>VXBB01022996.1:1034207-1119467 GCA_013399915.1 Illadopsis cleaveri
AAAAATAAATTTTTTTATTAAAAGGAAAAAAAAAAAAATCAGGGTTCTGTCATATTCTGAAAAGGTTTTTTTGTTTTTGTTTTTGTTTTTTTTTTGTGTTCAACTTCAAAATGTAAATACAGATAGCAGTGATTGGAGAGTGCTTTAACCTAAATCTCTTTTTCCAGTATACCTGATAAATTGAGGTTACCATGCTGTTTTATTAAATTTTACAACAGTTCTGTCACTAGAGCAACAAAGTAATCCCTATACTTGCTATCTATTATTTTAAATCAAACTTGCTGTGAAATGGATTTTTTTCTGTTGTAGTTGGTATTTTTTTAAAGCCTGTGGTTGCACAGTAATTTGCAAAAGCAATGCATCTACTGGAGTTACTGTTAGACACAAGAAATTAATAACAGGCAAAGTTTATCTTATTTCTTTCCATAGCAAACTGTTTTGCATTTCTGTATAACACCTTTAGTATAGCAGCAAATGTATTCTGAAGAACTCCTTTAATTTTCCATGACCACCAAGTGGCCAGCTGCACCAGTAATATGCTCTCTGTGGGCATCTGAAAAGTTACATACGTGGAACAAATAATCTGATGTTTTAAAAATGTTTTTGCCATTGGATTTTCTGGGTCTTTTGTTTCCATTGATTTTACTGAAGATCCATTAATACATATGATGGATGGTAGAAAATAACAAGCCTTAAGTAGATATAGACCCTGATCATTTCTTCATGGAAAATGAAGTTGAAACTATGAACAACATTATTTATAGGATGCAGTGCTAACAAGGGTTTGGATCATTTCTGGTCTTGTACTTAAAAATTATAAGGATCCATTATGGTAAAAGTAATATGGGGAAAAATTTCAGTGAGCTAACCTGCTTTTTGTTTGATCACAGCTTCAGAGAGTTCAAGGCAGCCAGGGACATACCTGCTGGGATCAATGGGGCAAGTGATAGGACATCCTGAACCTTTCATGCTCAAACCAGAACCTTCCCTCCTTTGAAACAAGAGCCTTTACATCACTCAGTAGAATTGTTTTTCTCATGAGCAGCACTAGAGTACATAAATATTCTCAATTTTCTTTGCTGAGGAATCTTTATTTTTTCAACTACAGATCTCAAGATTAACACTACTCCTGGCCTCTGATTTTTAATCAGGAAATATAAACAATGACTTGAAAGGTGTATAGGCAGAACTTTCCATCTGATTTACCAGTAGATTTTTATAATCTGTCGTGCATGTCATATTGACCTTACAAACTTAACAACCTAAGAAACTCAGATTGCCTCCTAGCTCCTTAATGTAAATCAGTGTTAGCACTAAGAAAAACTCTCTAAAAAATATCCTGCAAAAGTAGATGCTAACAGGTTAGAATATGGAATTTCTGAACTGATTAAGTGAACTGAAATATTTGGGAAAGATTTGGAAATAAAAGCCACATGTCACCTGGCCCAGGGTGCAGGAATTCCACTTGTCAAAAATTATGAGCCAGATATCCCAAAATCATATACTGTTTTAAATGTGGTTTTCTATCAAAAATGAGAAGATTATGTGATTGCAAATATATAAAAAATGAACCAAATCCCCAAACTGGTGTTCACCTTTGTGTTGGACAGAAATGTTCATTAGCTTATCTCCTTTGCTATTTCTGTTGCCTTTCACAAAGCTAGCTGATTTCATCAGATTTGAGCCATGACGGAAACTTCCTGGATAGCATACAGAATGAGAACAGGGGCAGTTCATCCTCAGATTTGCTTCTGAGGTAATGAGTTACTGTCCACCAGGGTAACCTTTTAGCTAGCCTAGGATTCTTGGGTGCTCCACCTGTTTATAAAGGGCAAAGTAACTTCCTGGATTGCCTTATGATAACACCCTTTCCCCCACTAAGCCATATAAAAAGCTTTGTACCTTGAATAAGAATTTCTCATCTTCATGTCTGTAGCACCTGTGCTGGGTATTTAGTTCACATACTACCAACTTCTCCACCTCTTTTTTTTTCATTTCCTTTCCTTCCATTTCTTTGTCTTCTTTTCCCTTTTATAGATAGCTTCTACTAATAGCAATTGCAAGAGGCAGAAGTGCCTTCCTTAGATCTTTTCCTTATCTTCTCTTCTTTTGACAAACTCAGATAATGAGCAGGCAGAACATAAGGTCCAGAGCTGTTGGATAGTGATCCCCAATGAGGGAAAAGCATACAGATCAAAAGGAGGAACTGAGAGGTGAGTTTCTAGATTCTCTAGAAGGAACTGAGAATCTAGAATTCAAAATGTAAATATTGGAAGACTGAGAGATGAGATGGGCCAGACTGAGTGAATTGTGACCAAGTAAACTGTACCTGCAATTGTGGTAACAGAAATCTAGCAATTAATATAATGCTTCCATGGAGCCAGTTGATATCCAGTACTCAGAACCCTTGGATATGAACAAACATACTAAATGAAGGAGGAAAGAGAATGGTCTTCAAGTATCCTGATGAATTTCTGCTAGAATTGCTTTATATAGCAATTGGTTTTGCTAGAACAAACATTATCACAGTACACTGAGTATAATCTAAACCAATATGAGAGCTACTTAACACTTTATAGCTACTCTATAATGTATTGCAGAGCATTATGGAAAGCCCAGATAATTGTGATAGGTTGCTCTGTTTGACATGAAATATGTCAAAGTATTTGTCAGCTTACAAGATCTCCTTCCTTGGTTAGAAAGGACTTTGTTTATTTCACAATGGAAAGGAATTTAAACCTCATTTGTACAAATTCATGTATGCAATTCTATTTGGTTTGAAGAGTTTATTGAAATTGGAGTGCTTGCGGAATCATGTGCTTAGTTTTTTGGTGATGGATTTCCAGGATCTTTAACACACCATTTCTATGTTCTCAGCCACACTTCATCTAAAACTCTTAAACTCATTCCATTAAGCATATCTCCTCAAGAATGAAAAAATGATGCTTTATCCTCTGGCCACTTGTACCTAGTATTTCTGATCTGACTGATAATGCCAGAAATCGAAGGACAGATTATCAGAACAGCAAGACTTTTCATAATGGTCTCTCTGCATGAAAAGTCCATGTGTCAGCTAAGAAAATGAATTTTTAATAATACTTGGCACTGAATGAGTGGTTTGTCTCAACAGAGTGCATCAAGCACGGCTTATCTGATCTTTGTAACTCTGAAATAGGTTTCACCTATTTGAATGATCTTTTTCTTAGCCATATTTATATCAAGAAGCTTATTCAGGATATGATATCCTCAATTTCAACACAGGGATTTATTTTTTTAATAAGGAAATAAAAACACAGTAGGGATATTTACATTGGTGTGCTCAATAGCATTTCTCTGTCGGACAGGGAACAAAATTTGCTGTGCCTGTTTAAAATTTTGGAGAAATTTATGCTATCTTTTTTAAGCCAGGCAAATATTATGAAGTTTATGCACAAGTTTAATATGTCTTTTAAAGATGCTATTCAGGAGCGTGATGTCCATTTCATTCTGTACTTAATTACTAAATATCATTTTGAGTACATGGTACTATGCAAACTCTATGTGATGTCACAGAATGTGGCTCTGCAATTTGCAGTGTTGGCAAATAAAGGCCCTTAGTCAGTTTTCTTTGTACCCGTTTGACGTAGACTGTTGTCCTCAGTTTGCCTTAACTGAATTTTTGGTGAGGAGGAGAAAGGGCCAGCGGTCAACCCACTATAACTGTGTATGCATAAACTGTAAAGAAATAAATATGCTCTCTCTAATTTAGAGATAAATGCATCTTATTTGCTTTAGATTTCAAATAGTAATCTGAAAAAAATAATATATGCATAAAAAGGCAAACTAGTTATTCTTGGTTCATACAGCAGCAGCTTTAAAAAGCAAGCATTCCTTCATAGACTAAAGATGAAGTTCTCTGATTCCTGTAAAAATGTGTGTATCTACACTCATAGTTTGTTCTGGATCAATTCCAGTGCATTGTGACGATAGGAACTAGAAAGAAAAACTCAAAAGGGTATTTTTAATTACTTTTACCTCTATTAACAATGTGATGCTATTTCCATTGTTCCTGTTATAAAAATAAGTAGCTGACATGTTCTCCAGAATTGATTATTGTGTTTTAGTCAACAGAACAGCCATCAAGATATTTCAATCTATCAGGAAAGGGAGTAGAAAGGAGCTGACAGAGAAACCTCAAAGGAAGGACAAGACACTGTGTCTTTTGTCCTTTGTTCCGAGATGGAAATAAACTGTCTCCACTTTTGATAAGCTTTTCTTTTGATCTTTGTTTGCAATAATTAGGGTTAGACACTAAGATATTTTATGAACCCTTTCAGGTTTAACCCCCTCTTAGTTAATATGAATATGAGTTATTTGACCTCAGCAAACGACCACATTTATTAAGTTTTTATTATTTGCTTTAATTTATGGAGATTTTGCCTAATATGCAAGGGGACTAGATAGTGATAGATTTGGGGAAGATGAAAAGTATTTTTTTCTGCAGATTTAATTTTACTTCATATGTTACAAATGTTAGAACATAAAATACATTAAAAGGTATGAAGATCTATTTTCTGTCTGTCTTTGTCTATTGTATAAATACATATATATTTTTATATAATTTCTAACAATTTAGGAATGCTTATCACACTGTGTTTGCCTCTAGTTTTGGAAAATCTGTACTCTGTGTAAGGTTAATAGATTAGTGCTCTAATTTATGAGTATTGCTAAATATCTCAGGCTGTGGAGAGGAGCAGCCTTTAATTCATGCTGAAAGACAAATTGGAACTAGGCACCAAAGGAAATACTGGGAAATAATAATTTGGGATTCAGCTAGACTAAGTTAGAAGCATAACTGGAGTGTTACCTGCTTGTGGTGCAAACATAACAAGAAATTCAGGCACTAGTTTAAGAAGAAATGTGTTTTTCTTTGTTTGCAAAGCTAGACTTTGTCCTAGGCAAAAAGCCCCCAACAATCCAAACCCAAAACAACACAAACAAACAAAACCAATGAACTCCAAAACCACTGAACCAAAAACCGTCTCCACAAAAAAGTAAAACAAATCAATCTGAGTACTTAAATACATTGTAAATGTAGGCAGTTTCCACACATATACCAGAATTCAGGATATTACAGAGTAAAACAAAGAATGTAGTCAAATAATGTAGGCAGCATAATTTCAGAAAACAGTCCAGAATTAAAATGTGTATATATTTTTACATCACTGATCATAGATTTTAAAGATCATTTTAACAACCTGAACCACAAGTCTTGCTTAGGTTTACCACTTCAAGTTGAATTTCTGGCATTTTAAAATGCCTCCCTTAGTAATGTACCTTGATTTTAAGATTTCAAATGACAACTTCAAAGTTGAAAACATGACAAATTACTTCAAAATTTAAAATGTGTGTCGTAGTATAATATTTTATCCTCTTAGAATCAGTATCTGGTATTTCACCAGTGTTCTTTTGTATTGTCCTGAAGATCACAATCAAGCTGTGGGATTGCAATGAGAACTAAATGATGGAAAGCTGTAACATGCCTTCTAATATCATGGACAAAAAAATTTATGTGTGATTTGCTGAGACACATCATTGCATTAGTGTACAGTTTCATGTCTGAAGATTTTAAAAATGCTATAATTTTCAGTAGCTTCCTGAAACATGTAGTATAATCATTTACTGGAAAATACAGAATGCTCTTAAAGGGATCTAAATTGCTGAATCTATTTCTCTCCAGTGGAATAGTCTACTCTTATCAGCTGAATAAGTGATACAGTCTAAACAAAGGGTAATAATGTTCAACTGGAATTCCAGGAAAGGAAGCTTAATGTGAACTTCCTGATTTAATCTTACAAAAATAGAAAGGTTGATAGGATAAATGAATCACTCAGAAGAGCAGATTTTGCTTCATTTAATTAAAACAGATCATAAAAATGTCAAAGTACTCCTCTGTAACATTAACTGCAAAAGTCACATGTAAAACTATTTAAAGTATCATTTTTATGGATGAGACTGAGAAAAAGCTCTTCAGAGAAACAACTCAATTTTCTCAAAAATTTTTCTCATTTTCCAGCCTGGAAAACATGGTGACAGCTACATGGACATTTCTTATACAATTTCCTGTATCTTCTGCTTTTAGTGGGTCAGGAAGAGTCATCTCAGAAGTAAATTTGGAACTTTTGCTTCTGGGAGATAATCAGCGAGTCAGAGATGCATGAATATTGAAGAAAAACAAAAGAACTATTTTGAGCCTCAAGAAGAGGTTTTCTTATGTCCAGTTTGTGTTCACTTTGACTTCTTGGCAATGGTAGTCACTCAAGTGTGGAATAAACTCACAAAAAAAGTGGAATTAACAGTTTTTTGAACAAGATACCAGGTAAGTTGCTGGGAACAAGACATGAGATAAGTTGCTGGGAAATGAGCAAAAGAGATGGTTCTCCATTTCTGGTGTAATGGAAATGACGTCTTAGGCCCTCTCAATTCTAAATTGTGCAGATTTGTAACCTGTCAACACCTTTATATATAGCCAATACGAAAATACCTAAAATGTAAGTCAGGCAAGTGACAAGCTGTGATTGCAACCGTCTTCTTGCCCTCTGCAAAACCAGCAGGAAATTGTGTGAAAAATATGTGTGTACTGCTATAACCCTCTCAACAACAAGAAGCAGGATATCCACAGGACTGCCAGAGGCCATCCATATCAGAGGAACATGTATCCCATTTCCTGAGTCTTGCATGTGTTCAACCCATGATCAATCCTTGCCTTAGGTGGAAAGTTTTTACTTAACATTTGGGCGTGAAAATTTAATCTTCTTAGAAGCAGCTTTTTTTTCCCAATAATTTTTAGTTTCTAAACTCTTCCAGGATTGAGTTCTGCTTAATGGCAAGCTGATTGGAATTTTTTTATGCTCTTAGGCAGAACCTTGCCACAGTTGGCTTTTTTTTTCCTGATCAGGGTTTGATCCCAGGTTGGTTTCTTTTTTGTTTGTTTGTTGTTACCAGGTTTTTTTGCCTTCCAGTTTGTTACTTTCTTCTATTTTGTTTTTGTGGTAGTATATTTTTTCCTTACTAACATCTGACATTGCCTAGAATGGAATATCAGAGAGACACTTCATGTGAGAGGGCTGCTGTGCGCATTTATGGCTGAGTGCTGCCAGAAGAAAACAGGAAGAGCCAGACCTGGTGAAACATCACATGTGAAAGGTGCATGTGAAAGATCTTCAGAAACATGCTGAGGGTAGATATGGATGACTAATGGCATCTGCAGTTGGAAGAGGTGCAGCTTCAAGTTAATTCTGAATTCTATTTTATTAGATGACACTGATGTCTTTGTTACTCATTCCTGATCCCTCAAACAATTCAAGAACAGGATTAACCAAGTCTGATATAACTTTGATTTTTGTTTTTTTTATGTCAGGATGTGAGAATGACTTCTACAGAAAATCACACGGGAAGAGGAAGAAGGAAGAGGTAAGAGTGGCACAAAAATCCTAAACCAGGTGGACTCCCTTGCCTAGTGATTGACTCCACAGTGGAAGTTAGGGATTATCTCCAAGTAGAGATTTAAAATGGGAAAATCCCAAACAATGCTGGAAATCAGGTCAGTGTTACATGAAGGTAGAAAACAGATATGAAAAAAAAGCGAGTTCATGCTGACCAAAAAACAATGCAATCTCCTCACTCCCTGTTGGGCCTGAGATAGCTGGGTGTTTCACACAGCTGTGACTGATGAGGCGCCCATCTGTGATGAGCTAAGGATGGGATGTGAGCCTTGGAGTCAAAATGGAATTGCCTACTTTTGACCAAAATGTACTTTATAGGCGGGTGTGTTTTGACTGCCAACTATCTGTTTTCTTCTGGCACTAGAAATAACAGTCTTGGATAACCTCCCTTTGGAGGTTTAGTTCCAGTTACAGATAGTAGAGAAGATTCTTCCATTTCATAGAAAGAAATGATGAAAATTACAAGGAACATGCTCATCTTTTGCCAGACTTGCAAGATATATTTTTCCCTACATATTTAATGGTTTGGGTAATTATTTTCTTAATTAGGAGACTTGTCAAAACACATTATGGTGACTGATTTCACATCACCACGGTTTTTCCTAGCAGTTTCTGATTACTGATTATATGTTACAGAAAAACATTAATTCATAATTACTGACAGTAATTTCTTAGACATCATTAACAGCCTAAATGCTATTGCCTAAGCATTTTACAGCTTTCCTAGGGAAAAGAAAATAAAAAAAAAATTGTTGTTTACAAAAAAAATTTGAGTTCAGAGAACGGAGTTGTTCTGTGTTTGATTGTACATTAGGAACTTAAAGGCAAAAGATGATGGAAACATCCATGTCTATCTGTGCTATTCCTGGATGATGGTGCCTACAATACTAAATGAAAAAACACACATTTGCACTACTGTGACACTTTCAACTGAGCTTTGCAAAGCATGCTGCAAACAATGTTTTAGTCTCAAAGTGATTTTAATGCATAAGCTCTCACTCTACAGTTAGAGAGACTGAAGCACACTAGAAGATGTGGGCATTTTCCACAGCTACATTCTGAACTGACTGAAAAAATTGTGAACAAAATCTGCCAGTCTTTTCTGCCTTTCTGGACCTTACCCTTAGGCACCAGTCACAGCATCCCATACACTCCAGGGCAACACTGGCTTGTGCTTTACTTTTGCACCATTGTAGCAAGAAGGAAAATTCTACTGGTTCCAGTGCTAGACCCAAAATTGCTTGAAGTTTTTGTGCTCAGTCTGCTTCTGACACTTTCAGGGCTGCCAGAGTTCAGGAAAGGGAGCATCTTCTTTACCTCAGAGAGGAGAGCTCACATGGGTGACTGCATATTGTTTCTAATGCAAGTCAGTGTCATGAGGGTACAATTAAATATAATGGTTTTATATAGGATGTCATGAAAAATTTAAGTTCTGTGTTGTTTTAGAGAAGCAGAAAATACAGAACGAATTTGATTTATGGACTAGCATCTGGTGCAAGGTGTGTATGCAAGTATGCATCTCACCTGGTTTTCTTTTACCTTATCAATAACATTTATAGTTTTCTTGTCTAGGGATAACCTAAGTGTTTAAGCCATGTTATTTGGAATCCTTGATGCAAGACAGAATCTTGCCAGTGTAGCTATTCTGTGCCAGTTTACTAAAGTAACTTTAAGTATCCAAGGATATCTATTTCTTGGTCATTTTAATACCACAGTTATCTGCAACTTCTATTCTCTGCTAACAGATGTTTGGTTACTAGTGTTCAATGTTATGCAATAAGACAGTGAGTCCCCAGAACTCCCTGTCAGGAACACAAAGTACTCTAAGATAGATCACTTTCATGTTTTCTGGCATTCAGCAATGGCTAAATCTCCAAAAGGTTTGTATGTCCATTTAGTTTAAAGTTAATATCAAGAACTCAGATTCCTAGAGCTAAGTTTTCTCAAACTCAAAACCAGTTACATAATGAGCTGCATCTCTTTTCAATACCTATATGCAGACTCTGGTGCCAAGAACTGGTTTTGAAATAAAATAAGGATTGTCTGAGGTGTTCAAATTTACCTTGATTATAATATTTCTCAGGAAGACAACTGAAAAGAAAGAACTTCATTTGAGACATGGCTGAAGTAGTCCTTAAAGTGTTGGAAACCTTCCTGTTACACACAAGTCACCCATGTCAACTGGGAAGACCACAGGCTGCGAAAGGAGATTTTTTAGTAACAACTTCAGTGATATCAAGTGTTAGGAAAACGTGAATTGCTTCATTTTGCAAGAGTAGGACAGCAAAACAATTTCATATGTTTTGACTGATTTTATCTCCTTTGCAAAACAGTATAGTATATTATCTTGAATGATTAAGCATAGTTAAATCAGTTCTTCATCATAGGCCTACGAATGTGTAATTGACATTTTGACACTTCCACAAAAATTAGAAGTCTTACTGAGGCAATTACATTTGAAACGCTGTGTAGCACATATATTTTTCTTCTAATGGAAGATAATTAAACATAATTAAATTACAATTTCTTCATGGTTTTGCAATGATAACATTTCAAGTCTGTGCCATTCCCTTTTTGCAGCTGTTATTTTGTTCAAGGAGTCAGTGTATTACTTGACTTTTCTGTAACATTTCCAAGTAGAGCCACTTCTACTTCCTTTAATGTTACAGTATTTGGTTGGGCTGTTTTTATGTGAATAAGTGAGTGAAGACTTGCAAAAGGTTTTGCAAAAATTTTCATGAAAGTGCAAGTAATTGGTTTTTCTCAGAAGTAAACTTGTGCATCAAAACAAAAGCATCAAGCACCCTGTGGTAACAGATGAAATTAGCTGTTTGATACAGTACCAAAACAGAGTAAAAAATAGTACTGCAGAAACTCTGTAGGGTGCAAGAAGGGGTAACAAAATGATGGAAACAACAGAGAGAATTTTAGATGGCAGCTTAAAGGACACAAGGAAGCACACTGAAAGCATTTCCTGTAGCACAAACAGAGGAAAAGGCTTTCACAATTCATTTCACAGTTCATCGCCTGTAGAGACTCTGTATGAGGGTCATCCATGGCAGCAGGCACACACATTGCATGCACAACATTTTCTGGGGATGGACACATGCACCGAGTAGACATAGGAATTTATAATTACTTTGGATTATGCAGGGAACCACAGACTCTGCATCTTTTGCCCCCATGATCTGCCATGGACTTAAGAACCTGGCTTTTGATTTGCTCCAAACTCAAGTGGCCCTCCTCCAGACACTTCTTCCCAGCCATGTTTGCTGTCATGCTTGCATGGAATCTTCTTACAGCCTAATTGCTGGAAAAATCTTCTCTGTTTCTGGACCTCTCTGTTGTCAGAAGGGAAATGGCTTCTTCATACTCTGCTTTTTTTTCCAAGCAAACTTTGTTGACAGCCTGCAATTCCCCCAGAGCCCTTGCGGGAGCCTGAAATTTTGCCCAGGGTCTTCTCACCCACAGAACTGGCCGAGAGCTCTGGGCGCTCCCTCAGCCAGAAATGAGGGGGGGATATTGCACAGCAGACTGATTTACTGATCTTGGACCTTGGATCTGTATCTCCAGCCTTCACTCTCCACCCTCCCAAAACTTGGATTGCAGGAGGAATGTCTTTCTTCCTTACTGAGTATGTGCTCAGGGTTATAGTGAAGCCACGCGATTTCCATGAAGTCATCTCATGGCACCTAGCTGAATGTTTTTTAAAATACTGCCTTCTGCATGAGGAGAGAAGAAAATTAAGAGTCTCTGTTGGGGCTGGCGCACAGCTGATGCATGAAAATGTATGCAAATCTGTCTGTTCTCCAACTGGATGTAAGAGGATAGGACATATACATAAAAGAGTGGGAAAAAGCAGAGTAAATAAAATATATGCAGGTATTATTCTGCTGTTCAGGGCAACATGCTGGGTTCAACTCCTGAATTGTCCATCGCACATCTAAAACAATTTAGATTAAAAGTGAGATTTTTAAGGTAAAGGACACGTTCATTAAACCTTTGCCACAGGCCAAGAGATGGCCACAAGTTAGAAACTGAATGGTAATTGGTCAGGGAAAGAGAAGAAATCTCTTTTTTTATTCCTGAATCACAGGAATGTGAGCTTCTGAGGGCTACACCAAAGTGCACATTGGCTAATCCTAATAATGTCCAGAAGTAAGGAATAATTTAAACTCCTTATTATGTCCCACTGACTTGGGAGAGGATCTAACTTATATATGTCACATCTCAAAAACAATGAACCGAATACACTGACTAATAGGAAAGCTTGATCTTAACATTATTCTGTGACTTGTGCTCAGTTTTTGTGTTTTTGTTACGGCAAACAGAAATGTTTAACAAGAACAGATGAATGAAAAAAATTATTTATCTGGAATAATGATCCTGGAAAAGCAAGAAGGAGACTGTTTAAATATAAATGTGAGATGGGAAATGCTTCAGCATGTATCCTTTTTCCTCCACTCTCTTCTCTTATCTTATGAAAGAGACAGCTGGAAAAAGTGAATAGAAAATGGCTTATTGAAGAGTTGTGCCAGTCCATTCCTTGCTGATATATCAGTTAAGTGCTTTAGAGGAAGCAGAATCTGATTCTCCTACATTTCCAGAAAATCCAGGAACTCATTTTTAAACATTGGCAAAAATAAGCAAGCTATGAGTATTTTCTCTGACAAGATTTAATCATGAATGCATATAATTTAGAGAAGCTGAAAACAGTACATTTGCAACCACATATGCAAGATGTCAGTATACCCTCTGGAAAATCTGCTGCAGCTGGCTGATAGTCTTACAATATTATTAAATGTGGGGTCATTATTTCACCATGTTTAGATCACTTTTGGATACAACATAAGGAGAGGGAAGTATTGGCCCTGTTGCACTAGACAATGAGCTTTCCATATGTTGGAAATAGCATCAAGAAAAGAAACTGCCCAGCCGAAAAAAAACTTGGTATCAATGAGAGGGAGTACTCAGTACATCACCAATGATCCTATACACCAGATATTCTCAGACTCTGCCTGTAACCATGCTGTCTGATCTCAAAAAAGGAGAGGGATGTTATTTGTCTTTAAAAAAAAAGAAAAAAAGTAAAAATAGTTAAGCCATCCGTCAACTGAAACCAAGACAAGTGTTCTGTTCTCACTGTTGAAATGGGATATTATTATTCTCATGAGGATTAATAAGCCTAGCTGGAGGAGTCTGGCCCTCCAGGAGGTCAACAGAGGAATGCTTATGATTAATGTTTTGGTCCATGGGCTATCTCTATGCAAAGTTATTAAAGCTACGTTGTCTTTTACCATCCCCTATTAATACAACGTTAACTTTCTGTTAGCATTGATATTGCAGACTGCCCTTGGCTCCATGGAGTAAAATAATACTTTGTGGAAAAGATTTTACTGTACAAATAAGCAGATTTAACATCACAGTTTTTCCCAGCTCTCAGATGTCAGCATTGCCTGCAATTAGCTATGAGCTGGAATGTGGGTTGCCATGCAGTAACCACACTAAGCATCTATCTCTCATGTCTTGATTTCCCATTTCAAATATATCTGTTGAGTTTGGAAAATGAATTGTGGAAGCAAAAGAGAGCAAAGGAGAGGAGACTCAGAACAAGCATGTAAGGTGAGACTAGTGTAGAACCAGCCTACTAAACATTTTTTTGTCTTTTTTTTAAATTTACTAGTCTTCACAAAAAATACAAAATATCATTAGAAAGCATTACTTGAACAAGTAGATGCCTTGAATAAATAATCACGTATATTCAGCAGTTAAAAGTATGTTTCAAAGGGCAAGTTTCCACCATGAAATTAAAAACTATCAAAATGAATGACTGGGGATAAATAACAGTGATGTATTTCCAGGTGCTTTTGTTTTTTATAGTCAGATTAAGGGTGAAAGGAGAATGCTTGCAAATTCTGCACAAAGTCTTGTTTGTTCACGTGACAGATGTGTGAAGGCTGTGTAAATCTCCCCAGAAAACCTAGTCGTAATCAGTTGCTATCATGAGGCTGCTAGAATAGCTTCTGCTATTTGAAATAAATTTAGTTTTTTGACTGCCCTCATTTTCCTGACTTTTATAGAAGTGCTCTATATTAGCACTGAAACTATAGAGCAGACCCAGTCTCCTTTGGATGTTGTGATACTGGCAACAAAAATGTCAGCTATGGCTGTCAGTGAAGATGAGAGAGCTGTTGGTTAGTTGCCCAGTTTTATCCTACCATGTGCCAGGAGTCTTGGCAAATGCATACTTTTGTTGCCTATGCAGAAATGTAAAAAACATTGTAATATAGGGTTTTGCTACTTCGTTGCCTGTTTTCATTCCAAATGGATAGAAAGATATACCATGAACTTCAACTAGTCCAGAGAACGCCTCTCTGGTTTCCACCATACTTCTCTGTGCAACTGGATTTACTTGTTGAACTATTGAGGCTTTAATTGTTATGACACTGGATATCCCAAACATTACTTTGGATAGATACAACTGCTACTTTTAGAAATAATTAAGGCAGTGACACTAATAGCAGTTATATTTAATCATGTGGGAGCTAGCTGTAGGAAAAGCTTTCTGTAAAGGCACCTTTTCCTTGATTACTGTTTGCTTTGAGGTATTTCTATACGGCCTATGGGTTCTTCCAAACATTGCAAAGAAAGAGGGAAGGGGACAGGAGGCAGATATTGTCTCTGAACTCTTTTTTTCAGCCTACAAATATGCTCCTCAGATTACTAAAAAGGCATCTTTTTATTAAACAAAAATAACTTGTAAGATAAAATCCTTACTACCTCTGTGTGTCCTGTAACACACATCATTTGTAAGAAAAGGTAAACAGGGAACTACCAGCAAGATGACAAATATGGTGATTTTGGCAGTACATTGGGTAACAAAGGCCACGTTAAATACCAAAGTGAGCGTGGACAACCTCCAACAGAAATGGCAACAATGTTCAAAATGTATTGGAAAAGGCATGTGTTTTTCAAAACCAGTTAAGAGTCACAGGCCAAGCATTCAGCAACTTTCTCAGGAAAAATGGCCATCTGAGGGGCTGCTGCTTTTGCAATCACAATAAACCTCCCAATACACAAGAGCTGTTAGTAGTGCAGTGACTAAACTCAGGATGTAAATCATTCTCCAGCTTTCATACAGAGCATTGCTAATCTCTCTGGAATATCATGTTAAAGCCATATTTTGCATTTCCATGAAGATTGTGCTGACAGCAATGGTTTGTCCCAAAGCAGCGATGGAGCTGGGTTAGCCCTGCGTTCAGGGCTTGGACTGAGGCCAGCATTTCTCCTCAGCTTCTCAGAGAATGAGTCAACACACCTGCTCTAAAAATCTGGATGCAGTCAGCAGCCAACGATGTAATCTTTGGCACAGTCACCAGAACTCCATCTGAATTATGTTCTTTAATTCAGGTTTTAATGCTTTTAATGCAAGACACTGTTGGAATTTTTCAGGACCTCAAGATTTTTTTCCCAAAAGATGTTCAATAAGAAAGTAATACTGCTCCTTGTTTTAGCTAAATTTTAATGTTTCTTGTGAAAACTGTAATAAATGTTACTTTTACAAATACAAATAAACTCTTTGTTTTTTGGCAAAACCCAGTCTTTTAATATTTTTAAAATTAGCTCTATTTTCTTAGCGATAGTAGGGCTGCATTCTGCAAAAGAAGCATTCCTATGAGTAATTCCATAAAGTTAAGGAATTAACTCATATGAGTAATGGCTTGCAGGGCTAGACCCATGTTTTTGGATAATTCTTGAATATATAGATAGCAGAAAGAGAATTTTAACTGAGGAATTTATTTTAACTTCATAACAAAGAAGAATCAAATAATTTTTTTATCTGACCTTAAAATATTGTCTGCCAGTCACTACAGAAGGAAAATGGTGCAAAATGTGGTACAATAACACAAGCCAAGTTAGCATAACCACTGAAAACTCTATTGTTAGGGTGTGTAGCAGTGGGTAGCATTATGTGTGTGGGGCAAATAAGCACAGCCCATTCCACAGTTCAGATCTAGCTGCTACGCGTAGATAGTTTCATTTTCAGGGTCGTTTGAAAATGCTGAGCTTCGTGTTCCTCCACAGCTAGCCATGAATAGAAGCAGCCATTAAAATCCTCTTTGTTTATTGGCATGTGGTTGACAAAAAAAAAAAATTTGTGACTTTCTCCTGGTGCAGGAGGAGGTGTTGCCAAATGAGCTCTGCCCAACATATGGAGGAAACCATTCAAATAACCTCTATATTTTCCCACTGTCACAATGGGGATGAGACCAATATGCTGATGGAGCTCTCCATGTTTAAAAGCCAGTGGAGGATCTTGAGCTCTTCAAATGTTACCTATTATCTAATGTTGCAAAACAGAATTAATTAAAAAGCAGAGGAATTAATATCACAAGTGCAGAGAGGAATCCCCTATGTATTCAAAATAATTAAATCCTACTGCTTTGAAAATAAAAAAATGCAGTTTTAGTTTGTATTTTTTAGAAAAACAAACAACAGCTTCTACAGGGTTTCCTTAGATGCAATATTTGCCATGTTATTTCCTAAGAAATATTTCAGCCAAAGTGGTTGAGATACCTAATTCTCTAACATCACTACCCATCTGACATGTTAGTGTACAAAATGCAGAAATTTGCACTGTGAAAGACCTGAAATATATTATTAGTTAGAATCATGGAATGGTTTGGGTTGGAAGGGACCTTAAAGATCATCTAGTTCCAAATCCTCTGCCATGGGCAGGGACACCTTTCAATAAACCAGGCTGCTCAAAGCCCAAGCCAGCTTGGCCTTAAACTCTTCTCTGGGCAACCTGTTACAGAGCCTCATCACCCTCATCATGCGGAAGACTTGAGTTCAATATACTAAGAGGAATATGGAGTCTCTGGTATTCTAGGAGTGATTCTAACTAGAATAATATTTAAATATATAGCATGTCAACATAGATGACTGTTAACACTGTAGTTACTGTGACTCATGCAGACAGTCTTCAAGAGAGCTTTAATCCAGCAAGCTCAGGTATGAGCAGGTTAGGAGCTGTGTAATATTGTAGCACCCAAGGAGAGTTTTACCATCTCTGAAGAGAAATCCTGTTCAGAAGGAGGCCAAATCTATTTTCCTTCTTTGCTTGGTGGAAACCATATAAGGGGAAGGGAAAATGGAGAAGGGAGAAAAATCTAGATGGGAGACTGAAACAAGGTCTTGTCAGACTGAAAAACAGGAGGGAGAGAAAGAGAGAGAGAGAGGAAAAAAAAAAAAAAAGTGTACAGAGAACCAGAAGGCTCAGTTCTCTTTGAAACAGTAATAATTTCTTAATGTTTGTAAATAACCTCCCAAAATGGGCTATCATTTTCACTGGGGGACGTAACAAGAAGCAAGAGGATTATGTAAAGAGAGGAGCTGTGTCTGAGAGTGTGACTCAAATATTGTACTTTTAAGTACAGAAAATAATGCATAAACAAATTGCATGTAAGCTCTGAGAGTAATATCCAGTTGGAGAAATGGGTACCAGTGGATGGATGGATGAAGGACCAATATTCTCCCATAAGCCACATTTCTTCAGAAAATTGTGTTGAAAAAGTATACCCTTAATACTTCCATTGGCAACTGAAGACTTCTGCCCAAATGATGTTGATTAAAGCTTACTGCTACTGTTACTGCTATGACCTATTGGACAATTAATGTTAGTTTCTGTATCTGTCCAGACTAACTAGTTACATTTTTGTATATTTTGTAAAAGTGGCATGTAGAAAAAGCTTGAAAATATTTGATGATTTCCATTATTGGTGGAAAGGGATGTTATTTGGTATTTAAATCCATGTAATTGAGACAAAACCTTTAAAAATTTCTTCTCAGATTTTTAAACCACATAATAAACTAGTAAATAAATTGAACATAAAACTCAACCACCTGTCTTTATTTAATTTGTGTTAGCAGCTGGCTTGGGCTTTTGTCGTGACTGTGGAAATGAGTTAACATGTTTAAGACAAGTATTTCCATGGCTGACTTGCAGTTCAAGTTGTCTTCCACATAGCTCAACAGCTACATCAACAAAATGAATGCTAGGAAATAGCACTAGAAAATGCATTCCTCTCAGGTTAAGGGAGTCCTCAGGTCAAGGGTTCTATGAGAAATGTAGGCCAGCTTAATGGTGATTCCAAGTGAATCGTTCCAAAAGCCACCTGTGTGTTCATCACTGAACAGAAAAGGAAGTTTTTCTGTGAGAAAGAAAGTCTCAAATATAGTACTTTCCTTGGTTCACAAAGAACTGTATCATCATGGTTCAATTGGAGTTAAAACAGAATGAAAAGAATGTTAAATAAAATAAACCGAGGTTGTGTAGAAATTTCAAGCTTTCCTCCACATCTTCAAAGTTCTACCATTTATTCAGGTATCAGATCCTCTGTTTTCTTAATTGTTTCTCCATCAGTCATTTTAGTATTTATTGTTTTGGCTAGGACACAAGATGACTTTTGCATCTAGGAATAGCATGGAGATGTCAGGCATTGTGCACTGTCATCAGCTTCTCATGCTAGCTGGGAGATTGATGTAATGAGTGAGGGTTATGGGAGATTATGGATTATTAGAAACAGGAAAATGCACTCTTAAACTGGGGCAAACTGGAATGTAGAAAAATTGACTCTGCTGCCAAGAGGCTTATGAAAATGTCAATGGGGCTATTAAAAACAACTGAAATAGCAAAAAATATTCAATGTGTCATTAATTTGCTGTGTGGTTATTGCCTATGAAGATGCACTGAGTGTGGTGCCAAATTTCTGTTTTATTTTGCTGTCAATAGATTTTTCTTCTTCTAAAGAAAAAAGATACTTTCCTCCTTTTCTCAGCCTGCATTTTTTTTTTTAGATCTGGCACTTTTAGATTTTACTAATGATTGAACATACTAAATAGAAACTGACCTTTTGCTAGAAACATGCTCGCAACAAAGAATCAGTAAGCCATAGGTATTTCTTGTATAAAGAAGCAGTCCTACAGTTCTTGCTAAGTTGTGCCCTAGTGCTGGAAATCTTACCCCTTCTCCCAGTTGCCTGCATACTCCCTCCAGTTTATTCTTTACCAAGGTAACTGCCCTTTTCAGTCCTGAGGATTTCATTCTTCCTGTCCTTACTTGACTTGGCAGCAATTCTAGACTGAGTATCTTGAACAGCAACACTGGGATCAAGGAGAGTTTTGTATGGTTAAGACTGCTGGGTTGGGGGCTGGCTCCTTCTCCCAGTCTATGAACCCAAATATTCAACATCAATAGCTCATGGGGTCAGTCAATATATCAGCAAGAGAAGCAGATGCACAGTGTATTTAGCATTCAGACTTTAGCAGTACATCATTCCAGGATGTCAGAATTCTGCAGTTTTGACTCATTTTGTACACTTCCCTTCTGTTTTTTTAATGAATAATTGTAATGAAGAAGTTCCTACAGAAACTAACATGATGCAGGACTCATTGCCGAATGACTTGTCTATTAATTAGACATCTTTAGATAAAAGGCAGTTCTCTACTCAACAGATTAAACTGAGCCCTTGATATATTTGAAGTTTGTTTTGTCACTATCAGATAAACACAACAGAACATGCCAGCCTGCAAAGGTTCATGACTAAACTGTTTGCAAGCTTAAAAAGAAAGGGAGAGGAAAAGCCTTGTTAATCTTCTCCATTCTTAATTTCTTTAAAAAAAGTAAATATTTTTGTAAAAACATTTCAAAGGCTTCCACTTTGAGCTATGTGGCAGGTCAAGATTAGGGAAAGCCCAAGCACCTCCTAAGGTTAAACACACTATTTGTCTCTGTCTTTCAAACTACATCTGAGTATATTTTGCAGATAAGTTTAGATAGGTTAAAGCTCAAACTCCTTTCCTTTGACTTTTTACCTAGAAATATATAGCCAGAGATGGAATAAGTTCAGAGCAATATTTTCCTCTCATTACAGATACTCTACTCAGTTCCTAGAAATAAAATTACACAAAATTACATGAAAAGTATAGTGGTTTGAAGCTCCTATTACATTACAGATAGAATACTTTATAAGTAAAATAAAATTTCAGGCAAATGGCATTTTAGACAATTTGAAAGCTTTTAAAGGGCTATTAGATATGCTTTGTTTACCACATTCAGTCATTCAGATTATTAACTTATTTATTAGTCTCACAGAAGACTGGAATAGTTTTGGGCAGATAATTTGCCCACTGTACTTTTTTCTGAGGTAAGGAAACTCCTATGATGATTTATATAAATTAATTAATTTGAATTAAATTGTAGAAATTAAGCTTTGATTTTGAACATGAAATTGGACTGGATGGGGGCCAATGCTCTTCTAAAAAGACCAAAGAAACTGTTTTCACTTCATTGTGTCTTGTGCTTTGATGGTCCCCCTGATGTGGGTGTGGTGGCAATGGAATTAAATTTCATTTTCATTAATTGCATTACAGTTATCTATTGTGAAGGAAAATTCCCTAACTCCACATAGCAAAAATTAGTATTTACAACTGTTACAGAGAAATCTCTCCAGCCAACACAAGACAAATACCCTGCAATTCCTTTCAGGGGCTCAGGCTTGATAATATATTAATATATTCAGAAAATTTTCATATTTTACTTAAATTTATTTCTATTTTTAATTTTTAGCTTGGGAATAGACTATGTATACATCTCTATCTGTCTTGAATAGTAGGCACACATTCTAGCTGCTGTGAAGTGGCGAAGTGCCAGCATCATAAAAGAAAACACATTTATTTTTAATGACTGACTTTCTGAGCCAGGAAATCTCTTTGATTTCCTTCAATGGCAAGAGAGTCTGAAGTACAGGTGAGGGTAGACAGACAGGCAGATAGAAAAATATTCCTTTATGCAGTACTGAGAGATTTGCTGGGGGTAAGAGGACCCCAGCAAAGGGCTCTCCCATGTAGAGTCATGGTGCTAATGCCCAGATGCCTCCTCTTGCTGTGGGCCCCTGTGAGCCACCCAGCCAGGGACACTGCCTGTGTGGTTACCCCTAAAACCACATCAAAGTGGGTTTTACACCACAAAACGGAAAACAACAAAAGCTACAGAGACCATATTTCCCTGTGGTGGGAAGGGTGGAATTATTCCATCCAGCCTCCCAGCTAGAGGAAGCTCAGCAACAGCAGCAGCAGCAGCAGCACTCCCTTCCTTTTGCAAGGCACATCCCGTTCATGGACCTCAGGAGATGATCTGGCCCTGGAATGTGGGTAGCAGATGCTGGGGAGGCCAGTGCCCTACAGATGGCTCACACATGGTTTTCTCTTCCACGCCCCAGTGCTGCATTGTGGCCTTCTCGCCACTGCATTGTCTCGGCAAATTGAATGGGTGGGGCTTTAAAAGAAGAAACAAAGAAGGAAATCTGGCACTCCACAGGTGCAAACCCTTCAGCAAGGGCAAGATTTTAGGGGATTACTACAGAAATCGTGTCAGTTAGTTTAGACAGAGTATACACTGCCACTGAGACCATTTACTGCAAGGCTTGTTGACTGGTCCTGCAATGAATCCAAGGTTTGAGAAAGCAATTCCTTCCCTTGAACATTTATCCTTTGAAATGTTCCCACTGACAGTATCTTAGCCTGGAGTTTTCTTGTGAAGGAAACATTTGCTTTTACTACCTTCTGACTAAGACAGCCATGCCTTATTCCCAATCTTCGCGTAAATCTTCATTTTTATTCCTTTTTGCTTTGTACTCATAGATGGAAATGTCAGATAGGTTTGGAAGAGCAGTTGATCCCCACTATGGGAGGAAGCAGTGTCCATGGCCTGGTTTTAGGAAAGCTGACCTTAAAATAGCTCTTGTCTGAAGCTTTTGGTAAAATGTTATATTCAGTTACCTACAGGTACTGTATGTGGTTTGTAACTTGTAGGATGTAGTGAGTTTTATCCTGCCACAATATGGTCAGGGAAGATGCCTGTTCCTTTCATCCAAAAGTTTAAAATTAAAAGCTATTTGTCACCAACATGACAGCTGTGTTTCTTTCTGAATGGAAAATAAAAGTTGAGTCTGCATTTTTTTCAGGTTTCATATAACTCTATATGAACCCTTGGAAGGGAAAATAATCCTCTGTGTGTGTGTCAGCATTCCACAGCAGGGTTTTAACAAAGATCACATGTTACACGTTCAAAAACCAAAGCACAGAAACATTGCAGTTGAAAACAAAACCCCTGCATATCTGAATAACCCAGCCTCAAAACTATTAATCTGAACAGCTGCCCTGTGCATGATAGGCAATAAAGAACTAATTCAGTCAAAAAAAGCACAAAAAACCCCCAACCAAAAAACAAAACAAAATGAACTTCTACAAAAATATGCTTAACAACCCCAAATTTCATCATTTTTTTGGACAAAATATTCTTTCATTACCTTAACCAGATTCTTCCATAACTTCTCCTATCTTTCTTTCTTAAGGTCTGACTGTAGAAAGATTTTTATACAGTGCACTCTTAATACTCAAGAGAGTTAATTTTTAAGGAAAATGGGAAATAAAAAGTATAATTAGCTATTGAAATTGAGCTATGGAGAATTTTAGCCTAGTCATTATTCGATTCAGATTCATACTTTCCAGAGCATGTGTTAGGCTCTCATATTACATGAGAAAGAAATTATATTGTTAATTCATGATCCTAAGAAAATTTCCTTTTGCAAAGATAGGACTGTGTGTTATTGTGATGCACAGAGAGAAGAGTAACTAAAAACATGGTTATTAGATTTTTTTATCAGTTGTGCAATTTATTGAGAGTCTTGGTATTTGAATTTCTGCATTTGTTGACAGGAGAGGAAAAACAGAGGCAGTGGCTATACAAGTTTGTTCAAAATGCCCTGCAAGTTTGTTCAAAATGCCCTCCAAATAGTCTTTTACCCTGTTTTGATGTGCTTTGGCAGTAATTCAATTTACTGATCCATACTCTCAGCCAACTAGTGCCTGTTCTAGCACTAGGTAGATGTTGCAATGTGCATACTGAAGTGTTAGGATGGGAAATAACAGCACAGGTATTAAGAAAGACAAAATTCGCTGTTATGATCTAAATATAATTAATTCCATATTCCAGTTTTTGATTACCACACATTTACTTGTAAAACACAAAAAGTTGAAAAATGGTGAAAATACTTATTCTCTGCCCTCTTCAGGACAAGAAATACAAATCTGTTCATACACTGAATGGTCTGGCAAAACAAGTGACCCACATACTAGGATCTGGCACGTTTATCCCTTGCAGCAGCAAATTTCAAGTTAGTCAAAAGCTCTTGGCTTCAATTTCATGGCTTTTAGGAGACAGTTTATAGTTTGTGAGTTTGCTGGTGCAGTGCCGTATAAAAGTATCAGATTAAAAAGCCTAATTAAAAAAAATGCAGTAATGTAAGGAGATGGTTAAATTCCGAAAGATTTACTCATTGCTTAGCCTCAATTAATTAAGAGCAATTTCAGACTGAATAAAATCTGTGCAAGGACTTTTGGATTTAGGTTCTGAGTTCTTTCTCACAAATTTCTTTGAATATTTTTTGTTCATGTTTGGATACTTAGTGAACATCTGTGTTTGGAGGTTTGTTTTGATTTGGTCAAAAGAAGAAGATTTCTTAAAGTGAGCTTAAACATAAGTAATTTGGAGATAAATAGCTTCCTGCTCAGCTAAGATACTCTTCTATTGCTTCTGTAAGTGACAAGGCCCAGGGCAGCTTATTATTCTCCCTGCATCACAGAAGTGTGTAGCACATATTTTATGGTTGCTTAGAACTGGGAAAAAAGGCAAAGGGTGGGGAAGGAAAGACAAAAACATCTTTTGGTGACTTGGCTCTTGAGGGTTTGTCCAGAGGATGAAGAAAATTTGGAAAGCCTTTGAAGGGATCCAAACACTTATGTTCATATGGTTAAACCCTGTGGTGGTTAATCATTTACAGAATTAGAGCCACACTTAAGCCATGAATAAAAGTATGCCACTCAAAGGAACAGGGGCTTTGTTAGGAGCTAAATTTGGGATGAGACTTTCTTTAAATAGATTTTGAAAAGGGTGAGTAGATGATCAAGCTTAGCTCAGAACTAGATATTACATTTGCCTGTTTTCAAGCTGCAAATTGAACCTAGAGTTTGTTACTTGCCACTTTCCTGATACCCATTTTCAAAGGAAAAATTGTCAGCCTCAACATAAAGTAGGGAAGTCAAGTCAGTCCCACATGGAATTTTATTGGTTAGTGAATTGAATTCATATTATCATGCCAGGTATTACATCCATACTACAACACACTGTTCTGGGCACTGGAGGCCAGAGGAAGCACATGCTCCTTACACAAAGTCTCAAACAGCCAAATTAAATACAATGTATGCAGCTGCTGCAGATTCCCTGTAAATCCAAGTCATAAGTCATAGGCCCTCTGATGTTACTGATTTAAGAAAAAGAATATCTGGTTGTGTTTAAGTCCTCCACATCTCAGGAGAGACATTTGATCAATTTTTTATGGAGGTGCATAGAAGGGGTTCAACCCAGCAGTGCCCACCTGCACCCCTCTGCATTAAAAAGAATGTGACCTGATTGTGTGTCAATTTGCTGGCTCACTCTCTCTCTGTCACCTGACAGGACCCACAGCTTTCAGAGCACACCAGAGAGCTTGGGTTTTCCCACTGGGGACTGCATAGCTCATGTGAGGATGAAACTTGCACAAACACCTAAGAGCTTGTTGGCTCTGAAAATTTGACATCCCTCTGTGCTTTCCTTGGAAGGTTAGGAGTTCAGTGAAGGGCAGCTGGGAAGTGGTGCAGAGGTGTGAGCTGTGCTGTCCTGAGCTGCTATAACCACAGAGTACAGTGCAAGAAGCCCTACATGTGTCGTAATTATCTCAGATAAATACCATAACTGCTGGTCTACTGATTAAAAGCATCTGGGATTAATGTCAACACTGCCTTCTTTTCTGTTTCCTTCTTGTGACTGATGCCTCATATGAAACTTCTACAAGCATGGTTAAAAACAAACGATTTTCTGATTCAAAGTGAAGGAAGTCTTTCTGTTTTAGCATAAACCAGACATTTCTCCCCAAACTGTTATTTTGTTTTATTCAAAATGCATCCTCCTGCTGCTTTGCTTTGATGGTTAAAAACCATACCAGTCTGCAAAATTGTGGGAAACCCTGAAAAACATGGTAGGGGATGATTTTATGCAAGGCATGAGAAGAGTGGTCTGGGGAGAAAGGCTTCACAATGGCCTATGGCACTGTTTAGAAAGAGTTAGCAGTTATTTGGGAGTAGAACAAAATACTTCAATGGATACAGGATGAATTCCCCCTCGGTGTCATTGCCCTACTTGGAAGAAATTAAATTGAGAAATTTGGATTGTAATATCTTTTCTACCCCTCTGAGTCAGAGCTTCATTTCTAGCCAGAGCATGCAGCTGACATTCCCATCTGAAATCAATTTATATTCCTGAATGTTAGCTAGTAACTAGTGAACAAAACCAAATGCTGACATTTTGTTTTAGCTAATCTTTTCAGGTGCTCAGACCTCAGTGTAGCAGCACATATTAAAACAGGATATTTGTTTAGTTAAACTTCACCTATTAAAGGAAAAAGGAGGTTAAACGTTGAAATACATGGGCAAAAGCTAAAGTTAGTTTTCTAATAAAAAACTTAGTTCTGTTTTTAGGCAGCTAAAAGAGTCTTAAAGAATAAAAGGACACTGCAAGCTAAATGCAACCAATTCCCCTTTTCCTGAAATATGCCCTACAGCTCTGTGGCTTGGTTGTATCTTTTAGCCAAAAAAATTTTGATACAGTATCTATCCATAGGGCAACAGGGGACAAATAGATATTTGACAAGCATACAAAACCAGAAATTGTCATTAATGAGTCTTTTATACTTCAGCTTTTGCAATAAATCCTGCTTCTTAGTTTCACTATTTGCTTCACTGAGTTTTAAAGGATATATTCACTTTGAATGAGATCCCAAGTTCTCCTCTTCAGAGTAATTTTCTTATTTCATGCCTGACTATGACTTTCTAGCCACACAGTGAAGAGTAGCTATGAAGGAATTTCTTCACAGAGAACAGAAGACATGAAGAAAAATTCTATCCTAACTTCAAAGTATTCAAGCATGATTTTGAAGGCTACAAATCTGGCCAGGTTTTTTTTTTTTTTTTTTTCCTACCAAACTTGGAGTTTGACTACATTTGCCTAAGATGTCTTCAGAGCAGGGGAACAAAGCAGCCATTCATGCCCAGAAAGCCTTTTGTCCGGGTCCCAGGAACAGACAGAAAACCCATACAGACAAATGATGGAGGCACAATTTGAGTTTGCATGACAACAGTAAAACAGCCAAAGTTTAGCAGAAAAACAGAAGTCTGCAGAAGGAAAATGGTTTGCATCAGTCCTAAGAGTAATTAGTCGAAGTCTCTCGATACTCCCTTTGTGACAAGTCAGATGATTTCTCCTGGTACTTCTGTGCCCACCTAACACATCCAGGGAGCCAGCAGTTGCACAGAAATTGCATTTGGCCACAAAAATTCAAATCAGTGTTTCCAGGAGTGGAACACAGACACAAGCACAGAATATTGTCTTTGGGCCTTTTTTTCTCTGATGTGGAGTATGGCTTACAGCTTTCTCCAGATAGGACATACTACCACTTCCAGTGTCCCAATCATTTATTAGCTGAATCTGTCCCAAAGAAAATGCCTGTAAGCACATTCAGCTGCAGGAGATGAGAGAATAAATTGTTTCAGAGGGAGCCTCTGTGGTCTCGGTGGAAGGGCTGATAAACAAATCCTGTTCCATTCAGCAGCCTGGTGTACAGACATACTTTGTGCATGCCTCGGGCTATGGGATGCATTGTTAATAATCACTTCAAAGTACTCCATCGGCATTTAAAGTTGCTCTCTGTTTGCAGCAGTTTCTTTGGTCTTTTGGACACTTTTGAAGTGCTGGCCAGTGGTATGCCAGTGCTGCCAGCAATACAAACTGCACTATTGTTGGTGGTGCTGCCGCCTTGTCTCAAATACTCCAGGCCTCCTGTCTTGGCATATCAAGTGTGTTTGTGTGTGCATGTTTATTAAAATTGAAGAGCCTTGTACTCTTTGGTGCACATTGGGGGAACTCTGGCAATATTTTCTCTAATGCAAGGACAATGTGCCTGTGTGGCACAGAACTGATTAATGACCACTTTTGGGGGAAGGGATTGCAATGATTAATATCTTATTTTCTATCGACTTATATTACCCTTTTTGCCTGGCAAATTATCTTAAAAATGACTTATGAATAATATCAAAAGAAAAGTAATTATTTGGGCTTTTTATTTGATTTAGAACATTATAAACAGAAGTAATACAAAAATCCCCCAACCCTAGGCTCATATGGCAGGGGCTCGTGGCAGGTCATATATATTGCATTACATCACAAAATCCATTTCAAAGATATTTGCAACAAGACTAGCAACACCTACTTTAAAAATTGTAGCTGCAAGGCAGGGTAACTATACATCCTCTTGTAGCATAGATTTCATCCTGTGTAATTGTTGTTTTAAGTTATGCATATATATGGATAACATGAAGAATGACAAGGATGACATGGAGTACAGTAGATCCTGACTCCTGGTAGCAAATGTTGATATTGATCTTTATGTAGTGGTGAGGCCAGGGATGGGAATGATTATTTAGTTTGCACTTCTGACAAATGTTGTAACACTTCATCAGTGATGCTTGTGCCCTGGACTTTTTTTACTTTATAAAGGTTGTTGTGGTTTCAAAGTAAATTATAGCTGATATGAATGAGAGCTAGAATTAAAATGTTGCCTCCTTCCTTTGCTTTCCATCCCCACCTATTCACTCCCATTCCTGTCTTTGTTCTACCACAAAAGTTCACAAAACTACACAATGACTTGGATCAGGAATTACTGTGGCTAAAAATTAACCTGACAGCAAACAAACAAACAAAGAAAACAAATCAACCTCATGTCCAATTATTCTCTACTTATTTTGAGCTAACTCAGTTTCTTACTTCAGCTCAGCATCTGACAACATTAACATTTACAGCAGTGCAATGTATGATCAACATTTGATAGATTGTATTACTGAATTTCATCCCCAGCACTATCTGCTAGCACGTCACAAGCAGATCATCAGGGCTGGGATGTGTGAGGAGGGAGCTGCTGACTGACATGCAAGTGACTGCAAGGAAGGTG
Organism: Illadopsis cleaveri; assembly: GCA_013399915.1. Lineage (NCBI taxonomy): Eukaryota > Metazoa > Chordata > Aves > Passeriformes > Timaliidae > Illadopsis > Illadopsis cleaveri. The sequence goes on from VXBB01022996.1 coordinate 1,061,854, forward strand.
TGTCGGGAAACTCAGAGGGAAACTGAGTGATGAAACACAGAAACGAGGCAAGGTGATAGCTGATTGTTATATAAGCCTATCAGAGAGCTTTACATTGGGGTGGAAACATCACAGAGGAAAGTGTAGACAGTGTCTTTTGGGTTTTTTTCTGTCTTGCTTGTGCAGCATTCTAATAGTACAAGATATTTCAAAACAGGTTAAACTTTCAGTAGCCTTACCATGGGGGACATAAAGGTTCCTTATAACAAAGATGTCTAGAAAGCCATATGTTCTTAGTATAAGGGTTTGTGGGGGAAAAAAAAAATCATACCTTGTAAATGATATGATGCAGGGAGGATTAGACATGCTCAAGAGTGTGGCAGGGACTGGCTTCATGCAGTTACATCCAAGGAGTGTACTGTTATTTCAGATTAAATTAACCTCAATCTGAGATACAAACCCCAATACAATGACAGCTAAACACATGACCAGGATGACTGGATCAGGCTCAGCTCCCATTCCAAAAAATGCACAAAAACTGCTGGAAAACCAAATTTTCTAAACAGTAATTTCAGAAAAATCATCTCTTATATCTGCCATAGGATGGTGCAGTTGTCTGTGAGAAAGAAAGCTAAAAACAGTTATTAGTCAGGGATCTTAAAAGAGCCCACTTGACTGTGCAGCTAAACCTTCTAGAAAATGCAGACCAACATCATGTTCAAAATCATGCCCTCAGGCCTAGGTTCCACTAACTTGTTTAGAGAGAAGTTAAGCACTCTTCTTAAAACACGTGGTCCATGGCCACAGCAAGCTCAGTCACACTAGAAATTGGTTATTCTGCACACCTAAGATGAAAATCTTTATTGCATGCACAAAGAACTCTTCAGATCTGTTGTTTGTATAACAACTGGGACAACTGCGATACAGGTTTAAACTTGGTTCTTATTCCCATAATCAAAACTGGAAAACATTATACAACCTCAATATTTGAGTCTTAGCTGAAATGTTAAGAAGATAATGGAATAGGCTGTTTGCTTTTGTGCCGTCCTTTATCACTGCATCACCCTCGCTGTCCTCTGAATCATGTTTTTGTTTATATCTTGAATTTTTTTGTATTTCTCTAATATTCTTATATGTGAGAGAAGAAAAAGAAGTCCAGATTATAAATTCTGAATATCTCCTTTTGAATAAAGGAATGTTCTCCTTCATCTTATATGTAATATTTAATCCTTATCCTTCTGGACTTAATTTCAGGATGAATATCCAATGTAATTTCTCTTTATCTACCTTTTGCATGCTGTACCCTATAAATTTCAAGCTATATCTAAGCTGTTTTGTTTGTATCAATTACTTTTAATTTCAGAGATGAGCATCATTTGGGATCATAAACAGTTCTGTAAGAACTTCTTGTTCTCTTTCAGCCAGAGTTGCTTAGATGTGCAGACTTAGAACATAATTCTGCTACTCTCTTAAATTGTAGGTCAGTGGAAATATGATCAGTGATTTCAGTGAGTCTTTGAGCCAGATCTTACATGACATGAAATTAAAGCTGGGATGTCGTTACATAAGTCTTGGTGGAGGGTTTCTGAAGACGTTGCAAGTTTTACCACTAAAAACCACAACCGTTTGAAGATATGTCACACAATTTTGTTGAAATCAAGAACCTGAAGAACTAATTAAACTTTTACATTCAGTAATGCACTAAACATAATAAAACAAAACATACTGAATTGAAGTTTAGCTTTTATGACTCAGAACTCCAGTTCTAGATACTCACATAGACTGATACTTTGAGTCTCCATTCCTTTCTTTTAGAGCTATTAGTAAATCACCATATAGAAATAATTTTATTCTTTCCATAAATCTCTAAAATACTGAAAATTATTTGATGGTTTCCATATCAAATTATGATATTGAATATTTACTAAATCTTTGATCCTCATTATGTAGGCTATGGAAATTGTTTAACATTTCTAATAGTTTCAGGCTTTTTCAGATTACATCTGTTCTTTATTATACAGTAAAACAGACAGAAAATGGAAAGATTTCCTGTTAAATGTTGAGACTGTCTAGAGAAACCATCCCTGCAAAGTAGATACTCTTCATGAGGTGTGATCAAGACACAATTTTTGATTGTCTCTTTTTTACTTTAAATTTCTGTGATCTGATTAGGTACTGCTTTTGGAGAGGCTTCACTTGGTGAGACCTCTGAATTATTTGAAACATGAAAACTACTTTATGATTGTGAAGTCATACCATCAAAAGAGACCAAAGAGAAGAATACTATCCAGAAATTAAGTCCACTAAAATATAGGTCTTACACAAATACGTTTTTATAGAGGATAGATAAAGAAGCTAGAAGAGTTTTTGACTTAGAAGATACGAAGCTAACTAAGTAAATAATTTTTGCTCCTTGTGGTTTGGCTTTTGTGCCTTGATATCCTCCTTGTGTTCAGAAAAAGTCTATGAATGAGTCATTACAATTCTAAGTGTATGAATTTTTTTTTTTCTTGTTAAGGAGTGTAACATTCTTTGCAAAGTAGGAACAAATGGTGCAGATTTATCTGCTTAATAAGGACTGGCAATCTGAAGAGTGTCTGAGGATGCCTCAAGCGCCAGTGCATTTTAGAAATCTACTTTTTGTGCAGTCTGAGGCATGGTCACCTGTGTTTTGATGGGAATGTTGGTAGTGTGATGGCAAATGATGTGGTCTAGGTTAGCACTGTACTTGGAATTTTTTTGGTTTGCTTTCCGCATTCCCTTGCTTCCTTCCTCAGTGAAGTTATTTCCTTCCAAATTGTTTAAATTGGTATAGGCCAGCCAGAGCACAGTCTGGGCTGGTTATCAGCAGGCCTCACAACTGGAACGAGTGTCTCTAGATTTCCTTATCCACCTCCCCAGCGTTACTGTCATCAAAGCAATTGGATGAGACACAGATGAATAGCTGTTCTTAGAATAGAAATCTGCAGCAAGGTCAATGGTGTTCAAAACAATCTGACCAGCAGCAGGAAATTCCCTCAAAGATTTCTATATCTTGTTTACAAAAGATGTCGTTCTGCAGGATACAGCCTACTCAGTGCTGTGCTGGGAATGTCACGTGATGTAGCACATTTTCATGGGTAGTCTCAGAAAGCAGATAGGATAAAATCCTGGCAAAATTCCTGCTTTCTTCAATGCAACAGGGTTTAAAATGAAACATTTAATTGGAGAAAGAGAGAAATGTTTGGCATCTAAAATTAGTGCTGTCAGGAAATATCAAGACTGGCACATTTGTTGAAGTAGAAGATGATCTATGGAGATTCTCTTGCTGAGAATGGGTTGCAGCTAAACCAAACTAACAGATACAAAATAAATCCTGAACTAGACTACTTTAGAATAATATTCCCTGGAGAAGACTGAAGACTGGAAGTCTTTTCTCTGAAGATCCTAAGAAAAAAGAAAATCCCTAAGAGAGAAGTACTCAACTTGTGTCCTAAGTACCACTACTGGAAGTAGTAAGCAAGCTACTTTCTAGCAATACCCCAATGCAACATCAAAAATCTTCATGTTTTCTTTCTCACATGTTACTACATTGCTGTCCAGGACAGACTGCTAATCTGTTATGGGGATCAGCCTAAATTGGGTAAAAAACAATTACGTAAAAGCCTCATGAATATAATGCCTTGCTAAGTCTGCTATAGGAATAACTATCCATTAGCACCATCACTTTGGTATAAATAAGAATGGTCAGTTCTGAAATGAAAAAGCACATTACAGAAATTTTATGGATTTAAATGAACACTCATGATATAGCTGAAAATAAATGTTCTTTACTGGATTATTCAGATTGTTAAATGTGATTGTTTCAACGAGCGGTTGTTTCAACACATCGATAATCAGTTTACTGACTTAAACTTTTAGGTTGTGGTCTCATTCTGCTTATGAATTAAATGCACTGTTTGTGAGCAGTTTGATATGTGTAGGGCATGCTCTAATTTTTTGTAGGGTAAGCTTTGTGCTTGTAAGACACTACCTTCAGCGCTTTTTACTTTTTGAACGCCTCCTAAGGCACAGGAGCAGGCAATTTCCAGATGTCTCAAGTCACGCAGACAAGGCAGAAGGCTGCCTTGGCTGAATAGGGACGTTCTCTTGGAAGTAAGAAAAAGAAAGATGGACGCCTACTGAGAACAAAGTCAGGTGACATGGGATGAATAAGAGATACTGCTTGCCACTGTACAGAGAAAGTTCATGTGGCCAAAGCTCAGCTGTAATTTAGGGTAGATAGCAGGAAAAGGTTCTTCAACCAGAGGGTGGTTGGGCACTAGAAGAGGCTCCCCAGAGAAGTGGTCACAGCACCAAGCCTGGCAGAGTTTAAGAAGTGTTTGGACAATGCTTTCAGGCACATGGTATGATTCTTGGGATGTCCTGGAGTTGACTCAAAGATCCTGATAAATCCCTTCCAACTCAACATATTCTATGATTCTGCTCTAAATTCTATATACAGATTCACAAAGCCCAGACCCTGCCGGACTCACTATGAGACAAGGATGCAAAATGAAATGCAGTTATAAAGATTACTTGCAAAATTTAGGATTGCATGCTCGTTATCTTCCATACTTGGTTCATGGTGTGAAGAATAAATCTTGTAAGAGGTCAGTTTTCCATTAGGATCATCTTTGGCTGTAATTTCCATCTTTGGGGAGGATAATTCAGCTTTATATAAACATGTATGCTCTATCTAAAGTTGGTAAGAATCAAACCACTGTATAGTTTTAAACAAATATCAAGTGGTCTGTGAACAAAGGAAACCTAAATGAGCAAACAAATAAATGTTCTTCATACATCCATTTTCCTTGAACCCATTTATAAATGTTTATGCTATTTCTAGTTTGTACTTAGGGCATATGAAATGTAACATTTGCTGTTGATCTAAAGCTCTGGTTAACTTGCCTTGTTGACTTTGTAAGTGAATTGGATAACCTAACGTTCATAAATAAGGATGAATAAGGATATCACTCCAAAAAGGATAAGGTGGAGGCACTTCGGTGAGTGATATGAACAAGAGGAAACAAGCAGACCTATTTAAAGTCACTGCTTGTCTCCTTTTGCTGAAGAAATATGTTAGGTTACAAATAGAAACACTAGAATTAAAATTATCTGTTTTCCTTCCTGAGTAGAGAGGATTTCTTGACATATTTTATGAGATTTGTTCTTTTCAAATTGTTCAGATTATTCCTGCATTCTAACAAATAAACAGGACAGGTTTTTTTGGTGTTGTGTGGTGAGTTTTTTTGGTTGGGTTTTTTGTTTTTGTAGGTTTTTTGGGGTTTTTTTTTGTGCATAATGCAATCACCCTGATCATGAAGTCTTGGACTGGAGACTGGATTAATTCAGCGCTTCGCAGTATTTATTCATCATCTTGTAAATACTATTTCACTGATCTGCTATAGCAGATAGGAAGGAGTCAACTGCACTCCAATGGGCATTGGGTCACCCCAGCATCAGGCACTGAGCACTGCTTTTAATCACACATGTGCAGTACCACAAAAAAATATGTGGCATTTTTGTTTTCTTTGATCAACTTCCTCAGCTCTGCATGCCAGATGGAAGGAGAGGGAACAATTTAAAGGATTCCTGGTACTGTCCTCTTGGAGAAAATTTTGTAAACGGTGTTACTAGATTAGCCTTTCCCTCACTTTTTTTTTGTCCCTGTTCATTATAATTACAGTTCATCACAATCAGATTAGTGTTTTGCAATTTCAGTGGGCTGCTAGCCACATATATATGCATGAACACTTTCAGTACTAAAGCATTTGTTCACGAAGTAGCTTCTAGCACATTTTCCAATTACCTAATAATAGGTCTACTACCATGGGGTAGTCTATGTTTATGGGATATAGGTGCTATTCAATAAGAAAGACCTACTGCAAAATCTATTGTAGAAAAACATTCAAAAGAGAGTAAGGACAATGTTGGGTAGGCAGTGTTTTAATTTGATTGTGGTTTTTCCGTTTGATAAAAAGTAGAAAAGAAAACATTTCTGAGAGACTACTGTTAAAAAACATATTTTGAAATTTAGTATTCAGTATTTAAACAGCCTCTCTCCTATTAAACAAAAAAGAGAAACCAATTTGTTTTTTGTCTACTAAAATTCAACTCTTCAAATTTGGTCCCAGTTAAATATGTTCTTCCAAAATGATGATTTTATTTTAGTTTTCTTAAACTATGGAGAGGTTATACCATTCTTCATGATTTCTATCTCTTTTTCAAAAGCAAGAGCATACCTAATGATAGAATAGCAGATCCAGTCCTGGGCTTGTTTGTAGCTGGATATAGATGCAAAAAGTACCAGCATTTGGTGTTATTTTGAAGGAAACTTAACTCCAGCAAAGCGCTGTCTAATCTTTTTATTTACATGAGCCAAACGAGGGGCATTATATCTCTTCTAACACCACAGCTAAAGTTAGACACAGCTTATATCAATCAGACCCATAACTTCATGCTTAAGTTAAAATGCTTAAGTATTTATAGAAAAAGATGGGCTGAAAACTGAAGTCAGCATATATTAGAAAAACAGTAATAGCAAAAAGCTTTGTTGTTGTCAAGCAGCAAGCTTAACCACATATTTGATCTAACCAAAACAGATGTGCAGGCACTACTGAAGGAAGTGGGGCACCTTTGATCTGCTGGCTTCTGCTGCTCACTTACAAAGGATAGTTGATTCCATTAATGAGGCTTTTCTAGTTTATTGGGTTCACCGATTTTATGCACCCAGAGCAGAAGGGACATTGTGCTACTCTCTAAGAAACTACTTTGATATCTTGTAAATACAGAGCTATAAAGCACTCATGTCACTTACAGCCTTAAGTGTGGTACCATTGTAAACAGCTGCTATGATTTCTTGGTGATATTTAAGGAGTGTGAATAGTGAGGCTAGAGGTAATGCCCTGTTAGATGAGCTGATCTTTGCTTATCTGTAAGGAATGAACTCAGGTGGGAGAAGAAAGAAATCATCCTTCAGAATGAGTCAGAATTATTCATAATCATTTTTGCAGAAAAATAAAGTGAATGTAATTTCTGGCATACTGGGAAATGCCTACTCAGAACAGATGGCTGAATAAACTAATGATGCCTTATTTGCATAAGTCAAGGGCATCCCATTTACTCCTATTAATTACACTTATCAGTACAGTATATTGCATGTAGTTAGCTCATCTAGTTACAGGATTTAATGAGACCTGTAAGACCACACACAGTGTCTCAAATTCATGACAGTCCTGACATACATACAAAATACTTTCTGAAGACAGTCTGCCAGTTTTAAAGTTCAGAATTTTAGACACTTGCAGACCCTCAAAGCTCATTCTCTACAGAGTACTTTTTAATGTAGCAGCTGCTAAGAAACTGAACAGTCATGCCAAAGACAGATAAAATAAGATTCATCCACATTGCTGTTTGTTTAGTTTACTAGCCGATGCTGAAATAGATGGGTTATTTAGATTCTTGGTTTTATTGCTGTTTGCCAACGTTTTACAGAAAGGAGTAAGTTAAATAGTGAGCTCCTTTCATTTTCCTCCAGTGAATGTCAATGCTGGATGATTTTTGTTTGTGTGTTGTGTTGTGCATGTCATTTTGAGCTTTGCTCTTGAATTTCTTCTTTCACCCTTAATTAACAAAACTGCCTAATAGATATGTCTCAGCAGAGGTTTTTGGGTTTTTTAACCTATAGTGACATTCAAATTTATTACAAATTATTTAACACTACAGTAATATTTAAAACGTGCTTTGAATTAAAATTAAGGTACAAATGACAAACATATAGAAAATTACAACTCAGAAAACAGACTCTGATTCTCCTGGAAGTCTATTTTGTTGCCACACAGTGGAATTATATTTTGACTATAAAATTTGATTTTGAACCCCACTATATATTTTGTATGCAAGGCTATTCCAATCTTTAAGTTCTCACACGCAGTGAAGTGTGGATGCACTCATTTGCATACAAGAAATTCAGTGGAAAACCCATCAGCTCACCCTGAGTTTGTGGAGAAAAAAGCAGAAAACCCATCTTCATGCTTGCCTGCTTTTAGGCTGAGAGATCAGAATTTCATTAGTCTGTCCCCACAGGGGGAAGAATAAGGTAAGACTAAGGCATAGTCAGTACCAGCTGAGCATGTCTGGCTATAAAGATTCAGCCGTTTTATTCTCTTCTTAAAAAGAGTTACTCTGCCTAAAAAGCTGCAGTTCCAGCCACTGCTACCACTGCTCATCCTCACCTTGATCCAAAGAGAAGGATGGTTTCTAAATCTGCATGGAGTTTCACTGCTGTTTCTATTAACCTGTTGAGTTTAAAGGGACTTCAAAGAAGCAGAGTATTAACTGTTAAAAGGGCTCAAGTGTGAGCGAGGAGTTTGAGTCCTTTTACCATTATGCACACAAAAATGCTTCTGAATTATTTTGTGTGACAGACAGTAACTAAAGGACAGATCTATACATAAGCATTACAAAATTTCCTCTGCCCTCATGTGAGAAGATGAGCTCTCTGGAGCCGTGGCTGTACTCATATCCTGCACACCTACACTGGGAACAGACTAAGCCAGGAGAATTTTTATGGGATGATGTCACTACATACCCATGTTGCAGGGAAAGCATTAAGAAAGGAGGTCCTGCTGAACAGCATGGAATTTGCAAGGAACACTCTTCTGGTAAGGGTGGGCTTATGTTAGCTTTAAAAGGTCAAAGCTGCTGAATGTGCAGATTTTTCTTCTTTGTCTTTCCTTGGACAATTGCATTTCACAGTTGGAAGTATTATTTCTGTGTACATATATGGAGTACGGGAATGGCAGCAGAACCACACATGGGGCTTCCAACACCAAGGGACTTCCTGTATTGATTCTGGACAAGAGAAAAGGAAGACTTGCTCATGTATTTTGGGTCTCTTCTAGTGTTACTATCACTTTGCTATTGAATATTTGTTGTAACTCCATTAAAATTAACAATGCTCTCTTTGACAAGAAAACCAGTTCAGCCTCAGTATGGTGCATAGCATGCTTCAGATTGAATGTGTGGGAAAAGGAAAAATATTTTGGAGTAGGACTTCCCTGCAATATTCAATGCAACATAATGGATTATGTGATGTTCCCAACCTCAGTTAAGCTGTGAATTATATTAAAAATTCCTTAATGGTGAAGAAAATTCAAATAAGTTTGAAATTGGTGTCTTGCTAACGAAAAGGCAAAGTTTATTTCTTGCTTACCCCAGGTGACCAGTTCCAAGTACTAATTATTCTGTACCCATAAAATAAGTACTTTTATATAATCTATTGGGCTTTTTAGTAGAAAGATTTCATCTAATAAACAAATTAAACATCAGGAGAGGGGGGGAAGTGTGATTTCTTTTCCTCATTATAAATTAGTTCTGGTATTGTGGTATATCTGGTATCTGGATTTGTGTTAGTCATAGGTACAATAAGTGTTTTCAGTATGATGACACAAATTCCTCTGAGACTAGTTTTTCAGACAGGTTGCAGATGTTTCATGAGAATTGGGAGAGCAAGTCTCAGGCAGATAAGATTCAGTCTCAGTACAGGAATTTTATTTCTATTTCCTCTTTTTTAATGAGTTATCAGTCTTCTGTTGTTCTAGCTTTCTTCAAAAAGCTAAGCTGGGGCACCTTTCTGCTAAAAGCACCTTGGTTTTGCCACATTCCAGGAGTTGTCAGATGTCTGATGGCAATTAAGAACCTGAAGTCAAATCCGGTTTTACGGGATTACCCGTAAGAGTGATGATGATGACCCTACTTGCTTACTGCTTCAAGACCAAGTGCCTGTTTTGGTTTTGCCTTTAATTTCATTATATGCCAGCATTCACACAAATAGGAAGAAACAGAGAACAAATCTATGTAAAGACTTTAGTTATGTTGCTAAATGTACAGGAGAAGGGGTTTCCATTCCCCAGCTCTCATGACAATTCAGAAGCATGCAAATAATTGAAACAAAAGATAAAAAGCCCACACTTGCTGGGTGTAATATGCAGTCTGCTTTTCAAGAACAACCATAATTTAATTTTAGTCCCATGGAACTGTTCCTGTTTTTTATAAATTCCTCTTATACTTCTGAATAATATTTTATTATTTCTCATGCTTTCTGGTAAGTATTAATGGTAAAACAGGCAGATGTGTAATCTAACCGTATCTATTTTGAGAATGCAGGAAAATATCAATGGAAGTTCTGGTGAACTCCTATGTGCAGTTAAACATCTGTGCTGCTCCTCATTTCCACTCATGTCCTTTTAATTTAATGAGTTATGACCAGAAAAATGAATTATTATTATTATTATTATTATTGATAATAGTGATGATTATTAATAACAATAAAACAGAATAGTAGATTTTAGTAATATTTTAAATTTGATACAATTTTTATAATAAAGGTGATTGCATGTATTTCTAGCACTAAGAAACTGTACTATAGTCATCTGTGGGGGGGTGGTTTTTTGCTATGCCTTTTGTGGTACTGCACTTTACATTTTAACTGAACTGTCTTTGAAATATATTAAAAAAAATCATAGTTTCTCATGTTTTTAATGAAATAATTTCTTTAATTACTCTTACTTATTAAAGATAATTTTTCCTGGTGGTCTAATTCTGATCTCTTTCTTGCAAGACATTTTACATGCAACACATGCAACACATGCCAGACTTCTGCCATTCAGAAAAAAAAGTCAGGCTTTCTCATTGCTGTGAATCCTCTGTCCTAAAGCAAAATTTCATCAACCGCACTATCACTCCATGGAGAGATGTATAAGTTAGAGTGTGCTCAGCACCTGTTCCAGGCATTGCATGAACATGTGGTGTTGTCTGTCCTTGTCACAAACAATCTTCTACTTCATATTTTGAACTGGCCCCTGGCAGAAAACAGAAATGGTGGGAATTAAATGGTCTGATGCACTGAAGACAAAGGAAGAACCAGAGTAAAAAGTGGGCAGAGAAGAGTTAAATCCCTATGAAGATTTCCCCAGGTGGTAAATACTGAAATCATATGTTTGAAATTACATCTTGCTGTGGTAGCTCTGAAAAAATGGAACCAGATGTGCTCATCGTTACCCATCAGGCCACCATGGCAAGCTAATTTTGCCAAATAGCCCAAATATACACAAAGCTGTAATGACCTTTAATTCCCAACAGCTTCAGCAGATCTTATTAAAAGCAGTGGTGGGCTCTCAGGGATCAGTAACTACTGGTTTCAGCTTTCAAACAGGCTGTGTGAGGATGCTAACCCCCATGACATTTCAATATAAGATGTCTTATGAGCAAAAGAAGTGTTATAAACAGTACTAATTAAAACATGGAAGAAGAAGATGAACTCATGAAATAAGTAAGACAAGTTTCTTAACAATAATTTTTGCTTTTTGCAGTCTGAGGGAAAAAAATAAAGAAGATTGTCATTATTTCTGTTTTTAAACACATAGATCTGATGGATGATAGAACAATATAGGAATTCAGATAGTGGGATAGTAGGAAAGGAATTAGGTTTTATGGTCACCAATAAATGTTGCAATGGCAGTAAAGTGTAAGTGTACATGTTACAAGCATTTTTACTTAGGTTTGCTAAATCATTTCTACTTCTCATAGTGGTTGGAAAGATTGAGAGATGTGGATTATCTTTTTATAGGTCTTTAAAATCTCATCAAAGTACCTATCTTCAATACACTGATATTCTGTTGGACTACATTCTTTCCTCAGTGAAGTTATTGTTGCTTTCACATCAGCAAAATTCCTTACTCCTAGTATGTCAGAAACTATTTAAATTTTCTGAACTCAGAAAGTATTTCTATTTGAGATTGTCTAATTTTATTGCTTCACATCAAATAGCCTATTACAAGATCCTTAAGAAATTTCCCAATTTAAATTCATTAGCAATATCTTCTACTTGATCAACAAATTGAGATGTTTCATTTCTAACCCAATATCTCAAATATTCCACTTTCACTGAGTGTCCATTGTTTTAATTGTTCTTCATATTCAGTTGAAGGAAAGATTCTCCAGAAGATTATAACACAGATGTACCCCGGTCTGCCTCAGTAAGGTTGACATATCATGGAACATAATATGCATGTACTTTACTGCATCATGACATTTCTAAGGGGTACAGAAGGAGGTTTCTTTTGAAATGATACAAAGTGAATTTATGTAATGTTTTACTGTGTCAGGTTGCAGGCCAAACCCTTAAAGCCTATAGATGACAACATATGCCCATAAGAAATGCCATAAGAAATGGAACAGATTTTATCAAGTACTTTCAAAGGAAAGACTCAAACTGAAAAGTGGCTTCAAGTTATCTTAAAAGCTGCCATGGCTGGGAAATAAGCCAAGGAATCTGTGTTTTCTATAATACTTGTGCTGATGCCAGTGATAAATATTTGTGCAGTCATTTTCCCACTCTCTTGAAGTATCTGAGTGCTTGCTTGAGGGTCCTAACAGACCACAGATAATTTCATCTTCCAGTGAACAAAAGACTCAAATTCAAATTATAGAGGTTACTCCTAGAGTATGAAAATCCAGAAAATAGATATCTGAACTCATAAATTAAAATGAAACATATAGAATTCTCAAATGTGCAAGTTACTATGTGAGATTTTATGGGACTTACAATGTAGAAGGGTTAGAGCTGCTGGTCACAGTATTCTTTTTTGCCTCAGAATAGGAACTGTGGCTATTCCATATGATCTGAGACACAAAAAGATGAACTCTCAGTCAACTAGCAAAGATCTCTCAGGGAATTCTGGATTGACCCCCACATTAGATTTAAAGCCAAGGAACAATCTTATTAGAGAGCCTTAAAAATTCTGACTATGAGATTATGTTTACTTAAGGATTCTTCCTATCTCATTCACTTTACTGTAGAAATCCAGAAGATTAATCAACATAGCAAGAAGCATATATATATACATATGTATACATATGTGTGTATACACGTGTGTGTGTATGTATGCACTGTAGGTAATAATATCTACTAGATTGAAAAAATCATATGGAAACATCATCTTCCTTTTCTTTGCTGATACAACTGTGAAAAAACCCACTCTTATTCTCTAATTGAATGTCAGTATTTTATCAAAACTGTTAAGTCTCATTAGGTTCTCAGGCTTCTAAAATATGTGGTGCACAGAAGAATATGGTCAGCACTTCTGCATTAGATGTTGGAATTGTGAATATGTCCATTCAGCAAATTCTTGCAGCAGAAAAACAAACAAATTCATCAACATAAATATCTGATTGCAGTCCTGTTTGTCTTGGTTCTGCACAGTGAGAGATTTCTAGGCATCACCTAGGAAAAAGACAAGAGTTTTTCTTCTTCATATCCATTACATGAAATTTTTTCACTGTGTCATCAATTAAAAGCAGAAGGAAACAAAATAAGTGTTCTGCTTGACTTCAGCTTGACTTCAGCAATTTTCCTCAAAATCATTATCCAAGGCTTCTTAGCATTTTGAAATCTACCAAACTTTCAGTTTCACCTGAACTGTTTTATGGCAAGATCACTCAAATTTATATCTCCCCCAAATTATTAAGCACTCTTAACAAATTAATTGGTAGTAAAGTAAACCCTCTCTTAATCAGGTTGCTCAGTAAATTCACTTTCATTTGCATTGAAAAACTTTATGCTTTTTGTCTCTGTGTGGAGTTCAACGAAAAACAGGAATACTTGATGAACTACTAATCACAGGAAACATCATGGCAGATAAATCTCACATGCTTGAAGATTTAATTTACCATCCTTAAATGAATGTGTTCAGGATGAAGAGAAGTAGATATGGCAAGAGCTAGTGTATCAAGGTAAGCACAACACACAAAGAAGCTGTGTAACTCACTGAAGGAAAAATAGAGATGTCTTGACAAGTAGAAGATATGGAGAGAAAATATTGAGGTCAGGCTTCTTTCACACCAGCATTCTGGGAACACTTCACAGTCATGTCTCTGTCCCTCAGCTCTGAATAGTGACTGCAAGGATGGACAAAGGATATTGCAAAGCACAAGAAGATGTTATACAAGAATCTTGGATGGAAGTGACATGCTTACTTAGCCTTTTGAAATCATGCTTTCTTTTATGTATTTCACAGATAGCTACCTGAAAGACTATCAGATTAATGAACGAAGTAAAAGCAAAAATTACTATCTTGTACATTCAATGATATATAAAGTATACATAAGGCAACAAAAATTTCTATTTTTCTCAGTCTTATCGACCAGCATCAGCTTAAAGCCTTGAGATTTTCTGCTGGCAGTGACTGGCAGTGACAGGCTGTTACCCACCAAACCCTTGTTGCCCATGGCTCATCAGGGCAGGCCGGCTGCTCCTTCAGCTCACATGGCAGGTACTTTGCTACTGCAGGACGGCTGCCAAAACAGAACTTCATCATCAAGTAGCTCTTGCAGAAACTCTGAAAAAATGCTATGAAATTTGAATAAAATACTGAGAGAGACTAAGAGCCCTTTGGAGCATCAACAAAAAATTCATCTAAAGCTGAACAGCCTTCTATTGGTTCTGTCTTATCTCTCTGCCAAATGAAATTGTATTGGTACACAAGAGAGACCTCAAAATGTGAAAGCAGAAGACAAAAGCAGAATGCAGATTTCCTTTTTCCTTATGCCTTTTTAGCAATCAATTTCTACTTGTTCAGGTCTCTCAGAAAAATGTGCCAAACTCTCATCCTTATTTGAGAGAAACTGCAAAACATAAAGCACTCTAGTTTCTAATACAGTATAATCCAAAAGCTACAGTCATGGATGGGCTCTATTCTATTTTCACATAAGAGAACACGAGAAATTTAAGATGGATCTGAAGTCAAATCACAAGAGACATGGGTGTGAAGTAGGATGAAGTAAAAAAATGTATTACCCTGAAACACCTTTGCGCATCTGGTCACAACTTTTTAATATATTGCTTTGAAAATAGCTTCTCAGATCTTATTACCTACTTGTTCTATTGTATTTTTTTTCTGCTGCCCATCTAACTGACTAACCGGCTAGCTGTTATCAATTTTGTTTTGTTTATTATTTTTTTGTATGTTTAATTTACCACTTGGAAGTAGAATCTGCCTAGACATTTCTCTCCTATTATTTTTATTAGATGTCTCTGTATAAGATTAACACAGATATGTGCACCCTCAGACAAACACATCCATAACTCCAAAAATAAACTATATTGCTAATTGACCTTCTAACAGTCTGGAAATACTGATATCAATGACCAAACTCCAGTACAGGGAGATGTTTCCTGCTCTGGCATAATTTGGCCCATTTTTTGTTTTCCCATATTCCTGCAAGCTGGTGAACATGGCAGTGCAGGAGGAAGCTCAGTGGATTGATAAGTTCTCTGTCTGTGCTGGTCTGAGTAGCTGCTGCATTTTTTGTAGGTACATAATACATACTTCAGGATTCTGAATTTACCTTCTCCTACTGAGCACTAGCAGTGATTGTTCCACAGACTATAATCTCTTCAAACCAGGATTTTCTTGATCTTAATTTCTTACACAGTGCTGCAACATTTAGTGAATAAGTGTATTGATCAGTCAGACAATCAATGTGCTGTGATGTTTCTCTCTCTTTCACCCTCCCTCAAAAAATTTAAGTGCATGGTTTCATAAAATACAAATGCAAGTTTAGTCAGTTTTTGAAAATTCACTTCAACCTCTTAATAGGATGTACATTGCAAGGAAAGCTGTTCTGCCTGCACTATTTCCATTTTCAGTGATAAAAAGTCCATGGAACTAGTCTTTGGGAATGGTTTAAATTCTTATAAAAGCAATTCTATAATATGTAGAGAACAATAATTTGCATAATTAGCTAATTTAAGGCATTTTTTACACAGAGATACAGCTCCTTGGATATGTTGGAGTGTTTTTTCTTTTTTTTTCCCCTGTTTGTTGCCAAAGAATTTTTCAGTGAGTTCCTAATGTGTAACGTACTATATAAAAAATATTCTCTATGTGGCAATTATGTTTAGGCATGATTGTAAATGCAAAGTTCAAAAGGTTGCCATTAATATTATCTTACATCCTCATTTCCTGTTGTCTTCATAGCTTAGCATGTTTACTCTTAAATTAGAACATAATTAGCAAATCATATAGCTCATTTTTACTGAAAATAGCAGCTTGGTGAAATGCTTCTTATTATCTGGGGCTGACCTTCCCACAGACTGCATATCCTGGAACAGAGTACTGTAATAGGAGAAATCAGTTCTTTTGGATCTGGGCCAAAGACTAATTTAATTTCTCTGGCTGCCCCTCTCCTTTCCAGCTCTTCTTCCCCCTCTCCCCAGTAACACTCATATATGTGAGCTGGAGTTAAGAAGTTGCAGTTGGTAAACAAAACAAAGACAAAACTGCTAAGAAGTTAATGAAAACATCAGTAAGTCATAGCATCTGGATCTCATCATCTCCCTCTGACGTAAGGAAGATGTCCAGATGTTAGCAGAATTGTAGCAGTTGAAATATTTTGTGAGCAAGCTTCTTTCCAAACAATCAGATGCAAAGCAGTTCAGCACTTTCAGCAGTTTTTAGGAATGTTTCAAATATATAGTGGTCTTTTAGATGTGCAAAAGGCCTGCTCAGTGCTGAAAGAATATACAGTCTGGGGAGCCGGGTCTGGGGATTGTGAGCCTCTGCTTTTGGTAAGTGCACATGATTGTTCAAAGAGCAAGAGAAGATGAGGCCTCCTGGTTCTCTGTCATGAACATGGACTACTAGCAGAGACACAGTGCTGCTTATCTTGTGGTATCCAGTGTTTAAGACTAGAGTTTAACAATATCCACAATGATGAATTACAAAACTGGGCCCGGAGAGAGCAGACCATAATTTTCATCTTTCTCACTCATTTT
Source organism: Illadopsis cleaveri (assembly GCA_013399915.1). Taxonomy (NCBI): domain Eukaryota; kingdom Metazoa; phylum Chordata; class Aves; order Passeriformes; family Timaliidae; genus Illadopsis; species Illadopsis cleaveri. The sequence goes on from VXBB01022996.1 coordinate 1,078,691, forward strand.
TAATCCCCATTTGACAACATGTACCACATACAAGCTTCACATGCTGAAAAGTATAAATGATGAGGCTGGTTTCCTAACAGGTGGTTGCCAGGTGTATTGGTCCTATCCAAGCTGCCCAATGGAACAGTGATACTTTTCTCATTTGGCTGCTCATTCTCCATTTGCAGCGTGACATGATTGTTCAGTTCCTCTTGGACATGTTTTGGGGACTGCTCTGGGTGTGCTCCCTTCCTCCTTGTCCCATGCTAATAAAGAATCAGTTTGGAGTCCCCAAGAAAACAGTGAAGTTATTTCCAAAAATTCCTAATTGTTGAAGTGTCCGGGGTCTGGATTCTTCTGCACATCCCTAAAATCTCAGGCAGCACAGGACATGGGCTTGCTGGCTGATTGCTGCAGTCCTAGAATTGGCTACAATGACTGAGGAAAAAACCAGAACACTGAAAAAAAGGTTTATTTCCATTATCCTCTCCAGCTGTTGTAATTTGAATGCATGAGGATTTTGTAGCAACCACTTTTACAATATGATTAGTATACTGTATTCTTCTTATTGTAAACTTGGACTAAACAGTGCCATTGTTGTTGCCTGATTACAGAAATGATGGTGGAGCTCCATGAGATAAATGTTTAAAATTTCTCTAATGGGGGAAAATGGGAAAGTCATATATAAAACTTTACAACTGTTCAATTGCAATCCCAACAGTGCAATTTAGCTCTGTTGTATGAAAATATCTATTACAAATAGACAAGGGGACAGTGTATGCACATGTTCTCTTCCCTTTGAGTGCTACAACCCCTTTTGGTGTTAGACTTTTAATTTGAAGCGTGAGAGGGCTGGAAACAAGACAATCCAGTACCTCAAAATAAACACCAGTTTCACGCTACAGGCACCTACAACCTTTCTGGCACTTCTCTACATTTTCATATAGAGAGTAAGAAATTAAGAAACAGAATATGGAATAAGAACCCATTTAATTCCCAATGCCATTTTGAGTGACTATTTTGACTGAAGGACTCTACTTTAAATGAATTACAGTCATTCCATGATAAAAACACCAATGCTAAAAAAGGCATGCAATGCTTTAGATATCTTTTTGGAATTTAGCGTGGCAGTATTTTCAAAAATTAGACAAGCATGTCCTATTCATGAAATGTATTATTTCTGGTTGCATTTGATATCTGAATTTGAAAGACATGAAAAATAATAAACCACAAGAACAAAACTGATATTTTCTCAAAAAACATGCTTACACTATAAGCTTGTTTAGTAATTATATAGATAACAGCAAAGCTTATGAGCACTCTAAAAGGGAGGACACTATATATGATAATGATATTTAACCATCCAACCAAAAGAAATTATTCATACGTTTTGCACTGGATATGTTACAATTGCTTTATTATAGATACAGCTCCTTCAGTTATCAGACAATTGTTATTTACTCTTTTCCTGTTTATTTTTCATAAATTATCGTCAATTAACAAATATGTATCAAATCAATAGCTGATCATACTCCATATAATGTTGGTGGCTATGTTTAGTGTTTATTTAATAGCCTGAGTAAAGCACCAAACCTGTAGGAGATTGCCTCCAGATTGGGGGTCAGCAATTTCCTAAAAATGCTCATAGAGACAAAGTGATACATCTGAAGCTATATATCAAGTGGTCTTTGGTTCTGCAACATATCCATTTGCTAAGACCTTATTTCACTTACACACACCGTAAATCTTTCTCCAGTCTCAGAACAAAGCAAACACTTCAAGAAGTAATTTCTCTTCTGCATGAGCATAAATTTTGGGGACAGTTGAAATATAGTGCAAAATTCTTCACCTTAACTTGGGGCTTAAAAAAAATTCAAAAGATAAAAATTCCTTTCTTTCCTTCCTTTACTTGCTATAGATAGCTACAGACATACTTTGAAGTATAAGCAATATCTGGGAAATATTTAAGGATTATTAGATATATGTACTCACAGACTTCACAATCTCTACATGGGTATGTTTTGAGGCATCAGAGATAAGAGGAAAATGTAAGAGAAAACAGCAATTATAAATCCACTGGAAATACAGGGATGCTGATAATGGAGAGAAAAGGCATCAACAAGAACAGAGAGTATGTAGCAGATGCACACAGTGTCCCTTGACAAGTCCTGCAAATTGATAATGGCAGTAGACAGAAAAACTAGAAATGGTATAACTCTAGCTAATCATCATAAATTAAAGAATAAGAGGTCTATCCATACAGTCTGGCAGAAAAACTTTTCAGAAAAACTAAAAACATGAAAATTAGATGAAAGTTGGCTAATAGTCTTCTAAAAGTAATCTAAATGGAAATTAATAGTTTGATGGGATTACTTTTTCACCAACCCCAGAGTTTCCTCTCTGGCTATATCTTTAGCAATAATTTACAAGGACATATAGAATCTTCCTGGATGATTCAAGTACTAGCAAAGTAGGCATAATGAGAATTGGTCTGTAACATATCTTGGAAATTGAGTAGTTTTGCATTTCTTTGGCAATGAACAGAAAACAAAACCAAGAAAAACAATGGCAAAAGCCCACTAAAGTAGACTAAAAGGTACAAATTAAATTTATTCCTGGGGTAAATACAATGTTGAGAAGTTTTAGTGAACTTTAAATTAGAAAAAAAGACAATTGAGTATGAGAAATGGTATATAGGTGAATAAACAAAATAATTTCAACTAGAATAGCTGAAAGTTTATTTTTAAAATACCAAATAAGAATTTTTTTACCTCAGACTTTCAATGACTAAACTACTGCAGCAAAACTGTCAGTAACTCACCAACCTCAGACTACCTACACATTCTTTTTTTTGCCTACAGTACCAGGATTTCAGAAGACAATATAACTTTAGCACCATTAAAAAACCCACTTAATTTAAAAGAAAGACACAATAGTAGTCAGTTGTACTCAGTGTCTGATCATGCATTCCAAAAAATGCTTTGCTAGTATTTGAATGATCAAAAAATGCTGGTGAAAATGAAAAAGCCAGGATCTTTAGTCATGTGACATGGTGCACATAATGGCTCTTAGTGCAATGCAGATAAACGCTATATTGGGTGATGTAAATTCACACAACAGTGAAGGCACTAGGAGAAATCTGTCTAAAATGTCTTGAGGGTGTGTGTATTTGAGGGCTGAGAATGATGCTTCCTGTTCTGTGAAAGCTCATTCTGAGCTGCTGCCCTTCTTGTGCATGAAATCCTGGTCACTTTGGGAGGTCTGTCCATTGAAGAAGCTGAGGATGTGGTCTTACTACATTAGTAAGGGGAATTAACTGGGAGCTCCAAAGGAAATACATCTATTTCTTGTGAATGCAGTAACAGAAAAAGTTACAATTTTCTTATTGCCTATTTGGAGGCTCTGTCAACTGTAGTCTTCTTCTCTCCTTATTTTTTGCTGTTCATTCCATTACCCGTTAACCCAATTTTTTCCTCACCTCTAGTGGACATTTTAGATATATCAGAAATTGAAAATATTTAATGATTTACCTAGAGAATAATTTTCCACATTTTAATATCACCCAATATGACTACATACATGTCTCTAGATGTTCTTTTTCTAGGTAAACCAAGGAGGAAAAAAGACAGAGTGGAAAACCATGATCTGTGCTGCTATGATGAGCTGCAGCTCACTGCTCCTCAGGATAAGTATTTTATAAATATATACCATATCAATATGCTATACCAAATTTATACAACAGTAGCAATACACCATAATGTGGTATGAAAATATACCATATTTATATGAGTGTGCTCCACCCTAGCTGGCTGAACCACAGGCTGTTCTGCCACATGATAAGATGGCACAGGCAGTAACTCAGGGCTGGTGCTGGGGTTTGAAAACAACATGAGTATGCTGCTCTACAGTGCCTGGTATAGGAGAGCACACAGAAGTGACCTGAGAGGGCAGTCCACATTCATTTGCATTCCCTAACAGCACCCACTCAAAATCAAAATGTTTTTAGCTACAGTCATTTAATTCCATACAATTTTAACAGCAACTCAGGTATTTTTGATACCTTTTGTACAGCTCCCTTTCTTTTGTGTCAGTAAGACCACATGATCATAGAATCCTAGAATTATAAGAGCAGATTAAGTTGGAGGGACCTTAAAGATCATCTAGTTCCAGCCCCCTACCATGAGCAGGGACATCTTCCACTAGACCAGGCTGCTCAGAGCCCCATCCAGCCCTGTCTCAAGCACCTCCAGGGACAGGCAGTCCACAGCCTCTCTGGGCAAACTGTGACAGTGCCTCGCTACCCTGAGAGTACAGAATTTCTTCCTAACATCTAGTGTAAACCTACTGTCTTTCAGCTAAAGTCCATTATCCCTTGTCCTTTCCTGACACGCCCTTGTGAAAAGTTCTTCTGCAGCTTTCTTGTAAATCCCTTTTAGATACTGGAAGGCTGCTACAAGGTCTTCCCAAAGTCTTCTCTTCTCCAGCTATTCTTATCTAATGGAAAAAACGTTTTCCATTATGTATTTCCTACTTAGGAAGTAGATAGTACTCCCTGTTTGATGATTATATCAAATTACATTTCATGAAGTGCTATTTCTGAGTGCAGGATAGAAAGATTTTTTGAAGGCAAAACATTTACTTTGTCTTGAATATGCCACGAGGAATGCATATTTCAGATTTTCTTCTTTCTTTTGCAAATAATGTGTTTTTGTAAAGGCGTGTCCTGATAACACAAATTGCTGATCTAAGAGGATTTCTTCTTTCAGTGTCACGACCCTTCTTGATCATTTTCAGGTAGTCAGCAGTTTAAACTGCTGATATCCCAGAGAACAAACAAAACAGCAACACAACTTACTGTTTTGTTTCTCTTCCTGAATCTCTGTTAATCATGAAGTATTTTCTGGAATACACCCTGATACCTACTCCAACAACATACTGTACTTCTTACTGAGGTTTGGCCTGATGATTTTTAGATTTTCTGACTGACAGCAGCCCTAATATGCTAGTGGACTGACAAGTCTACATCACCAACACAGCCTGGAAAATGGAACTGTCACTGTTTTCAAGGGTCCTCTAAAATCTAAGCCTTGTATTGATAAAAACTGTGATGGCTCATAACCAGCTGCCAAGTAGAATAAAAACATGCCGACCCTTATCAGTGCAGCTAAAGGGGCTAAAGGGTTCACGTTCACTCCCCATTTCTAGGAATGTGACAGAGTCTCCAGAAATATAATTAGCAGTTGTTTAGCCTCCAAATATTTGATAATCATATGCAAGGTTAAATATATACATTTATCAAGTTCTCTTTGTATCCTGATAAAATCTGCATAGTTTCATATGTAGGTCACATTCTGAAGGTATAAATTACATATGCTTTCCTATGTCAGCTGATGAGAGGGAAACAATGTTACAGAAGACAGTTGGTGGCAGTTGTTTTACGTGGACACAGGCCAGAGGTACTTGTGAGTCTGTTGATGCCATTCTGAACTTAATGATAAATTAAAAAGCTTACTTCAAAGCATTCATCTAAACTCTCCAGCAGGTAGAATGGCAATGAATGTCAGGGTAAACAAGTGTCCAGCTGACCAGGCAACACACAGATTAAACAATGGCTGACTTGGCCCCACTGGCTTCCCTTTTATAGATTTGTGTAACATCCATGCCTTTTCACTCAGAATTTCTTTCCTCTCAGTGCTTCTTCCAGTGGAGTTACAGCAATGTCCTGAACATCAGGACCTGTGTTGTGACTGCTGCTCTATGTCCTGAAGTGGTTTAGGCTACCAAAGAATCCCAGTTTTATAGCATACTTTTGAGAGATGAAGAGGACTGTCTGCCCAGTTCTGTTTGCTGTGAAGAGAAGTTAATGTCTAGGCCTTTTATGACACTGCCATATTTGCGACCACCTACAGAGCACTAAAGTAAAAATGATGCCCCCATCTCCTGTGACCATGAGCTTTTACTGTAAAACAGCGTAAAGCTGAGTTTCTCTGTCTAGGAAACTCACTTTCCTTTGCCACCTATTGGAACAGGCACAGAATTAATCCAGTCACTTATACAAGTGGGCAGAACAAGGTTTTTACGAGTAGGTCTAATTCAGAGCAGATTTTTGCCCACGTGTTTCTTTATGGGCAAGGGCTACTCACTGCCTGATTACCCAGTGTAATCAGTTTTGGAATCAGTACTCAACCAAATGTCTGTTATGCACTTAGCTACTCTTTTTCCTCCTAAACATAAACGCAGGAGAGTGATGTAAAAGTTCAGTTTACATTAGTAAGCCATAAAGTCTGCCTCTTGGTCATCTCATCCTTGATCTTATCATTATTCACATTTCTCCTCCCTCCTTCCCTCCCCCTGGAATAAACCACCCCCACTGTAAGTATACAAACAAACCAAAATGATCCCTCTGGCAGTCACACCCATTGTGCATTTCTGCTGCCTTTTTTGAAAACTTTAAATGCTGCAAAGTAAAATAACAACCCCAGCAGGGTGAATGAGAAGAATTCATCTAACAAACAATAATAGAAGAGAAAAATAAAGTGAGTGAAATTATCTTCTCTAGCCCCCTATTATGGTCTGCCCTGAGTTTTTTAATATTTCCAAGTCAAAATAAAAATGTGGACTGAAACTATAGAGATGGCTGGTAATTTATATCTCAGAAGCCTAGATCTGGCATACCTGACACTCACTTGGAACTCACAGCACTGAAATCCTTGCCAGAGGAAATACCAGTAATTGCTCAGTGCACAGCCCAGATATTCCAACTGTCACACTCCTTGGCTACAAAATGCTCCGTAACGCAACTCACTGAAGCACATCACAGCAGTAAAGCACAAGGTCTGACCTAACAGCAAAATAAAATGCTTCAGCACACTTCAGTCTGAGAAGTTTGTGCCATAATACTGGACCAAAATTCACTGCTGTTTTTCCTTTAACCAAAGTTTGTCTCATCTACTTAGAGGAGCACATACAGTTCCACCCTAGGCACAGCACAGATGTAACATGACACACAAACAAAAGGCTGGAGAAGCACTCAGAGGCTACATCGATACATATGCAAATGATACGACTAATTACTGTTATAGGTTTTGATCCCTTATGAATTCTAAGATATATTTATGTAATGTTCTTCTCACCTGCTAGTCGTCTGTCTCTCGTGTTTTTCCAGATAACATCCAAGGCTCTAGCAGTGGAGTCCCTGATATGATCACTAAATGACCTCCTCAGAGGGGCTTTCACCGGGTGATGCATAATGCAGATCGATCATTCATCCAGGTCAAACGGCTGTAGCTTAGCCCCAGGAAAAAGGGCATTCTCTGCCCGGGGATCTGTTTGGATTTCTCTTTGCCAGGCAGGCAGGTTGTTACTTTATATAATTTGTCATCAGCCTTGTGGAGCTTTTCCTTGAAGAGTCAGGCATTGCAGTTCTCACTGCGGATGCAGGAAAGCTCAGACTGCAGCCAGCCTACTGGAAAGCTGCCAGAATCTTACATCTGGAACAGTTTACAAATGAGCTAACGATACAGTCATTTAGATTTGGGGCTTTATTTGTGGACATCTATAGGATTCTAGCTTCCTGTTTAATCAAAAAACTTACCAGGCACATACTTGCATGCTCATTTATTAGGATAATATTTCCCTGCTTAGCTGATATTTCAGGTAATCTTTCATGTTTGGACATGAAAAAGGTAAGAAACAGAAGAGAGATAAATTAATTTTAAATATCTAGAGATCAGGTATTTTATTTCGTTGCCATGTTTTTTTGCATTTTACCCCAGTTAAGGCAGAGAATAGGGCTCGGTTCTGAGTTTGCTATATTTAGTACTGCATGACAATGCACTAATGAAAGGATGGAAATAAAAAAAATGAGAGGAAAAGGGGAGATAGTAAAAAAGGAGAAGGAAACTAAGCTTCCACATCTTTGCTGAATGGAAAGATAAGTTCCCATATGAAAAATATTTACAAACATAACTGAGATTAATAGTCACAGTAGATGAAGCCATTTGACCTTGCTTATTTTGACCTTTTTAATTGATTAGTGTGCCCTGTGGCTTCCCTGAGGGAGAAAGGGAGGAATTAAAGAATGCCTGAGACTCTCTTTCCCTTTTTAATATTATGTGGTAATGTGTGAAGAGATGAGAGATGCCAGTTTAAAAACTCAATGCCCTTTGTTATATGGGAAAGCAAAAACTGTCAAATAAAGTTGTCTTCATGTTCATTCTACAGGTAGTCCTTATTTTTTTTACCACAACTACAGCTATTAATATTAGATACCATTATTTTCTTTAGAAGTATTATCATTAAAATTGGTTGATTAACTTCTCACAAGGCTGGCATGCAGAGACCAAATTACAGAATTGTGAGTTTTAACCCTTAACAAAGGGATTTTCACTCCCTTTGAATTTCTTCCTAGAACAAAATATTTTTTCTTTTTGTAACACTAGATAATTTATTTATCACTTTCTTATTTGATGTAATGTTTTTTCTGATGTCTTCTCAGTTCCCTTCATTTTTACTAGTCCTCATTTCCTTTAAGACAAATACTTATCTCGTTCTGACAAAGAAAATAGATTTATGGGATTTGCAATAGTGTAACTGAGGGAATAACTGGCTCACCATCTATTTAATACAGATCATAATTTATTCCCATCTAGATCTTAGTCTTTTATCTTTATAGAGCATCTGCAAACACTAATGTCCTGTCTGTGTCTTTGAACAAAATAGCAGTGAGTGATCTCTATAGTTTGCAGTTGCTTTCCTCATTATACCCCTCCTTCCTTCTGAGGCTGGATGGAGAAAGAAGCAGCCAACTCTCTAGAGAAATTCAATATGACAACACACTATTGCGTGGTATGTTATTTTTTCTTTCCCCCCCCCCTTTTTTTTTTTTTTTTTTTTTTTTTTTTTTTTTTTTTTTTTGTGTGTGTGTGTGTGTGTGTGTGTGTGTTGGTTTTTTTCTTAATTATTATTCTTGCAAAAATTCCTGGCAGAGCAAGTGCAATGCTTGTACAGACAAATACTGACATAGGCAAATGCTGATATGATGACCAGAGCACAACATGTCTGTTTTGAAACACGTACACTCTGTTCAGATGAGATCTGCTGTTGCTGCTATTAGTGAACTGCTCAGAAGGGCATTATTCATTTTTAAATGAAGATGTAGTAAGCGAAAACTTAATCAGGAGCTGAATTTCTCAATTTTAGAGGCCAACAAAGATGAAGACAATCTCAACAGGGTTTTAACTACCACTGGCTATGTCTACGTTACCAACAACATAGCCCAGAAAGAATGGATACAGCAAAATAAATGGTACCAAAGTTTTGACACATCTCAAGGTGGAGTTACTTTGAACTATGTCTACCTGCATCTTGTGAATTGAATGAATCCTTGCGGTTTCATGAACAGGTTGGAGATCACTGGCACACTACCAGGGTGCATCTTTTGGCTTAGTTTCATTTGAAAGCCATCCAATTCACATGCTCCAAGACTGTTTGGAGATGTGAATCAAAGAGTAGTGTTGGGGGAACCTTTTCAAAATCATGTGCCTAGTCCAGGTTACAATGCCAACAAAAACATGCAGACCATTACTCATTTTAGAAGCTAAAACAACTTTTAAGAATTTAACAATATAATCAGCAACATAGGTATATTTCTAATTAAGGTTTGATTCTTTGAGAGTTACTGTGGGTTATATTACATATGTCGACATAAATATATTTAAAATAGTTCTTAAAACCAGTTAAAAATGGTCTGGAAAATGGCAAAGGGTAAAGGAGGAATAAACTGTAATGAAGCAGAGAAATACTTCTAAAAGCATTTATTTGTGTGATGCTACAACACAAATAAATAGGTAATCTAAGTAAGATTGTGTAAAGAATGAAATGTTAGAAAATTTTTAATAGGTCATGGGTAGATAAATAATTAGATATAGATAGGCAAGGAATATGAATAGAAAATAAAGGACATTAATTTTAGAAAAGTGTAGACAGAGATATAATGGGGAATACAGTTAAAATACATCATATGTATTTGATGAGCAAAGGAAATCTGAGATTCATGACATCCAATACAGTCACAAAATGAGATAAGAATTTGCCATGCAATATGAAAGCACAGGATTTTAAGGATTTTTAACTTGTTAAAAGATGGTATCCGAGCAGAGCTGTGCTGCAATCTCCATTCTTGCATTGTCCATTGTGGAGCAATACATTCAGTTTTGGTCTGCACCTCTCAATACCCACATGATGTGGAAAAGGCATCCACAAGCCCAGTGTACAGGCAGCTGGTGGCAGCAGGGTGACAGTGACAAGGAGCTCTGTGCTGGAAAACACCCATGTGTTCAGGGGAAAGTCACCGAGCTGCCACTACTGTGCCATTATTTGACACTCTTGTTGAGAGCTCTGGTCTGAATCTCAGGCAAACTCCTCCCACATTCCCAGCTGATACTGCCCAAACAATGTCTGCTTATGTGGAGATATTTTCCATTTCAGCTAGGACTTATTCCCTCTCCCCTTGAAGGTGTAGCTGTTTTCACAGAGACATCTGCCTGAATCACAGGCCTGCAGTTACTTGCAGATTGTTTGTGTGGAAGAACTTCCAGCATTTCTCTGGTAAACTCATGCTTATAGTCTGAACTGGGAGAAGGGGCCATTGGTACCCAGTACATGGTACAGACCTCACCAAGTGAATCTTTGATGTTGATCAACATGAGTGTACTAGATTAATTAAACCAAACAGCTAAACTGAGGCACTGTGAATGACACTAAGGGCAAAAGGTCTTAATATTGAGACTTATGGACTGGCAAAGAATATATTTTTAAAGAAAATGGCAAAATGTTTTGATGCTCTATTTGACAATGTACTGGAAAATCTCCTGAAAACAAATACCCTTTCTGCAACTGGGAAAACACACTCTTCCTTGTCTTACATCTACAATTCAATTAGCTGTATACAGATGTTACAGCAAAATGCATGCAAAAATAAGCAAAGTCCCAAACCACCAACCAGCATCTAGGTAAAATTTATGATGCAACTCTAACTTAAGAATGATCACCTCAGACACAGGTTTTTGTACTTGAATAATTTTGTATTTGAATAAGTTTGGTGTTGACCACAGTCACAGTGCAGTCAGTACTCCAGCTATCTTCCAGAATAATTTTGTATTATTTACGGTTTTCTGTTTAATAGCTGAGATGAAAACTCCAAAAAAGTAAACTATTAAAAACAGGATGGGTCAACAAAGATGTGTGCTGAATCAAAAATAACATGGGGGGAATCTGGAGGAGAAGGCTGTGTTGCTGACAGGAGGGGACTGCAGCAGCAGTTAGGGGAGTGAGGTGAGAGTACACCCCCAGGAGAGAGACAGCTGCCCACTCCATGCATGAGGAGCAGCATGCATGGCCAGGAAGAGTGTTTGTGTAATTCCAGAAGCAAGTATTTAGAGGAAACAGACCCTACCTTCCCTGCCTGCAAGCCCTCCCACCAGCTCAGACCAGCTCCACCTGTGAATGTCCCAGGGCAGGGTCCTCCCTGTCCCCCAGGCCTAGCCTGTCTTGGCACTGCAACCACTGATTTCTCCACTTCTTGTTTTGGAAATATTTTTAGAAACCTCTTGTTAGCACAAGCAAAGCTGTGCCTCTTCAATCTTCCTTTCAAGGCTGAATCTACTTGTAAAGTGCTGCTCATCACTCTTAAACATATAATTCTCAAACCAGCCAAGGGCTGGAGGCAGAGGCTAATTCCTTATAACCTCACCCTTGCTCAGCACTTCCAGCTGAAGGACTTACACTTGCCAAACCTATCTGTTTTCTGTTCTTTAGTGGTTCCATCCATACTCTGGTCTGCAAAGATAATACCAAAGATCCTTTCTGCTCTTTAAGACAAAGACCAGACAGAATGCACTGGGTACTAGGAGGGACAGGAAAGGTGATAGCGTGTTTTTGTTCTGGCAACTAAGTCCAACTCTCAGGAAAGAAACTAAGAGTTGGGCAAGCCTCATGCTCTTCAAGAATGCTCTAAAAAACATTGACTTCCCCTCTGACTCTTCATGTATGTGCAAATTCTTATGTATGTCTCTGGCTTTTCTGTGTGATTCTGGCCCCTTGGATCTGGAGGGATGTATGTATCCAAAATATGCAAAGGCAGAGATACATAATTTTTTAAACATGATGACAGTTTGAGCTTTGCTGTGACTTCTCTACAGGCAGCAACAAATGGTGTGGCAAATCCAGAGCATCTTTGCTGAGTGGTTTATGCAGCCTGCCTGATCTGATGCATGCAAACATCTTTCCCCTTGCTAGAGAAGCAGAAAAAGCAATGTCATGATTCTCCAAAAGTATCACAAAATAAAAGAATGATTCAGAATCAGAATTTCATATCTATTTATAAAAGGCTGCTGGGCACATGGCAGGAGCCGTTTCCAAATGTTATCTAAGAGACAAGGTTGGGAAAGAAGCACTTCGAATTTTGAATTTTTCATGTGCTGTTTTCCAAAAGAAAATCTGGTTCTGCAATATATGCAGCATCTGAGAAATCTCATATGTATCAGGTTAAGAAGCAGCCACCAATCAGAGCAGACTGGAAAGATTTAGAAAAATTCCTATGGAAAGACAGGGAAATAAAATACATTTGTTAAAACATAGAAGTTTCAATAGAAGCTTGACAAATCTCAACAAAATTCTTGATTTGACAAAGACACATTTTGATTCATTTGGATTTGTCTTTGGTTTGGTTTTTTTTAATCTCTATTTTTCAATTAGGTAAAGTAAAAATATCCATAAGTTTCACTTAGCACATAGGTGTCTTTTTGTAACTGTGCATATATCTGGGCAATTTATCAGTCCATGGACTCAACCCTATGTGTCCCATCATATTCTGCATTCAGAAAAGTGCCCATTTGACTCGTGTCAACACCCTGGTGTTAACATTTGAACAGCCTAGGGGCTAAATCAGTGCAGTCTGGAGAAGAGATAGTAGGCCATGAGAGAGCAGACCAACAGAGAAAGTCTCCTGAGTGTCCTCCAAGGTGTCAAGAGTTCACTGCCAGGCATCTCTGCATTCTCCTTCCCCGTGGTAGGGGAGGTGTGGAGAAGCGCCAAGGACAATCACTCTCTCTCCAGGTGACTGAAATTGCCTCTGTACATACTGCTTTTGCAAGATATATGTGCTTTTTACCCTTATGCCATGGTCCACGCCTGTATTTTTTAATAACAAGGTTATATAATTTGAGGAAAGAAAATGCTCAAAATGCACCCACCCCAGCAGCAGTATGTGATGCAAACTACAGCTATTGTTTTCATGAGCTTTTCATGTTGCTTTCATGAACTTTTCAATGTCGAAGCATTCTTCTGGTGGAATACTGAGAAGCTCTAGTCAAAATATCTACCTTAATTAGCTTTTGTTGTGAGTTAAATGCATACTAATGGGTTTATATAAACTGACTAGTGCAGTCTTCTAATACATATCCACGAGTCTCAAATTAAACATTGTCTCAAATAAATATTAACAATCTTCATGGTGTGATTATGGCCCTGCTTTGTAAACAGCCCCACAGCTTAATTAGAGTTCTGTGCACTTCAAAGTGTAAGCTTATCTGGCTGTTTCTGAACTGCTGTCTCACTATCACTGTGTGCTCCAAGAATAATAAATAAACCAACACAGGAACTCAGATAACATTTCTAATCACAGCCATATATGCAAAATAATAATTAACTGAATAACATGAAAGAAGATGTGCTTCCAGTTTCATTTGCACATCGTTCCATTTTAACCTGTTTTTAATCCAACTGGTTATAAACTATTCTTACGTTATTGAAAAAAAACAAACTCACAAGTTCTTCCCCTGCAGCCAAATGCTTTCTGAAATACTGAATATTGAAGAAAAAAAACCAGAGACATTAGTGCTGGTGCCATAGTTTAAAATTCAAATGAGAAAGGAAGTGTTAAAACTTCATTCTGTTTAGCCATATGTGAGGCACCTGCTTAGAGAAATTTATGGGAGTATTAATCTATGGGAGTGTCCAAACACTTCCAAATATCTCAACTTGAGCAACAGATATTTCTTGGTTATAAAAAAGTTGATGGCAATAAGCTGTGAACTGAGATTAGTTTTTAGCATTAGCCATGTGTTATGCTTCATGCTTCACCACAGTAATGGTCAATTAAACAGCATTGTTTCTCCTTCCTTCTGTGACCTGACAGGCAAATTGCCGATACCTAGCTTTTTGTTACCTGAGTAATACATTACAACTTCACTGGTTCCATCACTGGAATTAGGGCAGGATGAATAAAATTTCACAAAATAAAAGTCATGGCAGAAGGTACTTCTTTCTTTCCAGTGGAAATGCAAATTAGGCTGTATTTGAAAATGCAGTAATAGAAAAGTGCAGAATCCACAAAGAAATCCCCAAACCCCAAAGCAAAACAAACAGCCCAACACTTCCAAAATCCCCCTCAACTCACTATTGTCACTCCCTATTAAAAATCTTCTCTACAGTCTTTCATAACTGGAAAATTTCGTTCCTTGTCTTCTGTTTTTTCTCTTTTCCACCCTCTCTGCCCCTCCTGGTCATATTAAGATGGTGTTTACACCGTCATACTAAGATGGCAAGTTCCTTCAACTACAGGTCTTCCTCTTCAGACATCTCTCATACAAAATGGCACAATAAGATATCAAAGAAATAAAGCCTTTGACCTTGTCTGCAGTGACCAACATGAATAGTGATTGTGAATAGAGCAGATTTGAATCAATGAGTTCTCTATAATCTAATGGTGGCAGGCTGGTGTCTGTGCACAGAGCAGGGAGCAGAATGGGAGAGTGAGGAGTGTTATGTGAGCTAGACTCACCGAAGTCAGAGGGTGAGCAGGGAGATAATTCAGAGTACAGAGATCATTCTGAACAGAGAGATCAAAGAGCAGCAAGAAATTTTAAATCAAAGAGAAAGTCTCAGTGCTTGCAGGGAAAGATGGAAAATGCTTATTTCTGAGAAGATTTGGTGAGATTTAGGGGTCTCATGTAAGTCATCCTCAATTATCACTGCCCTGTGTAATGTGTGTTTTATTAAGTGATGCAAAGAGGCAGAGCTGCCCTCCTGCCCTCTCATCCCTGCTGCTGCCACTGCAACACTGTGAAACAATCTGTACAGAAGGTTTGTTACCGTGAAGACAAGCAGGATGTAATAACCATCCCTGAATTGCTGGTTTGTGACCTCATTGGTAGAGAAAACAGCAGAAAAAACTGAATTTTCATAGGGAGCAATGACATAGAAAGTAGGATCCAAACTGAATCTAAACTTTTGAATAGGTATTGGACCAAACCTTCAATAGATTTCAAGATTTCACTAATTAGGGCACTGCTGGACAGTTTGTTACTGGCTACTTCTCCTTGTGTCATTTTGGTGCAGATGTTTATTTACATAGTTAAATTGGGAATTTATTTTTAAAGCTGCTTAACTTCCTCAGACTCTCGGTTTCTGTTTGAGGTATCTGCCATGCTTTAACTCTTTGTCCTGGAGTTGTTTGTGATATGGTTTCTTTGAGATGCTTTATTTGTGTATTCATATTAAAATCAGCTTTTTGAGAAATGAATGAGAGGATATGTTATTTTCCTGATATTAAGAAATTCTAGCAAGTTATCCCTAAATACTTGAAAGTGATTTGGTAAGGCAATTTGCTCTTTTGCAGACATATTCAATTTTCATCTTTCTGGAAGTTATTTGTTGTAGCCATTGGGAAGCCTCTGAGAAGATCTATTTCACAGCAGTTCTGCAACCTTGGATGTTAGTGACCAACAGCTCAGGAGATATTTTCTCTCCTGGGTTATGTACAGCCTGGAAAGTATTTGCAAACACAGCTCCAGGCTGCTGCCAGCCCTGCAAAATGAACGACAGAACCTGTCCCTCCCAGGCTTTTACTCGCCTCACCTTCATTTCACAAAAGGGTGGAAAAGGGTTGGTCCCTCATGAAATGATAATGTAAAATGAGAGTCGTGCTAGGGTCAAGAAGGAGAGGGGTACACACTGCTTTGTGGAGAGACAAGAACCCAGGGAAAGAGGCAAGGGCAAGAGAGTGCAAATGTATGACATCTACTGTTGTTTCAATGGCATGCTTCCATTTGGGAACTAAAATTCAGCCCCTACATAGCTACTGAGAACTTTCCTTGAGTTCTGCTCTGGTGGAACTAAATAAACATAATTTCAAACAATTGGCTTCTCTGCCCTGAACAGATTTTTTTTTTTCCCCAGAACATTGGCTACAATTAGATTGCTAAAGAAAACGCAAACCAAACCAAACCAAACCCAACCCAATCCAACCCGAAACAAACAAACAAACACAAAAAGAAAACCCAAAACAAACAAACAAACAAACAAAACAACAAAAAACCCCAAACCACCAGTAAAAACAAACCCATGATTTTTCCAAGTGTTGCATGAAATTTGGTAGGCTGTCTTTCTTCTAGGGTTCGTTATTTGAACTGAAATCTTGCTGACATGTTTTAGTGCCTAATCTTTAAAAGATAAAGAATCTAATATTTTGCTTTACCTTTTGTAAGTTTAATGTATCACACATACAAGTTGAAGCTTTATGGGGACTGTGTCAAATATAATTATCTGGAAGATTAAAGTAATCATCATCTTGACTGAAACATATTCTGTTTTCCATAATAAATAAATAAAGTCTTTGTGAATACTGAATGCACACAGCATACCATAAAAACTTACAAAAAGAATCTACAACTCCAGCTAAAGTTATTATTAGATGTTAATGTTTCATATTTACCCCATTAAGTTAGCAACAACATTAAATGAGGTTTTAATAAGGCACTCTGGTTTCCTATTCTAGGAACTGGATTTCTCCATATCTTTACTTCATTTATTTCACAGCTAATCATCCAAAATTGCTTCTGCATGAAATTTGCTTTTCCTGCTGGCATCTGTTTTCAGCCATGACATATCTGCCCTCTGGAGTCCCACTGCAGAATGTGGAAAATCTTCACTTAGAGTTTAGGTTATGACACTGTATTTGAAGGCTGATTGTGGAAAAGCAGTGACCTTGGACTTGATAGTTGGGGAAAAGGAGGTTGACAGGATCAGCAGTATTAAGCCTAACTTTTATGTCCCAAGAGTAGATACTGGCTGGAAGGTTCCCCTAAATTATTTTAGTAGGTCATTTTATTAGTATATGTTTAGCAAACTGTACACTTTACAGTCCAAAAAGAAAGGTGAAAATGTGTACCTGGCGTTTGTAGGGCTGGCAGCCCGATCTGTATTTTGCTTTATCTGACCTAATATTTTCTATTGTCAAGTAATTTTGGAAATAGAGATATATGGTGGCATCCCCATATGATGAAAATTATCTACTCTGCTCTTCTTCAGTCTGAACATACTTTTGTCGTTTCTTGTTAAAAAGGTATCTAGAGGAGGAAGTGGATTACATAGTAGAACCTAAAATTCTATTTATCTTCTGTAAACTTAAAGTTTTTAGAGACATCATTACAACAGTGAATGCAGTTCTTAAATAAAATAAGAAATGAGTCTTGTGCTCAGGTTCAGTGAAACATATTAATGACTGAAAGAATCCAAATAAGGCCTTGAAAAAATGTATTTAAAATAGCAGCTGCAACACATACATGGAAAAACTACTTACATATCTTGATGTGCACTAGAATCAAGTTAAGTACAAGTATTTCTTTAAGTGCTTCATAGCAGAAAGGAGAGGGCAGCAATGAAAGACCTAGTGAAATATAGGAGAAGTTACTTTGTATTTATGAGTAGATGAAGTTACTTTGTATTTATGAGTAGATAATGTAGAAATTCCTTGGAAAAATGTGGTATTTGGAAGAAGGAAATAAAACATCCCCAAAGAAGTTGTGGAAGAAAACTGACAAGAAAACAAGGCTTACAACTGAGATTGATAAGTTAAACAAATATTTTAAAGGCATATTTATTAAAAATATGGTATGGCAGTAATGGTGAAAGGATAATGTCAAGTGTTTGACTGAGAAGTGTGGTAAAATATATGTAATTTCTTTTTTAATATTTCTGAAGTTTTCATCATGATTTTTTGTGCACCTATATTATAAAAAATGACTATTGTTTACTTTCTCAGTATTTCCCTAAAGAACAACCAGATATACTCTGTTTGGCACAAATGAATTGCTTCTCAAATGCAGCATGTAGTTTTAGTCTCTTCAGTACTATCAACAAGTTTTGAAGGAATTCAGATAACAGCAACAAAAATGATTAAGGGGCTAGAGAGTCTGATTTACAAGAAGAGATGAAAACCTCTTCTGCTCAGCCAAATGACAGCTAATAATGCAAGGGAAGAGTAATGATAAGAGCCAACAAGTATTTAAAGCATGAGCACATCAAGGAAAGTGTGGACAGGTTTTAAGGTGGTACAAGGTTTCAAAACACTGACTTGGTATTGGGGAGAGTATTGTTTGTGTATGTTTTTCCTCCAAACTAAGGCTAATTAATCTGTGGAGCTTATATGGACAAAAAAATATATGTGCACAACGGAAAAAACCCTGTGCAACTGTAAAACAGAATGATGTATGTCAGCTGTGGTCCAAGTCCTCGATGAAGTACATATTTAAACATAGGAGTTAGAAAGATCAAAATTGAAAATAAAAGGTTTAACATGACAAATGAGCAGAATATAATATTAGAGGAAGCCTATATCAGTACCACAGAACATAACTTCCTTAGAAAGACCTCTCCTGAAGGTAGGTTTGCCATGTCCAGAAAGTTTTGTAGTTCCTTGATAACCTGCTACCCCTTCCCTGTGAAAAAGCACCTGCTATTCAGACATAAAATCTGCCATATCAAAACTTCACTCATAACTGTAAGTTCAATTAAAACACCATTGGAAGTTTTTTTCATGGTTTAAATCAGCTCAGCCCTGTTTTCTGATACTGGCAACTTTCTGAAGGCATATAGAATAAGTGTGTCTTTAGGAGACATTCGAAAGA
Organism: Illadopsis cleaveri; assembly: GCA_013399915.1. Classification (NCBI taxonomy): domain Eukaryota; kingdom Metazoa; phylum Chordata; class Aves; order Passeriformes; family Timaliidae; genus Illadopsis; species Illadopsis cleaveri. Next base: position 1,097,638 of record VXBB01022996.1, read on the forward strand.
TATCCAAGAGATTTTTTTGAATGTCATTGGTGCTCTATAACATTTATGCATAAGGAACCAAAATAAGGAGCAACATTAAAATTCTTCAGAAGATGCAACAAAATGATGGCATGTTTAGATGTCAGAACTTAGATGTTGCTAAATTTTTTCAATCCAAACTTACCACCCTTTAGTCAAGTACTAGAAAAATTGTGTATGGAGGCATTAAATATTTCTTTACATTCAATGAAAACTAACACATTAAGTTATAGGAGAAAATGTACTCTTGTACAACAAGCAAATATACCCTTCTACTCTCGATGTACTTTTCTTAAAAGACTGACTACAGACTGTTTGAAATTTGAAGTGAACAGCTGTCAGTGTACTGAAAAAAAAATTGAGTTTGGATAACTGTCTATAAAACTGAGGAATAAAACAAATACAATTCAAAAGGTCAAGACTTAAATCTAAACTGTATATCAAAATGCATAAGAAAAACCAACGGGGCAACTAAACCCCAAGTTTTAATATAAGTCCTTTGATATTAAAATTTGAAAAGCTCTATCCCTATCAAGTCATGACAGCTCTGAATTTCAATTAATAGGATTAGATTCAGCTATTAATTAACCTCATTTCAACCAAATTAACCTAGTTATTTGATGCTGAAAACCTCCTCCGCTATGTAAGAATAGTAAGATTCTGGCATCTGGACAACCAAATTACTAAAAAATAAATTCTAGCACCTAGAATTAATAATAATGTGTAATTTAAAATGCATTTCAAAAAAGTTTTTAAATCCATCCTTGACAAATACTGAAAATTATTTGAGATCAAAGATAAATTAGATTTTAGATTTTGGCATTCAAAGTTTAAACACCTTTTATTAGTCTTCATGTAGAAGAATGATGCCACTTTTAAAGCTTACCATGCCTTGGAGATGAGAAGACTGCAGAAAAAGTGTTTTTACTCTAATTTCAACTGAAGACCTTTATATGTATGTTGCCTATGTGTGCCCATGCACTTTCTATGATGTTTTCAGAAAAGTACTACTGATCATCAACCAAAACAAGCTCAGTATACAGGTGTCATAGCTACCTATGATATATTAAACATGTATAGCTCACCAAATTCTACTGCCTATTTTGATCCTCAGTAGATGTGTTTTTTCTCTCTAAGAGGCAATATGAAGTAAATGTAAATATACCCAAAAGAAATCTTTTCTATTTGACCAAGAAAGTCTAGATTGTATCAATTTTTTAAAACACTGTAATTTCTTCTACAAACACTGTGTTCACCTGTCAAATCTAACTTCATGCTAGTTACAAAACTTCACGATCTGTTGAAGGTTAGATGTTTCCATGCCCTTTTATGGAAAAAATGGACTTCATCACATTGTTGTGCATGGTTTGTAAAGACATGAATGAATCTGTGGAACTCAGAAAAGGTCATGCAAAACTTTGCAATTACTGTATTTATTTTATCAATGACAACCCCATGAAAGGAGCTCTCAGAAAAATAAGGGGAGACCAGCTGTTAACTCCTAACATCTACCCAGCAAGGAAGCTCAAAAAAGGCCAAGTAAGTGTGGGGCTGAAGCTTGAAACAAGGAACTGAACTGTGCATTAACAGCAAGCACATGCTGACCTTAGGTCCACTCTGCTCCTCCTTGCCTGAGAACCAATGTGCTGGATTCCTGTTGGGCAAAAAATGCTGACTTCTTCTGAAACAGTGTCTAGTGTTACTGTAAATACACACTGCTTTTACAGTTCCCAGCAGAGCACCCTCTGCACCAAGGTTACATGATCTTTATGTGCCTGAAAAGAAATAAAATATGTTAATGGTAGGGACCTCTGTTAGGAATAGTAGCCCTTAGCAAGAAGAGGAAGGACTAGGGCATGGTAATATATCAACAGTCTGTGTAAAGACATGGTGATTGTGAATGTGTGACATAATTTTGGAAATGCTAAAGGAGTGACAGAAAAATCAGTTCAGCTGGAACAGATTAGGAGACTAATGCAATGGGCACTGTACAGGTTGGAGAGTCACAAAAGGCAGTGGAACACAGGCAAGACACGTGTACCAAAAGTCCAGATGAGGATGTCTGTGCAGCTCATATACGCCAGCACAGCAAACGAGGGTAGAAAGGGAGATGTTTAGTCTGCAAAAGACGGTTTGTAACAGTCTCAGTTTTCTGAAGGGACTCCATAGTTTCTATTAAATAACAGAGGCTGTTTTAGTATCATCTGAATGGCTGTGTAGCCATATAGCCCTAATTCTTGGTCAGTTAGAATTGCATATTTTAGTATTCAAATACATTTTCTATACCAAATTCTCTATGTCTCTCTAAGGCTTGTGCAGCCTCTTTAAGGCACTTATTTCCCAAGACACTAGCAGCAGAAGGCTGCTACAAGAAATATTTCATTCTTCAAAGTCTCTTTGCCTGTGTCCCTTATTACACGAAACTGTCCTTTCATATGGTACTGGGGCAACTGTTTGCACAGTCCACTGAAAGTCAGCTCATTAAAACAACATAGGGTAAAAAATAAACCTAATATGAATCATTTCAGTGATCCAGTTTATTGCAAATGGTTGAATTCCTGAACTTAGAAGGCAGTGAAATAACTTTGGGGATGCAACACTGTGACTCACCTTCAAAACAAAGCTCTCTTTCAGGCTGTTACAACTTTCAATCTATTTGGGCTAAGGTGAATCACAGTCTGGCGCACTGAACACATGACAAAGTATATAAATATATATATTTTGCAAACATAGCAGATTCATGCATAATGAAACCCAGGAATTATTGCTTGAACTGTAAGCCAGACTATAAATTCCATTCAAAAACTGACAAGGATGCATTTGAACACAAATCCACATTGAGATATGTAGCTAAGTAATTAGTACAACTTTCAAGGATTCACATGCCTATGTCAACATTTCAGGGAGATAGACTTCCTAGAGGTGACTGAACATACTACAGCTGACTGCTGTAACACTGACATGAAAAATGAAGCGTGGACACTGCAAGAATGTGGAGAAAAGTATTCAACTCCCCTTGAGGAGCAGCATGTTCTCCAGTTGGTAAGCTATTCCATATGAAATATGAGATAAGTAAGCATGCTCACCTGGTTGCATGTTGAATGAACACTCTAAAAGAACTATGAAAAAATGCACACAAGAAAGGCAGGCAAGGGATACAAGACAGAAACATTATAAGAATCAGTTGACTCTATTGGCTGATGTATCTGCTAACAGAGGAATGTGCTTGTGAGCCTTTGTAGGTGCTACTGAATGAGGAAGTTTCATTCCAGGCTCTGGTTCAGACTCCAAGTATGCTTTCTGGTCAGCTCTTGCAGGATAGAGAGTTTATGACAAATAGCCCCAGGGGAACTAGAGTTCTTTCCTAGCTGTGAGGAAAAGGCTTGAAGGAATGGAAACTTATCAGAGAGAAACTATGAATGAAATGAATTGCTGTATAGGTGTCAAGAAAACTTTAGTAATAGATGGTAAAGACAAACTTAGTTTGACAGTTTATCATAGACTGAGTCATTGCTTTCTGATGACTGTGCTAGTGAACATGAAAATGCTCTGACAAATGAGCTGGAAAGACTCCTCTGTTCAAGTGACACAACATGACCTACAGTAAGATCCTAAGCTATTCAAGATGACTGGAGTTAAGCCAGAAGTATATATCACAAAAGTAAGGAAAGTGATTCAAGAAAAAGAATGTTGGGTTTGTTATTTTTGTTTCTGTGTGAGCTAACTAAAAAGATTATTATTAAATAATACCTGACACACTATGCAAAACTGGTTGGTTTACTCAAAAACTTTAGCTATCCTAGAAGAAATTAACTGTCCCTTAGAATGAAGATGTGAGTTCACAGTCAGAGGTCCAGCAAGCTAGTTTGGGTCAGCTTTCCAACTGGAGGCTGGAAACAGCACAGGCCTTCCTTGGGAAAATCCATCAGGAGATGTTTGGGATAACGTAGTGAAGACAGCATGGCTTGTAGAGGAGCATAGAGTTGAAGGGCCTGTGGACTGGAGTCCAGCTCAATCCTGATTGTTGAAAGTCCCTATTTTTTATGAAATTCATTTGAGCGTTAAATCCAAAAAGTCACAAAATGTCCAGAATACATTAGAAGGGTGCACAGGAAATGTAACCAAGTCTCAATAGAAATGAATCAGTGACCTACAAGGTTTAGCACATCCTTTCATTAATTAATACTGCTCTGAACATGAAGCACTGCAGCCTAAGCTACAGAGAAGTGTGTCCTTTCAGGGTTAGATGTGAAAGGATTTACTGATTTTGGACTGCAAGTTAGGCAACGTGTTTCTCAACAAATCCAGCACAGGCAAAGTAGGAAAGAAAAAATACTGTATTGCACTTTCAAAGTCAGTTAAGGATAATCAGATATTACAGAAATAAGGATAGTTTAATCATAATGGTATACCTATTTTCTAACATCACTGAAGAGCAGAAATATGTCTCTTTGATTTTCTTACCATAATCTATTTGGATGCTCTTCAGGAATAAACCTTATTTATATTTTGGCAGCTTTTAAATTTCAGTTTGGTGAAAAGTGCTCCTCTGAAATTATTTCATCCCTCAGTTGCAGTTATATAGAATCAGCTGATTGTCTCTGGGTTAATGTAGGGATATTTCTGATGTCTGGGAGTATGAATTAGCTTTTTCTTGATCAAGGTGACCTGCTCCAAAATTTTTACTATTTATAGCATAAACCAGAGAACATAGCACACTTCTTGTTTCTTTAAGGACTCTTCTATGAATGAGTGAGTGTCTAATTGCTGCAGGCTCAGGAAAGTAATATGCGTTTGAGTTCACTTGACAGTCACTTGACTGAATCAGTGAAATCTTCTGCTTCTTATCAGTGAGATCTGCTGTTCAAAGGTCCTTTAGGAATAAAAGCAAATTCCATACTGACTCCTGCTGTGTGAGGACATTGGTAACGCAGTGCTTGCTCAGTGTTGATAGGGTCAGGATGTTAAAAGTGGGGCTGTTCTCTACTGAATTAGTGTGGAGCCCTGTACCTGAGCTTCTTATTCTCTGTCGCACACATGTAAGGCTTTCTCAAGTTTCATCTGTTTGTTGTTAGGTTGCTGTTAGAGTGAGCACTCATGCAGATAACAATTTGCATGCAGGCTATAATTATGGCTACAGTGACTTCCACTTACCCCTTCTAATAACTCAGCATGGTTTGGGAGTGAGAGAAGAGTAGGGAATACTAAGCACGGCTCAGCATGACTCTGCCCATTCCACAGGTTTGTCTCAGAGCAGGGGGAGTGTTGGAGCAGCAATCTCTGGTATAAAAAGCTGCTCTGCAGGGAGCATAATCTGGGACATCTGCTAATGCCTTCCAGCCCACTGTCAGCCACACCTTTCTCTACAGTTATGCCAGGGATTACCTTGTCCTGCCACTTAGGGAAGCAGCTCAAAGTCATTTGTGACCCACTTTCCAGGTACTTTTAACAGAGCAGCAGTATAGCTAATTTTCTGGCTCACTGTTTTTTCTTTTTTTTCCCTCCTGAGCTAGTAACGGTTGCACGATAGGTAAACAATTAAAAGGCAAAAGTGCAGTTATCAGATCCAGTTGTCTGTAAACAACAACAACAAAAAACCACAAAAAAATCCCCCCAAAAAACCCCCAAAATTTCCTAAATCTTCATAGCAGTAAAAGTTCAAGCATAAAAACCTTGAAGTTTGTCAGAAGGAGGGTAAGTGGAGAGATGAGGTAGGTGAAAGCAATAGTTCAAATTTTTCTGCTAGAATCTCACTGAGGTGTATTTTTCATGCATTACAAGAGGCTAAAGATCTTTCCACTGAGAGGAGGATTTGCTCATAAATTCTTATTTGAATTCTCTAAGCAAGGACTAAACCTGGAGAAGTCTGTGGTAGACAAAGATGTCAGAATTGAATTAATCTCTCTGACCTTTGTGATCAAGACCACTCAATGACAGTACGTGTAAATTTCCTACTATTGCTGGTTTCAAACACTTCCTGGATCTTCTTATCTTCCAAGCATTTGTGGGTCTTTTCTAGAAAAACACCAGATGGCACGGGCCAAAAGTAGAGCAGGAAGCATAATAACTAAAGAACTGGGATAACACTATGCCTGGAGTCCTTGTCTTGTTTAATTTACTTTTTCAGATGTTGCTGTGTGACTGTTCTTGAAACAGGTACCCTTTAAACCTTGGTGACTGATTGCTGGCTGGATATGTGCATTCCAAATTATTTTGTCATTTATCCCATACCTTCTTCTGACAATACATGTGAAACAAACCTTTGTGACTCAGCTCACAGCTCCTTTAAGAGAGAAAAAACCCCAGCTTTGGAAGTACTTTGGTTATGCAACTTTGTTTCTGTCATAATTATACTTCTAAATCTATCTCCTGGATTTCTAAATAGAGAGGCAAAGAGTATCTGTAAGCAATTGTGTAGTACTTTATAGGAAACAACCAGAAGGGAATACAGGAGGCAATTATTTTCTGGTCGTCTGCATTGTGTGCATTTGGCCAATACTTAATTCAGATTTTAGGCAGTGCTGCTTGTGAATGGTTCATGACAAATACGGGATTTTGGGGCTAGAGTGTGTCTAAACTTGCTTCTATTTACTAAAAACAACTAGAAGTCTACAATAGCAAAAAAATTACTTCTCTGTTACCTTTGACAATTACAATTCTTGATCTCACTTCAATCTGTTAAAATAATTGTCTATATTGCAGCATGCTACAGAGATATATTGTCCTTCCTTTTTTAAGTTGCTTTATTGAGGATTTATTTTTCTTTGTTTAGGGAAACAGGTAAAGAAGCTTAAATAACATATCTCAGGAAATGAAATCATCACTATATCTTTTGGTGAATTGGAATGCTCTTAAGAAAATAAGGGAGAGGTTGAAGTTAGAGTCATGGGAACTGGTGAACAAAGCACCAAAAAGCATGAAACTCCAACACAGATGCAGCAAAGATTTTCCAGATGTGGATTTTTTTTGCTATGGATCAGTAGAGTTAGCTTAACTTACTTAAGCTATAATGATTATTAGAAAAAAAAAGGTTCATTTCTTATCTCTCGGTCTTTTAATATAAATAAATGCTATTTACTTTGCTGAAGATTTTTATCTAGATTTGCTTTATGAAAAGAAGTCTGTTCCTTATTCGTCTTAGTTTGTCTAATGTGGCCTCTCTGGAAATGCCTTTGAAATGTATTGCAAAAGTTAATACATGTAGCAACTTCTTAGATTGGAAACTTTCTTGGTTAGTTTTCCATTGTCCATTTTCTCATTAAAGACAAAATGACGACAAGTTTTGATTACAACTTTTTAAAAATTTACAGTTTTTAATATGTTCTTTGGTTATGCTTGTGTTTTTATATTGTTATGAGGTACACTCATATTTTCTCTCTTTGCTATTTATTAAGCAGAAGAATTGCATTTACTTACTTTACTCTGATCATTGGTTGGTTTTCTGCAAATTTTAAGATCCCTCCAGCTTTTGATAGAAAGTTTCCTAATATGTAGACGTCTTTGTTGTTGCTGTATAAGTTATACAGACTTCTTAATTCAATGATGGATAATTGGCACTGTTTCCTGGGGGTAAACCATGCCTCTTACAAAAGAAAAGAAACACCCATGCAATAAAAGTATATTCAGTGTACATATTGGGACAGAATATTCAGTATGCTTTTACTACAAAATACCAGTTTTGACCCATTAAAATCAAACTCATTATTTAGAGGATGTATTGCATTACTAATTTGGCATTCAGGCAAGTTTTGATTTGGTATATAGATGGTTATGATTTGGGTAATTCCTGCAAAAGTCATTGGTAAGAACTTTTATTAATTTTATTCTAGAAAGGGTTATACTAATTATTTTCTCTGCTACGCGTTTGTCTAGTCTTTTTCTAAAGCTGTGTACAACTTTAGCACCTGCAATCTACTGAGATGAGGAGCTCCACAGCCCAGTTCTTGATTGCCTCCCCTTGTTTGTTTTGAATCTGCCACCTCTCTTTGACATCCTGTTGTTCTTCTACAGGAAGAGACAAGCAATTGCACATAAAAGTCAAATGTTTGTCAACACAGAGTGATCAAACATGGACAGCTATTGTACTGGGAGATAAAGATGAGGTGCAAAAAGTAACTGTTGAGAGGAATGGCAGGTATTAATTCTGTGACTGAAAGAGCCAGTACCACTTCCAAGCTAGGAGAAAATCCTAGTTTACCAGGAGCAGCATCTTCTATATCATCCATTGTTTTTGTCTGATCATGCAACAGTTCATTGAATGGCTGCTAAAAGACATTTTTCCTACAAAAAATTCTGGGCTGGATCCATGGTTCAAAACACAAGGCCAGACTTAAGTCCTAAGGGCAGACTGTATAAAAAAGCACTAGTCTGAGATCTTCTAAAGGGGAAAAATGAATATTAGGAAAACTATATAGTTTTCAATTTTCATTCACTGACAATGATTAATTTATATGTGATAAAATTGATCAACCTGATACACATGTTAAAGTTGTAACAGATCAGGTATGTGAATTACAAATGTGGAGCAGAGACTTGCTGAAGGCACACTTGTGCTGACACAAATAATGTTATCCTACTCAAAGAGTTAACGTGAGCTATACCATGAAAACAAAGCCTTGGCATTCTCTGAGCATTCTGTACTTTCATCCCTGATTTGATAGTCTCCCACAGTAACTACATGATAAAAATCTTTCCAGGGTATGGATAGGTTGTTCTGTAAACAGTATTCTATGTTAACCAATTGATGAGTTCTTGACTAAAGTCTCAGTCTTTCCTCCTTGCCATATGAAAACACATTGCAGGATAACACTGTAAATTAGACACCTGCCTAGAGGATGTTGTGGTTTATTTAATTATTTTCCTTGCCTTTCTACAGATATTTCAACTGATCTTCTCTAATTTTAAGCCTGTGTTTTGATATGTATTAGAATCTATGATTACTTTCCTCTTTGCCTTTCAATTCTGCTCATAGGCAACTACTGAGATATGATATGCCTGGCTAACACCCTGAAATTGGCTACTAAATATTTCCTCTTCTTTTAGGCCAACGTACAGCAGCAGGTGCAACTCAATCCAGAATAGACTGGGATTTAAATTAATGACCTACCAAATGAATTAAAGAGAATATTCACATGGAGAAACTTTAGAGAAATTGTTTCAGACTGGGATTTAGCAAATTTCTACTTCGAAGCTTAGCTCAAACTCATGTGACTAAAATGACTATCTGCAGGAATAACTCCTCACAGATTTATAGTTTAGAGACCATTTGGCAGTTTTGTCTATCAATAAATGTTTTTTTCCAGTTACTTCTTTATTTGTAACATTTATAAATTAAGCAACCATTTCAAGTAGTTATCTGATCCTTTCCTAAAATGTCATGAAGGGGAAATTCACTAACAGTCAAAATTAACACAGAGGTAGATTGACAGAGGTAATAAAGGATGAGGGAAGTGACTGACTTTGCATGTAAGAATTGTACACTGGTGCATTTTAAAGACCATTGGCATCTACCACAGGTTAGAGAATCAGCAGTTGTTTTGATTGACATTTCCTGATAAGTGCAAAAGCAATCTAATTTTACAAGAGTATTTGGAGAGAAGATTTGAGAAAATGGTTAAACTTGATGACTAGATACCACAAGCTATTTAAAATCTTCAGGATGATGAAAAACACTTTTTTTCAGTGTTGTCTGAAAATCTTTCAGTTTATAGACAATAAAAGGTCTAGTTGCTCAGGCTGAACACACTATGCGCAGAAGCCACAATTCTCTCAAACATGACTTGCTGTAGCAGAAAACATTCAGAGCACAGGTTAACATTTCCATCAAGGAAAGAAAAAAAACCAGCGTGAGCCACCTGTGACACTGCAGTTACATCCAGACCTATCATTGTCCTGCCAAGGATGGTTCTGCATCAGGAAGAAACTTTGCCTCCAGGTGTGCCTAATCCAAAGCGTGCTTTTGGGTGTCTCTCACCTGAGTTTTCAGCATGTCCTTAGAGAAATGTAAATAATCGTGTCACAGCATCATGGAATCACAGATAAATAATCATGTGTTCTCATCAAACATCAGAGACCTGTCTCTTTCCCCTAAGAATTTTTGAATAGTAACTTTTTATTCTAGTAAAGTGAGCATGTAAGTACCTCAAGTGTATAAGCAACAAAAACCAAGCTCATCTTCCAGTGATTTGGGACTGGAATAATTTCTTACCCTTCTGTTTTAACAGATGCAATAAGAGGTTATCTTGTCACATTTAATTTTAAGTACTCTAAGGTCTTCATATTAAACGTGGTTTAAAATTGTTCAAGTTTTTTTTGGTTCATCTTCAAAAACTCTGAAACAATTCAGCAGTTCAATTCCTATTTTCAAATATGAACACAGAAGCATAATATATTCCAGATGTTTTCAATGTTGTCTAGGAACCCAAAAAAGCAAAGAGCATCTTAAGTTTTTCAGAAATGACTAGGTATCATCATAATTTAGTGCCATGTGAGGACTTTACTGCCCAGAAGTTACCTTGACTGAGAATTGGTGCAAAATTAGCAGGGGCCACAGAGAGCTTGTTTTTCATTTTCAGGTATCTAAATAACTATTAAAATATAGCCAAAAGGTAATTCTAAAATTTAGCTGTAGGCACCTCAGCTTTTCACAAGCTGCCTCTATTTCTGGACACTGAAAAAGAAAGACCATCAGCTGATTTCAAAATCAACAGTTACATCATTACTTTGGAAACCACGACCTAATGACTGCATGTCAGTATCAATCACGACCAAGTGAACTAGTTTCTATTTCATTTGAATCAACACATGTCTTTGCCATGAACTCAGTCTGAAGAAAATTAGCCTAGAAATAACTTGATTAATTGGTTATCACCATTCTCTGTTATTCTTGTTATAGCCAAAAAAGGAAACAAAGAACAACTTGATCATGTCTGATTTGACTTAAAAGCTGTTTTTTGTCAGGGACTACCTCTTTTAGAATGTTTCTGATGTCCAGTTCAAAAAGAGACTACAATGTGGCCTGAGTAATATAAATGCTACTGAGTCACTGTGTAACTGATACCTAACTTTATACTGAGAAGCCGTCTGATTAAAATTAATTATATACACTAGCTAGAATAAACGAATACCAGTTTAAAGTCTGTTTGGTGGTGTTCTAAAATCTGAACATATTATAATTACTTATAATGTAACACAAGATTGAGTTGGCTGAAAGTAACAAATTCATAGATCTCCTGCTCTATTTTCTGTTTTGACAACAAAGAGCACAATTTCCACAATATTTTTTGCTCGTAAGTTAGGATTTTACAGTCTGTAAGGGTGGATAAATAAATGACAAAAACTGGCTGGAGAGCAACTCTGTGGAAAAGGCCCTGGGGTGTTGGCAGACAGTGAGTTGCGCATGAGCCAGCAGAGTGCCTGGCAGTAAAATGAGATGGGAGCAGCCTGGGATGGATCAATAAAAGCGTGGCCTGCAGATGGAGGGAAGGGATTATCCCTCTCTATGAAGTACTTGGGAGACCACATCTGCAACAGTGAGTCCAGTTTCAGGATCGTCCCAACACCAGAAAGACATTAATAAAAGGGACGGCCACCGAGCGGGTCAGGCTCTGGGTCACTTGGCCCAGAGAGCTGAGGCTGCAGGACTTGTTCAGCCTGCAGAGATGGCTTTTGGGCTCCTACCAGCAGCTCCCCAGGATTCCGCAGTAGGGCAACAAGCAGATGGAGCTGGACTCTTCATATTGTGCATGTGAGGATGACAACAGAAGAGACAAGAGGCATAAGCTGAAACCAGAAAGGACCAGGATGGACATCAGGAAAATGTCTCCCCTGTGGAGACAAGACAGCAGTGGAGCACGTAGCCTACAGAGGTTGCACAGGCTCTGTTCTTGGAAATTTTCAAAACTGGACTGGACAAAGACTTGAGCAATCTTGTCTGAACTCAGGGCTGGCCTGCTTGAACAGAAAGTTGGAGAATGGACCTCCAAAGGTCTCCTTGAAGAGATTTATTCTTTGTTTAACTGTATTTCACTAATAGGTGATAAAGTCTGTTATGACATACGTTTTACAATTTATCAATCTGTGATGAAATACTATTAGTATCAAATATCTTTAAAATAATTCAATGCTAATGCTTGGGAGTTTTTTATAACAACATAATTTCTGTGATAAAAACCAACTTGCCTTAAATAGGACAGCACATACTGCCTTAGAAACACATTGGATTGAAAGATTTAGCAACATGGCTGGGAGCAGTAATCACTCAGCTGGTATTATATAATGGTTTATTCCTATCAGGGAACTATTTTGATTTGAATAAGGTAATTTTATTACTTAAGAAAAGACAATAAACTGGCAGAGAAATCAAAATTTGATTGCTCACTACAGGAATATAAGGCACTTGGGCACAGCTTGTTTCCCCTAAAATGAAAAATGACATTTGAATATTTATCGAAGAAATATTTAAAGTTCTTTCCACAATTAACAAAATCGAGGAGTTTAGAAAGATATTATCACTGAAAAACCCCTAAAGTCTATGATAAAGTATATGTATGTATAATACAATGTAAAGATAATGGCCTATCCTTGTTACTAGCCTGACATAATTCAGTTAGGTTTCTTTGTCTAAACATTCAAAGATGTGAATAAATGAGATTATATTAAAGACAAGAATAAAATTTAACTCCTTTGAAGTATCAATTGCATATTTTGATTTAAGAAGCTCTTCCAAAAAATGTAAAAGTAGGTGCATACTAATGGCCCATACTTTCTTCACAAAGCAGGTGGAGAAAGAAAATAGAAGCTGGCTAAGGAATTTTATGCACAACAGGTTCTGCTAGTTCCCAGATACTGCAGATGTACTTAATCATTGTAAAACTTTTTAATGGAAATTTTTACAGCTTTCCACAAAACACCTGTTTTCCTGTCCAGGCTGGTACCTGAACTTTTGTGTCCTCTAATGATACACAGCCTTCTTATCACTGGCTCCTCACAGAGCACATTCACACTACCTGCCCCTACCCTTCACTCTTTAAGACTAGGAAAAGTAATATACTAGAGGCAACCATGAAGAGTTTTAGGCATCATCCTGCCCCTAGTCCATTTAGCAAGGTTTAAAGGGGACTTTTCTATGAAAGCTGCAGTCCTAGGACATCCTGTTTCCTCCAAAACATAAAGAAAATGACAAGAGTACCTTTGGCTTCATACAGTGCTATGAGGATTTTGAAGTTTGTATGTTTATGTCCACATGCCTACAGTGAATATAGTGTGACTTTTAAAAGTGAAGTAACTTATTCAGAAGAACAACTACACTAGTGTTGTGGTTAATAAGCCAATAAAAATCAAATACCAAAAATCCTGATATCAGCATTTAGAAAAAAATAAAGAAAACTAAACAACCAAAAATAATAAGGAATCTTAGCATGAAAGGTCAGATTTCAGTATCTATTGGCATCATCATTTTTCCTAGCAATGAAATGAATAGCAGTGGAATAAAAATATACCTATTAACATCTATTAGTGTTTGGCAGCCATCCATGCATTTTCTGGCAGAGTTACTAAATTGTTCTTCAGTATGACAGATTGAAGTATGAGTGCTCACCTGACATGGTTATTTAGAAAACAAACACTAAATTTTATAACTATTGCAATATTGACAGTAAAGAAGGATTATCTAACTAGAAACTAGTACTTCATACTAAGGTCTCAAAAACTCTAGTAAGACTGTTCTACTAAAACCAGATAAAACATTTGCTAAATGGAACAATTAATAATTCATTTTGCCCAGTTTATTCTACAATACTGGCTAGAGTTATTGTAAGGCAGCCAGAAAACTAATAACTGTGCCAATTACCCTGTATTTCTCTCCAGTTTATGTGGAAATTGATATCTTGTAGCCAAATAGAATATTTTAATGTTTGCTCTAGGTTCAAAACAACTTATGTCTGCATGAGCCCTTAATGACTATAAAAACAGAGCATCTAGTGAATACTGGTCATAGAAAGAATTGCTTTCTCTAGATCTAAAATATGTTTGTAAAATCTAGTGAAGACTGAGGTTTTTTTCCCCTTTTGATTAGAGCTGCAGTTAAATTATATGGAATGAAAAGATCTCTACCTAATGAGCCAAGCAGTTGTTCTTTCATGTGCCTTGTTATATGATAGTGAACCTGTTGTACTGGATTGTCCAGGTCCTCTTGCTGTGAGTTCTCACAGACAGCCTGAGCCACCTTGTCATCACTCCATCACCTCCTGTTCTGCAGCTCATCTCACCATGGGGCTGAGCACCAAGCGTCCTCTTCTGCCTGACACTGACAATTAGAGCCTGTGACAGGAAATCCCTGCCATTAAGATCTCTTTTAATTATCTCTGTATTTGTGTTTCTTCTGAATCAAAAGACAACCAGGAAAATTAACACCAAGGGAGAATAGAACCTGTACTTTATTAAATAGTGTCTTTGCCAGAAATCTAGAGTAGATACAGAAAAAAAAATCCCAAAAAACCAGAGTTGTTCACTGCTAGGGCATATGGTAATATTGGCACTGGGGAGCTTTCAAACACTGTATGCTGGCCAGAGATTCACTGATGCTGCTATTTTTTTACTGTACTTCATGTTTTATTCTCTTGTTGGCTTGCTGATCATCAAAATACAGATGAGAAATGGTCTATCAGATCTCTTCTACATATCATGGTCTGACACTTTTATTTGTGCGGAAGTAGATCTCTCTAACCTACTAGAGAGAATACTGAGATTTACCCAAAGAGGCTGTGCACTTTTTCCACAGTATATTTATAAAGCACAAGGGAATATTTTGATAGAGTCATGAAAACTCAAAAGCATGTTCAATTGCTATTCTCACTTAAAAGAACTTTCTTTCCTTTTAGAGCCGCAATTATTCTAAATGTATGCTCAAAAATTACCATGGGGCAGTTGTTTTATGCACAGGAATAATATATTTATTATAATGCTGAACATCATGGACTAATGGTGTGAATATTTATTTAAAATTTATTTAGGGCTAGACTAAACCTTCTGCCCTGTTTAATGATAGCAAATAATTCCATCACCTCAAGAGAAATAAGCTGTGCTAGTCAGTGACCAGATGTGGATATTTGCTCTACCTCTCCCACTGACTCTGTTGTAGCAATGTTTCTAAGTTACAGAGTTTACTATTCCCTACAAATATTTGAGGATAAATTGGGAAAGCATGAAGCAGGTACACAAAGAGCCTTACGCAATAATTCTAATATTGGCTTAAAGTCACTTCACTTTTGTCTTGGGAACACTGCTCCAGAAACAGAAGTTAGCCCTGACTTAGGAGGCTCACAGTGAATTCACTGTACTGAATACTGATATCTGTGTCAGGAGCAATCTCGAGTCTGCAGTTAGTGGTGAGTTAACCAATACCATTCCTGAAGTCTCATATGTGATTCACATCAGTAAAACAGATGCTGATATACAGCCATGTGAACCAAAGGTTCAGATGCTGATTACTTTTAGACTATAAATGGAGTCAATGCTACAAACCCTGACACAGACACCTCCATTATTGACAGGTGTGCTAAATTCTCCAGACTTCAAATTTCTTCATAGTTTTTGGACAGAATTTGAGAATATACATCACAATAGTCAGCAAGGCATGCAAACATAAAATTTACTCAAAAGAAAAACAGATGAATCTAAAAAAAATGGTATTTTGAATCTGGTTTCTGGCTTGCATTCTTAATGTAGGTGCCAACATTACTAGTCCTGAGTCATCTCTTGGCTTGAGCCACTATTTTCTCTGACTCTGCATACTGCTTGATCTTAACTTGTACCTCAAAATATTATTTTGAAGGATGTATTTTTTCAACACTGCCAGAAATGTCAACAATATTGAGACTTGTTAAAAATGCATTACTGAGAAATAGCTGATGCCACAGTATATCATCTGCAATGCCCTAATTCACACCAAGTGGAAGCAATCGTGTACATGTTAGGCATGACCAATGTTCTGCTCAATATGCCGATCATTTATAGATTTTTGCCATAGGCACTTTGCAATTGCATGCTTTACTGCACTTTCCACTATTAAAAAAAACCAAACACTTGTTATGCAACTCTTGAGTTATTAATTGACAAAAGCAACAATGTTTTCAGATGTTTGGCTTTGCTCCAAATCTAAAAATGGTATGCGAGTGTTTTGTTTTTTTTTTTTAGTAAGTACTCCATCTTATGGAGTTTATGTTTGATGTCAAAATTTACTGCATGTTGGAAAATATATAAAATTGAAAAAATATTTAATTTCAAGGATTAAAAAACCCTATAAACATAATCAGTTATGTGTGAATTTCTAAGCTGCTTAGGCAGCTTAGTCCATTTAAGGATCTAAATGTTTGGTTGCCTATAGGAAAAACATTTGACAATATCAAGGTATCTGGACTCTACAGAATACAAAGTCTTGTTAAACCAGGGTTTTATTTCTGTATATATAAAATTTCTAAACCAGAAACATTAGAATAATAGCCTTTCTACTTTCTTGTATTTCTTATTCCAGTCCCAGATGGAATCAAATAGTAGTAAATAGAAAAGAGAATATTAGTAAAAATTCTCAAAATGTTTCACTAGAAATTTTGAGTGCATTTATATTCAATTGTAATACAATGCCATTCAGTCTCTTTACCTATAATGTTATTAGCTTTGCTAGCAATAAAATAAACAACTTCTTTTTGTTCTTAATATTTTGTGATAAATATTATTTTGCTTGTGGTAATAAACTTGAAAACTTCAGATTGTTGGTGTTTCCAAATAAATATCTAAATTAGTATTTCTTTTGTTCTCTTACAGCAGCCAAGCAAATATATTATTTTGAAGGCTTCCACACCTTAGGTATGTCTTTGTCATTCATGACTATAGGTAATGTCATTCTGGTGAAGTGAAAGTAGCAATGATCAAATGCTGGCAAAACATGGGATCTGACTGTCTGAATCAAGATCCAACTGCACTTAACTAAAATAACACTTACTGCCCCTAGAACCAAGTGATTAAGATTGATCTTATTAATCATCTCCCTCATACATCCTTAATATTGCAAAATAACCCATCATAACCTCAGGAATTCCTGATCTATAGAGTTAAATGAAAGCAAAAACTGATTAAAAGGCAGCCACATACTCATTCTCAGTCTAGCTTGTGCTCGTGTGCGTGAAAATGTCAGTAAACTGACTTCATGTGGCATGAAGTTCCATGTAATATTTGTAGTGTTAAATATAATACTGTTCACAGAAAAACACAGCACAGAATTCTGACCAGAAGGAAGGAAAAGAGAGAGCCTCATTTGCATCTATACAGGTTATAAAGTTTATATCAAAAATACAGTAATTTTATATCATTACCAACAATGACATGATAGGTAGTTCTGACATCAAAGAAGTAAGCATAGATCTTTGAGTTTTATTTGACATTAGCTGCAAATGCTACAGCCAGGTATAGTCAGTTTGCATGTTTTGACAGAATTTAGAAGATGTGGCCAAATATGAACAACCTCAGAAAAAGAAACACCAAATTATGCTGCCTGTGGAATCTATAAAGAAAAAACCTATTAAATATGGGTCGGAGTTTGGGAATTATTTCTGAACTTCAACAGCTAAAGTAGCAACATCCTGAGCAGACAGCTCCATAGCTTTTACAGTACCGACTCTTACTGTGGATTTTTTCTGAAATATTTTTTTAACCTATTCCTCTAAGAAGCAAAAGAAAAGAAACAATCTGAACCAGGGTAATGCAAGAAAACATCTCCAATAAAAATCAGACATAAATCTGAATGCCACATGATATTTTGATATTTTGAGGTGTTTTTCAAGCTATATTCAAAGTACAGTAGCAAATTATCAATTAAAATAAAAGACAAGCACAACCAACAGAGATTCTTGAGAGTGATAGTGCTGAGTGTAGTGTTCCCTAGTGTTTATCACAAGAATAGACCAATTTGACAGTGTCTAGCAGGCAATCAGTAATAGATAGATTTCACATACCAAAAGAACTGAAAAACAATTTTTCAGTATTCTAGAAATACTTAGCCAAAAAAAATGTTATTATCTCCAGTGAAATACTCCAGGTAACTGAAATTTCTTGCCATATTTAAAGATAAACAGTAAAGTTTACACCAAGTCAAAAGACAAATTCCACTGACTTGAGAAAACCCATTTGCATCCATGTTTGTTAATTGAGACATCTAAAAAATTGCAATACATGTAAACATCAAATAACAAGTTAGTAACTACAGGAATACTGACATGTAAGGAGCAGCTGCAACTCAACTTTGTAGGACAGTTTCAAACATCCTTATTAATATGACACAGAAAACTGGACTGCTTTTTAGAAAGAGAAACTACTCTATTTAGGAAACAACAGACAGCCTTTACATAGACATTGGTCAGGTCTGAAATCCTATACATTTGAAAGCCCACAGCTGAAGCCTGTCTTTTATCACTTAATTAAGTAACAGGGTATTCCAAAAACAAATACAACAAGGAAATGAGAAAATGAGTAAATATTTACTCACCAGCCTTCTCCTTCTCTGAAATAACTGGCATAGCCTGAAAGAAAAAAAAAACCCACTATAAAAAATATTAGGGATTATTAGGGGATACCAGTAATATTAGGGAAACATTATGAAATCTTAAGGAAAATTTTGTGAGTGTCTAGAAAATCTGGAAAAAACCTGAGGTCTCACCATTTTAAGAACTCTGGAGAGAAGCATACAGTTCCCATTTGAGTGTCTCATAATCTATTGTGAAACTAATTGCCATTAGAAAGAACTAACAGAGAAGGGAGGAGATGGCGTTAATAAGATATTCCTATGATTACATTTTGAAATAATCTTCCTCAAACACATGATCACAAAATTCCACTGGGAAATTACTTCATAATTTTGAGGGAGAAAGACAAAATCTGTGTGGCTGAAGATTAGACTGAAATGCCAAATCTTTCTTCTGTAGGCTCAAACATGTACTGTTCCATAATATACCAGTTCCTTACTTTTTATAAAAAATTTCAGAGAAAAGTAATAGAATAATTTTCATATCGGATGTAATTGTTTCTGGACTTGGAAAATTGTATGAGACTTCTTTTTTTTTTGCAATGGATGCAAAATTTTTTCATAGTATGCTTTTCTTTCAGACTAATATAGAAGAACCTTCTGAGTGTATTTTCCCTAAAAAAATGAAGTTATAGATTGAATGAACAGTAAAGTGAAATTTATATGTCAAACATGTAAAAAGAATTTAAAAATGTGCATATAGAATACAGGCAAGAAAGGCTGATGAGAAATCAAAACTGCCACATGATTTAAGGTATCAATTTTACCTCCTTTTCACTTACGTTAGTTTAGCCTTTATTCAGCAGATTTCTCTGCTGCAGATTCAAAGAAAAAGAAAAAGGGGAGAGATGGACAAAAATAAACCAACCAGCTTCAGACTTGCTATAGTATTTCTCAAAACAGACTTTGAAAATTTAATTTCATTTTATTTGTCCTGTTATGTACAATGGTGTTTCATAGAATTTTCTGGATAAAATTTCAACAGAATTTCAACTACAACATGTCTTAGATGCTATACATTAATATATGCCTTTGCTGATTCTTGCTGTTTCACCTGTACTCTATCTGGCAGAATGTGTGTTGTTTAATTTTGACATTCAGAAATATTACACAATCAGACTAATATTATTCAAACCAATATTGGCCTCTTGCTGGAAAAACACTTTTGTTCCATTTTACAAACCTATATTAGTTCAGAAGAAGGACCAGTAATGCAACAACGTCTGAGGAAACATAGGCTGAGGAAAATTAATATGCCAAAGAAACAATAAAATCACAAAGTGAATCAAGGTCTTAGTTTCAAAGAAAGAAGTGTATCATGTCCGAATTTTTTATAAAAAGTTGATATAATTTTGAAAATGATTATGTATTTTCCTTCTTTCCCAGACTTAAGAGGTTGCACTGGCTAAGGTGAGTAAGAAAATAAGAAAGAAAAACTGAGATAAACTATTTGCATTGGTCCAAGAAAGAAATCTGTAAAGACAGAACTTTGTATAGAGGAGAAGGTGAGAAACAAGCAAACTAACAGGAAAAAAACCACCTTAATAGCACAAGAAAGCAAGAGAGAACAATAGTGTGAATCAAATGGGAGGGTCAGGACAAAAGAAGGAAAGATGGGAAGAGGTTACCTTCACACTTTAATGTTGAGTTTTGTTAGCTAGAAAAGGTATTGATGGCTTCCTCTAAGAAAAGCTTAGGTAACACTGAAGTGGCTGAAGATGTGGCAACCATGAGTGTCTGCACTGAAATTATAAGCTGTGTCATGGAAAAGAGGTAACAGCTCAATGGGGACAGCCTCTGGAAGGTCTAAAATGCAAAGCCAAGATGAACAGCTCAGGGGAAGCAGTTACAGGACTCCATGGGGAAATGATAATCACGAGTAGAAAAGATAATTTTCTGCTGGCCTTATGATAGACTTGAGTGGACTTTGGTCATGTTTATAATTGCACTGTGAGTCACTGGCAGTGCCTTTAGCCTGAGTGAACTCTTCCTAGAAAGCTGTCATCATCATTCACATCAACATGTAGATTTTTGTTCATATTGCCATATCAACTTAGATATTTTTAATAATGCCACTGGTCACATCAATTTATTTCCTGGAAATATACAATATTTCTAACCAATAATCATTAAAACATGGCGATTTATAATGAAATATACATTTTAGTGAATTTGTTAGATGGCAGTCTTAAAGGTTTCTAGGATTTAGTGGGTTTAACCCAGGTAAAAAGCTGTAGCAGGAAATACATAAAATCATCAAGCCTTAGGGCAGATGTGGAAGTCACAAAATTTCTACCTCTATGAAGTAGGATGAAGAAGCACTCAAAGTTCCAGAAAATTGAAAGGTAGAGTGAGGTAGAGTGCTTTCAAATATCTGTTTTCTAAAGTGCAGTGCTTCTGAATTAAGATGTAAAATGAGCTAAAAGTTTCATCAGAACATTCTTTTGCTGCTCAAATGCTGAAACAAAGAAGCCTAAATGGACATGGCATCTCTTGAAAATTTAAAATAAAGTAAACCATGAGTAAACGTTGCTGAACAAGATCTCAGACAGTCTTCCTATTGTTTAGTTTTTTGTTAATACAGCTACACATGCTGCTTACATGCTGCCCAGTGGGAAAACATGATTGTTACTTATGAGAAATGCTATCATCTTCAGTACGGTTTTGAATTCACTGGAGACCTTCCAATGAGTTCCATATGTTCCAAATGAATTGCATTCCCAGGAAGTGATTTAACATTTCTGGCAATAGAGCAATTAAACCGGATTTTCCTGCTTGACCAGATGGGCTCACTGTAACTTCACATTTTTTCTCACTCTCCTCACAGAACTGAAGAACTTGATTAACAGTTTCTGTATGATCAGATCACGTGTGTTTTAGAAAAAAGCAGACACATACACACATACTCTTCAAATATTTCAACAAACATCTCCCAAAATCAAGCTCCTCTCTATTTCTAATAGTATGTACTCTTAGCAGAACCAAGAAAGAAAAGGAAACAAAAAAGGAGAGAAGAAAAGGAAGAAACTAGACCATTGCTGAATTATATTCAGCTTTTCCTTCCAAATTAGAAGATGGGATTTTTAAATTATGAAAATCTTATTTGAAATGTTATATGAAACATCTGTGTGCATCCTTGCTGCATTGTAACTATGTGAAAATACATTGTGTGTGCAAATATGACTGTAAAGTGTATGTAAAATTCTCTAGAATCATAGAATCATAGAATAGTTTGGGC
>VXBB01022996.1:1119732-1130305 GCA_013399915.1 Illadopsis cleaveri
AGCAGAGGGGAAGAATGCCCTTCTTCACCCTGCTGCCCACACTGCTTTGGATGCAGCCCTGGATATGGTTGGCTCATGTCCAGCCTCTCATCCACCAGCACACCTAAGTCCTTCTTAGCAGGACTGCTCTTGATCTGTCCATTCCCCAGCTGTGTTCGTGAACCTCATGCATTTCCTAGGGACCCAGTCATCAAGCTTGCCCAGGTCCCTCTGGATGGGATCCTATCCCTCAGGTGTGTCAACAGCACCACTTGGCTTGGTGGTGTCTGCAGCCTTGCTGAGGGTGCATCCGATTCTACTGACTGTGTTGTTGATGAGGACATTAAACCCTGCTGGTCCCAACATGAGCCCCTGAGGGACCCACTTATCACTGATGTCCATTGGGACATTGATCACTACTCTCTGGATGCAACCATCCAACAAATTCCTTACCCACCAAACAGTACAACCATCAAATCCATCTATCTGCAATGTAGGGAGAAGGACACTGGGGGAAAAACAAGTCAAAGGCTTTACAGAAGTCCAGATAAATGATGTCTGTAGTCCTCTCCTTTTTCACTGATGTAGTCATTCTATTGTAGAAGTCAACTAGGTTGGTCAGGCAGAATTTGCCTTTGGGGAAGCTGTGTTGGACATTTTTAACATATATTGGACATTTTTCTTTAAAATTGCTGTTATCTTGAACATATAGATATTATTACCTAGTAATACTGGGTTAAATAGCCACTTCTTGTGAGTTTTATTAGATATTTGGTGGAAAAGATGCCTCCCAGCAAGAAAAAAATGGTGAAAATTCTAGTAAATCAAAACATAAAATAAAAATTATGCACAAACTAAAAGTTTTGTTTGACCAAAGTAAAATTTTTTTCTGACCTTTGAAGAATATTTTAGCAGGAAAGAGTATCAAATATGATAAATAGCCCTCAATTTCATGGAGAAACCATTTATTTTGCTATCAGCAGTTCTTCTGCTATGAAATCAGGCAAGAAAAAAAAATCCCTCCTCACACTCCAAATTAGATTCCATCCATTATAGTGTCAACATTCACATATTTCATCTCTGATCTTGCATAAAAAAATTGGAGCCATAGCTTTCCAGATTAGAAGCAGTGTAGTCAATAGATCTGTGCAGTGCCTTGGTGGTAAAAGCCAAAAGCATCACCTGCAAAGAAGACAGATCATATTTGGGGGCAATGGTGAGGGCATGCTGGGCTGCAAGCCTGCCATTGTAAAAAGCTGAGGTACACTCAGTCTAACCTGAATGCAGCTTGGCTCTCCCTTAAGTGTAGGCAAAGCTGGATTATTTGTATACTGACTCCAAACCTGCAGAGAATATCACTATGAATAAAATTAAATTAGCTTTTGTTTTGGTTCCTTGCACTGACATAACATAAATAGCTCTATCATGAATGACTGGTTTGCACTAGTCATTCAAGGGCTGCACTAGATGGCAAATATTTGTATAAACTGGCAAGGTATTGCAGAGGACCATGTATTATACTATTTCTGAAATAACTATCCAGTTATATCTATTTATTGTTGTATTATCTCACAAACACATTGGAAAGTCTCTATATTTCCATATTACACTAAAGATATAGCATCTCTATTCAAAAGTTAATAAATCCACCATTATTTATATATATTTTTTTTATTACAGGAGATAAAATGCATTTGGCATTATGCAAATCACATATATTTACTGCCATCCAATTGACAATGGATATTTTATGAAGTCTTTCCATTGTAAAGGTCTGTCAGCTATTCAGCTTTTTGCAGATATTTGAATAGAAATGTTGTGAAATTTCCTTGCAATTGATTCAATACATCTTGATTTGTAAGCATTTCCCTATAATTTTGAATGAGGAGATAATATCTTTCACTGTCCAGGGTGTAGGGAAAACTCCAGGACAAAGATTAACATATGGGAATTTGACTAGAAAAAGAAAATCCAGCCTTCACAAGTGACACACAATTGCTGACCTCGAGATCTTATAAATACCTTACCCTATTTTTGGAATCACTTATGTTACTCACT
Source organism: Illadopsis cleaveri (assembly GCA_013399915.1). NCBI lineage: Eukaryota > Metazoa > Chordata > Aves > Passeriformes > Timaliidae > Illadopsis > Illadopsis cleaveri. The sequence goes on from VXBB01022996.1 coordinate 1,121,770, forward strand.
TCTTATTCCTGCAATTAAAAATCATGGTCTAAATTCTCACCCTAGTGGATGCTTTTGTTAAGAAAACTAGAGATAGTAAAAACTGTGGTTTTCACTGAAACCACTTGCTTCAAGACCAAATCCATTTCCTAATCTATAACACTAGAAGCTTTATGTTGCAATAGGAGCAGTAAAGAGATCAACCTCTGAAGACTGCAAACATAGAAACTTACTTTCACGTTATATTTATATTTTAGAGTGGCTCTTTAATTTTAAGATGAGAAACAACTCTGTAGATTGAAATATATCTCTGTTGTCTTCATTCTACTCAACAGATTAAAACAAAAATCTAAAATCCTCTAAATATGGATGATGTACTGGCTTCTAAGATGAAAGAAAGGAGGTAATATCAACACAATATACAATTACCAAGGAAGGATAGTGAACCAAATGACAGAGAACTCTATTCCAGTAAACAAGAAATAGTTTGTACCTGAAAACTGAGGTCAAAAATGCTCAGACAGAGAATTTTAAGCATTACTCAGTTTATCATTAAACAGAGTAGGTTCTGTATAATCTGGAGTCCTTAAATAGACTTTTATTTTATTTAGAAGGTATGTGCCAATTTTCTTAATTTGGATAAGTAGTAATTAAAAATTAACTGGCCTATTTTACAAAAGAAAAAACCCCATGGTCATTCAGATGGTTTGGAATTGGGAAATGCTGCAGTCCACAATTTTCCTCAGTAATACATCCCCATTAAACCAAAATACTGAATAAGTATCACTACTGGTAAATTTTGATGTTTGAAACCAAAGCCTTTCATGCTAGTGAATCAGATTAAGAGAGTAAGCACGTAGAAAATCCTTTCAAAAATTCTAATTAATTTTAAGTACCATAATATTTTAATATTTGCATTGAACAGAAATCATAGCAATAATATAAAAAAACTCAATAATGATTAGTTTATCTTTCAAACTTATTTACAAAACATTTTATTATACTTGTAGTTTTTAAAATTAAGTTTTCAGTTCCCCATATTTTTTTTTCCATCTAGATGAGGAAAGAGAAAAAGTAAAACCATCAATTTTCAGGACAGACTAGCTTTAGAAGGGGAATCTAGCAAGTTCTTTCTTTGTGGTCTTTAAATTTACTGAAGAGTAGAGCGGAAGGCAATTAAATTCCACCCAACAATAAAGCTGCATCAATTATCTCATTTTTAAGAAGAAATTAATGTCACATTCAGATGTGTCTGGCTAAAGTTATGACAACACTATGAATTTAATTCTAGTGGAAGTACAAAGCTTGCTTGCCTGCATGTGTTCTCCTCCGGTCTGTTGCGTTCCTCTCTACACTTTGTTTTCTGCCTACATATTTCTGTTTGCTTGAGCCTCTTTATGCCACCCAGGTCATGCACAGAGACCTCTTTTAGTCAGTGCTGGAGGGCTGGCAGTTCTCCTTCCATGAGGCAATTGCCAAGAGCCTTCATTTGGGGTGGTCTGATAATTTCCTCTGTCTTCGTCATTCAGCTGGCAGAGTGTGACTCTTGTTGGAGTGGAAGCACAAAACAAAGATGCAGGATAACTGTCCTGTGCTCTGTCTGGTGTTATCACAGACTTCCCATAGATCAGGGTAAGCTCCCAATGCTCTGAAATCTGTCAGAACCACGTGAAGCTGGTTCATTTGACAGATAAGGCAAAAGCCTGTCTACAGCTTGTCCAGACCATTAAGAAGAGTTTGGCCATAATAAAGAATAAATTTCTTTCTTTATAGGGATACTAAAGACTTCACAGCAGCATCTGTGGGTTCCTAAATACACCAAGAGTTACTGTCACACACTCTGTGAGAAACAATTTTTTTTTCAAATTACGAATTACTAGACCTCAGCTTCTTTATATATAAGGACTCAATCTGAAATAAAAGCAAAGGTTTAACTTATGTGTATATTTCCCAGGAGTTCATGAAAAAAGGAATTTGATTTCCACTTAAACTGCCCTCTGCTTTCTGGGATGGACATACAGGACCTGAAAATGGGGTCAGTTAAAATTTAATTCAATGCTAAGGAACATTTATATAGCTTTTGGTAATAACAAAAATTTGCGCTTCCTTCCATTCCCACAAACATATGTATCTCTTCCCTAAAAAAACATAACTTGAATGTTAACACCAAAGCTGAGATGTGACACACTCTGTCTAGAACTGGAGCAGCCCCAAGAGTGCTCATGCTTTTCATCAATCACCAGTTGTTCTATTAAGATTCATTTACAGAGAGAGCTTTTTTCCCAAGATCACAAGTAACTTTTTTGGCTAATATTTATCTTATAAAACCTTTTACAATAACAAACATATCAATAAACCCTGCAACACTGGCAAAACTGAACAATTTGGGAACCAGAAGGCATGCAGCTCTATAAGGCAACAGTAAAAGATAATTAGAGTTTCATGTTTTGCATTAGTTTCAACATCATGTAATGTCTACAAATGTGATTTTGCCTTAAAGCCCTGGAGCCTGAGGAATGCTTCTATGTGGCTGACAGGAATCTCAGGTGATTTCAGTTTCTACTCATCGCCTCATGTATAATACATCCTTAGATGTAAACAAAAAATTTGTGGTATCATGTGATGATAAAAACTAAAATCTATTACATGATGAGTACAAGCTACAAATCAGCTGTGAGCATCTACTTGCAGAGTAAAATGGAATTTAAAGCCAGCAAAATTCTACCATTCCTGTCTTTCCTTAGCCACCTCAAAGAAAACAAAGGAGTTGAATGGGGCTGGTGGGTTCCTCACCTTCCCAAGGCATCTTGGGAGCAGAGTGGAGGTAACAGGAGTCCTTTGCCCTTCATCCTGAGAAAAGCAAGTCACTCTTACTAATTTTGAAGGGTGCAGATATGAAAATGCGGAAGCCTACCTTGTGGCGGCAAGTGCCAGAACTGTCATAATACCAATGCTGCATCTTCATGAGCTAATTGAAAAAAGCCTAGCTATAGAAATCATCTGCTATATAAGTAAGCAATCTGATTCTAATGATCATTCTGATACTCAGCCCAAATCCAGTGGATGATTGCTATCTACATTTATATATTCCACTAATGTTTTTCTTCTGGATTCAGATATCACTGATGTTAGCAGCCATAACTCTGCAATAGTTTCTGGAACATTATGTATGAAGGATGAGTATTTACACTGGTCAAAGAGACGTCACTGTGTTCAGCTTTATGTTCTGCAAAAGAAAATCAGTTGTAGAGCATTGCAGCACCTGACACTTACTGGGAGAGCAGCAACTATGGAGATTCACTAAGATGGATCCTGTGTGAGTTTGTGCTCTTGAATCTCTGCAGATAATCCAGCTGCAGAGCCCCTTCCCATTTTTAACTAAAGCAGGCTATTACAACTGTTTGGAGTTCTCTAACTAACTAAATAAAAAAGCAAACCCCAAGAAGCTAGTTTTTAAAACATGGTATGTATGTTTTGGAATGAATATTGATGCTTACAGTCTCATGGGTATTCAGTCACTGTGATATTGCTTTTGTTAGACCAGCTGGGAAAGTATCTAAAGCAGATCCTCCAGGAGGCTTTTGATCTTTATTTCAGGCATATAAGAATTAATTCCTAAAAAGTTACACTTCTTCTATGATGATAAAACCTTTACTTTCTGCAGAGCCTCACAGTTCTTTGCTCAGAAAGCTGCACATTCACAAAAAAGTGATGCTAATCATGGGATGATAGAAGCAGGAGATAAGGAGCATGCCTGACAGAAACAGTGATGGGTTTGGGAGCATCAAGGGGGTGTTTGATTGGGGATTGATCAAGGGGGAAAAAAATACATCTAGCTTTCCAAGGTAGCAGGGCTGAGCATAAGAGAGTAAGTGTCAAACTAATGTGTTTCAGTAAGTTACCACCAACTCTGATAAATGTGATAATTATCATATTTCTATTTGGTTTACTAAATGATAGAGAAATATAGATTAACAAAAACCATCCATTTTCTTTTACAGTGAGAAGGAAAATGACAAGCACTAGAAACACACAAGATGACAGTGGTTTTTTCTTGGGCAGGAGATGGAGGTAAAAAGGAGGAGAATAAAAATTCAAACATGCTACCTGGACCTCATTTGATTATTTGTCCATATTTTTGGAATCTCAGCTTGTTCATGCTTCAACATGCACATGTAACAAGCATGAGCTTAAAAAATAACCAATCACCAATACTGTGACCTTACTGAGTCAGTATATTTCTAGGTCATTCAAGAGGAAAAAAGATTAAATGAAACGAGTTCTTCTGCTCTTTGCATACCTAGTCTGTTAACCTTTAAACATTTGTCAAGGTTTTGGTGACAGAGTCAGTAAATCAAAAGCACAGTTTTTGAGTGAAAAGTAGAAAATTGGCATTTAAGTTCATTCAAGAATTTCTCTTTCTTACAATATAGTTAAGTTCCAAAAAATCGAAAAGATATTACTGGTATGAAAGCAACCTAAAGACAGAAAAAAAGAAACAAAATCATTTAACAAGTAAACATGAGAACTTTCTTTTTCTGAAAATGAAATGGGAGCTTTGACTCCAAAAAGGGCCTGCAAAGTAGTTTTTTTTAATCCATATATAAAAATGAAAGCTCTTAAAAATACTCCAAACTCTTGAAAAATCTCCTTGGAAAACAAAACATTCATCAGCACAGCTGTTGTATGCTGGAAACCTAATTCTCTTTCCTTTCTTTGAGAAAAAAAATCCAATTATAGCCATTTCTATTTTAATATCTAAACTCTGGTCAAATCGAGTATCAAATTTCCTCTGCTCAAAGCCCTCAATACCTGGTTCTTCTGGTACAGTTAATAAATCAGAGAAATATATGTTTCTTCTGCCATATAATTTCTTCAGCTGGAAGTACCACTGTAAGATCAGTACTCCAGGTCTGTGATTCGATCAACTCCTATTACAGGTCTTCAGGGTCTTTTAACACCTTGTTAAACTGAGTAATGGCCGAACTAACATTTCCTAGTACACACCGGCATGGAAAGACACCAGCACAGAGAACACACATGTTACACATCTTCCATCTCTGCATTTTATTCTCAGGCACTATCTGCCACGCTGGGATCTCTGATGCCATAAAAATGCAGAAACCAAGAGAAATACATCTGTGAAGTTTTGCTCATGCTGCTGACATATTTTAAAAACCTGGGAGGAAGGAGGAGTTTTGCAACTGACTGAAGGGGATTTTGGGTTCCATTCAACACCTTAATAATAAACTATATGTGCTGCAGGTTAAAGTTAGGATGAGCTTACTCCATGTGTAAGATGGCAGAGTAGTTACTCCTTTTCTTAGAGCAAGACTACTGGGGATAGTCATGGTCTGCTACTAACACGTTAATAGTAGCCTATCTTTTTTGCTACTTACAAATATCTAATTTTTCTCATCTTTAAAATGCAAATAATAATGTTTTATCATTAAAAAGAATGTTTGGGGGCTTTCAAGTGCCTAAAAAACAGTTCTGCAAATATTCTGGTTGTTGTGATAGACTTTTCTATGCCTCATGCATAAAAGTATAGTATTTTGCAAGATTAACCCAAAAAAGTTAATTAATCTTATTTTTTAACATGTACACCTTTTTCTTACAATTACTAAGCTTTTCTATTCTAAATGATCTAGCATGCTTTGTATTTCTGTAGCTTGCATTCTGATATCAAAATGTTTTTGAAGTTCCGTATTTTAGTTCAGTTGTTTATAAGATTTTGGCTGTTAGAATCAGTGAGAGTTAGAGCAGACACAGCTTCATATATCACTGTGATGTATAAAAATGATACTGCAAATTTTATCTTATTTAACAGGTATAATAATATTGTATTCAAAAAATGGCCACCTAGAGCTGGTGAAGGATATGCTTTGTCTGAAAAATCCTTGTTTTATAAACTTGTTTATGGGGCACTTAAAAGTTGGAGATTATTCAATACTGCCATTCATTTATCTAACATAAATTCCAAACATTTTTGTTTTCTATACATGATACATTTCTAATTCATGGGAAAAATGAAATTGTTACTGATACAGAGCACAATACAGAGCTATAGTAAATGAAGCCGCAAGTTGAGGCAACCTGGCTTATAATATTCCTGTCTGTGTTGTGTCCATTTCCTTTTTAATGACACAGTTCTGTGTAGGCATATATGGATAGGGATATATAAAAGGTATTAAAAATCTACTCTTAAAACACAGGATTTCTATCAAAACTTTTACTAATTGCTACATTTACTATGAAGAGAGCCCTTTTAAACTCCTTCTTTTCCAGAAGTTCTAAAATTGTTATTCTTTCAGGACTGCTTTATTTATTTTGTTCTAAATTTTATTTTTGGTTTCTGAGCAAAGAAGTATCTCATCAATGTCTGTGTTCCCACGCTATTCCCATGAAAATCTCACTCAGGCTTGCAGACAGATGCACTGCAGACCTTGAGAGTACTAACAGGGTCCAATTCTGTGAAGTGCTGAGCATTTCCTGTATTTCTCCAGGATCATGCCTTACTAGCACAGTTTCTTCCTGAATTGTTCCAACTTTCCCAAACTTTGTGTGGCATATTACAAAAATATAGTTCACAGTTTCTAAGCTTTCAAAACTTTCCAGAGGGAAACAGCACACAAGAGTCCAAGTATACTTCTGGTTTTCTTACCAATACCATTTCCCTGAGGAGAGTTTGAATTATTCTGTACTTCAGTTAAGGGGGACTATTACAAGTATGAAGCATTTTCTGCCAATACACTTTTGACTGAACCTTATGTTCACACTCAACTCTTCTAGAACCAATTTTTCACAAGTATTTAAAAGTCCTGACCACTACAGTAGTGCAAAAACCTCTTAAAGGATGCAAATCTCATTTCATCACACAAAAAGAAAAGGTGCTTTTTAAAAAGCAGTTAGTCTGCTGACTGGTGGAGCAGATTTATGACAAAATAGCTGTATTTCATATAAAAAAGATTTTGTGGAAAGACTTATATGAGTAAGATAAGTATAAAATTTTGTATCTACCCTTCTTAATACCTAGTTTTGCATGTAAATTTAAATTACAGGCTGACTGCAGGAAGGGTAGATATCTCTTTTAAAAAAAACAATTTCTTTCTTGTGTCTTGGCAGAAAAGTAAACAGAAATATGGCTTAGTGAAAATAAACTGACCAACCAACAAACAAAACAACAACATTGTACCAATTCTTGTATGAGTGCCTGTTTTTCATTGGAAAGAATGGGAGAATGCAATACCCTCGACCATCCATGTACTTTAGACTCCAAACTCAGTGTTTGCGACCTGAACTCAGTTCAGGAAGGAAGGGGTTGTGTATGCAGCAAGTTTTGCTGTGTCTCTCAAAATAGCTGTTTAAAATGAAAGTTTTATTTATATTTGCCTCTTTTTAAGTAATGTGGTGATAGCTGTGATAAGCTAACACACAGATAAATTGGATCACGATTTTTCAGTCTGCCTTTTTAATACCTATTTCTCCATTGTTTTGTACATCTAGTCTAGTCAAAATTTGCACCACTCTGATCACTTTTCTTAGTCAAATCCTACCCCCTAATCTCTGGGCTTAACATGATTTAGAAAAGAGACAGACATCCAGATGTGAGGACCCAACAGGCTAGGGACTATTTAGAGAAACTGAATGTATTCTAACCTGTGAGACTAAAGAAAATCTACAAAGTGTAATAATTTCTTGTTAAGACATCAAAGAAATGCATAAATTCAAGCCTGAAATCCAAGCAGGAAAAAGACAGTGGCTCAAAGTATACCCTTACAGTCGCAGCAGATGTGACAGATTGTCTTAAACTATTTTCCACAGACATCAACAAAACAAATAATTGCAGCAGGAGATGGAGTTGCCATAAGTAGTAAAAAATTTCCATGGGCTTCCAAGTGGTTTGAGGAAACTCAATTTATGTTTGTGAGAATGTGACAGTATTTACAAGTGCANTTATAGGCAATTATCTACCATGCATTTCGAAGAAATAGTCTTCAGGAGTCTAAAACATTCAGGAGAAATTCGGATTGCAGGTCAAAAGTACTTGACAGTAAATTAATTTATTGGATTAATTTAAATAAGCCAGATAGAAAAAAGAAAGAAAATTTTGTTTAGGACATTATGATGAAGAGAAAAAAAAATAAATCAGTATTTCAGCTAGTTGTGTCTAGTGAGTCCTTTTGTAGATTTGTTTAATAATTGGATAGAGAAGAGAAGAGAAGAGAAGAGAAGAGAAGAGAAGAGAAGAGAAGAGAAGAGAAGAGAAGAGAAGAGAAGAGAAGAGAAGAGAAGAGTCCTCATACCATCCCCAGGCTTCTCTGGTCTGTATCTTATTTCTATTTGTGATGAATGCTTCAGACAAAAGTATAGCCAATCTTTTGTCCTTTTAAAACCCCTAACTAACCAGGGATAATCATTCTGTTCCAATGCCTAGAGGTGAAGAAATAAACTGTGAACTTTTATTTTAGTTCTTCTTTTACTGAAAAACTAAAGTAAGGAAGTTGCTAACATACTGATTCATGAATAAATCTCAATCTTTTCATAACTGAGAAAG
>VXBB01022996.1:1131582-1249342 GCA_013399915.1 Illadopsis cleaveri
GAAGAGAAGAGAAGAGAAGAGAAGAGAAGAGAAGAGAAGAGAAGAGAAGAGAAGAGTCCTCATACCATCCCCAGGCTTCTCTGGTCTGTATCTTATTTCTATTTGTGATGAATGCTTCAGACAAAAGTATAGCCAATCTTTTGTCCTTTTAAAACCCCTAACTAACCAGGGATAATCATTCTGTTCCAATGCCTAGAGGTGAAGAAATAAACTGTGAACTTTTATTTTAGTTCTTTTTTTACTGAAAAACAAAAGTAAGGAAGTTGCTAACATACTGATTCATGAATAAATCTCAATCTTTTCATAACTGAGAAAGAAAACATTGTGGATAGGAACTGTTGGAATGAGAGACTTCTGAAATCATGTCACATCTTTCCAAAGACATGGAAAGATGGATCCAATCTTGTTTCCAAGGAAATAATCTAATTTGCTTTAAAGACTTGAGATGATTCCAATCTGCAACTGTCTCTTGTAAATGGTGTGACAATTAACTGTTCTTTTGCCATCAGTGTAATAAAAGGTTGAACTTTAATTGCATTCTGTAGCAATTGACTCAATCTTCTTACGCCTTTCCTGGCAAGACTTAAAAGCCAGTCACTCTTAGATATCTTTCCCACATTCCTACGTACAGTTATCAAACCACTTGCTATACTTTGGGCTGATTCCCAAGTGCTTGGCCAGGAATGAAAGATGTGATATACTATAAAAGCATTTACTTCTGAAGTGTCAAAATTGACTTCAATTCCATCTGTAATATTTATTTAATTTGAATTACCAGTGGATAAATGAACTTTTCCAGGAGTTATCACTGATCATTATCCCATGTAAAACCCTGAACACACATCTACCACAGTAATTCTATTAATTAAACTTAAGAGAAATCAGTGGGAAACCTTCCTTGACTTTGGAAAGCACTGAATCATTTCCCAGATCACTGAAGACTATCTTCCCATATCGTTTCTGACTACAAATGCTAAAGAAATTGATGTTTCTTTGGTCAATTCAATCTCACTTTCATCAGATGCTTTATTTGCCCCGTCAATTTTACAAGCTGCTACTGAAAATAAGTTTGAGAACCAATTTTGGTGCCTGGGAACCAACTGAATGTACCCCATCAAAGGAGGGTGATGACATGCCTGTGTCACTCTGTACCTCATGTGAGAAGGAAGCAAACTGCTGAGCCAGCTCATGCTCAGGAAGACTTCTGTCACCTAAGTCACAAATCCAACAAGGAAAAGTCCATTTCGTACTGACAGCTACAGAAAGGAGTCATAACACAATTAATTAGCCTTTATAGTGATTAGTTAGAGGAACCAGATTAAAAGCAATCTTGAACTTGCTTTTAAAATGCCTAGTAACATAATACAACTTCTGATACCAAAACTACCTGAAAGGAAGCTGTAGCAAGGTGGGGATCAGCCTCTTCTCCCAAATAACAAACAATGGGATGGGAGGAAATGGCCTTAAGTTGCACCAAGGGAGGTTTAGACTGAATATAAGGAAAAAATTTCCACAATGAAAGTGTGGTGAAGCATTGGAACAAGATGCTCGGGGAAACGGTGAAGTTTCCTGTAGGTGTTCAGAAAACATATAGATATAGTGTTTGGGGACATGGTGTAGTGGGGGAAATTGCAGTGTTTGATTTATGCTTGAATCTTAGATGATCAGCCTTAAAGATTCTATTATTCTACTTGAAAGTAATTCTCTCAAAATAATTTAGGATCTTATTACATGGAATTATTTTCTATGTGTTACACAAACTTTGTTGTGAACAACTTACCTATTACCTATAAATGAAATTACCAAAACATTTTAAAATTACTTTAGTCCAAAATAAATTAGGCAGTGGAGCAGGAATCCTACAATGAGACGTCTCTCTCATTTGGGTGAATTCCACCTGCAAGTGAGGAACACAGCTCTCTAGCACAGTGGGATCAGTATGGTTTTAATGAACAGCTGATGGGGCCAAGACTTGGGTCAGTCACAGGCATAATTGGTAAAATTTTCTTCAGGTACTGCCTTTTAGTGGAAGGACAGCTGCGCTATTTGGGAAAATCTTATTTAGCTGAGAGTGAGTTAGTTCCAGAGTATCTAGAAACTGACAGAGCAGATGTGTTTGTTGAAGAGGTGGAAATGAAATACTTGGTAAACACCAGAGCTCCCAGTGCTGGACATTATAGCTGAGCTGCACCAATGCTTGCAAGAGTGGGAACTTTGTACAGGCACATACACAACCCATGGGACAAAACCATAGTAACAGTGTAATTACTACTTTGATTCTCACTATTAGAATTCAGTGAAAACAGTAAGGAGAGATTTAATAGCTCATACAACTTCTGTGGGAACTTCAGATAACCACATAGACCTCAACAGGAATTAAGAAAGAATTTCCCATGCATTTTATGGAAGTTGCATATTCCATGTGGATTCACACAGGAAAGTGGAAAGAACTGAGTCAATTTCTCATTTTGAAAGGTGAAAGTGATCATGCTTTTGGGATAAAATTTGCTAATACTACTGTAAGGTCACCAGACAGCAGGAAATGCAAATTTGTGCCTTTTTCCCAAGTAAATCTTAAAGACCATCCGTTAGAAGATGACAATAATGTGTGGAAGAAGATAAAGATATAATTTTTTCACATAGATTAATTAAAAAATCCACACTTTAATAGTTATGAGAGACAATCTTTTAAAAAACCCTTCAAACTAGGAAAAATTATGTGGAGATTTTTTTTTTATAAATTCCTCAATCCATCCTGTATCAATAAAAATAGTCTTGCATTTAAACTTTCTACTTAATTCTTCATATATACTTTCCCATCATAGCTACATATCACATGTGTTTCTCAAATCATGCTTTTACATATATTTATGCCATTTTCATAGCGTTAAATATAAATTCTTCATTGCATTTGCTGTCAAAAACTGTTTTGATTTTCACTTGTAGAGGTTGTCAACACCCAGCAATTTCAGATGAAAATAATCAATCATCATCTTCATATCACCTAACATAGTTTAAATCCATACCTTCATTGCTATTGTTTTATTCCCTGCTTCTGATCTGAACTCTGACAAAGACTGTGGCCATGCTTATTTATCTCTTTCTCACAGTATGCCTTCTTTCCTGGATCAAAAACATGCTCATAGGTGCCTTGTTTACTGACTTATTTTGTCAGTATTCTGTCAGGCATTGCATCCAGCAATTATTTCCCCAAAGACTTTGAAGTGTCCCTTCCCATGTCAAATGCTGCCCCTAGCCCACTGTAAGTTGAAGACAAGAAAATGAGAGAGTGTTTCTTAAAAAGTTTTACTCATTAACAATTCTGTGAATTTTTTGTCTGTCTCCTAGCGTGAACTGCCTTACCTTGGTCTTTAGACTGAAATCTTCTTGAAATAGGACTGTTACTGAAATTAAACACCATACTTGCAGCAATTGAAAAAATAAGAATAATGGTGATATTGGCAGCCTGCTAATATTTTTGCTTTAGTTCTCATCAATATCAGACATGATTACACTTCACAAACCTATTTTAAGCAGTGACAACATTATTTGTGTTACTGAAGCACTGAAAAGCCACAAACTTGGACCACAAACTCATTGAGCAAGATCCTGTACAAACAGGGCAGAATTGCCCATACACCAGAAGGAATGTAACCAGCATAAAGCAACAATCTTCATGCAGACTGATGTGGGAGTACAAGGAAAATGATCATTTGTGTCATATAAATAACATTCTAATTATTCTGGGAACATTGGGATCTTGCCTGATACCAAAGGTTTTCAGATAACCCAGCAAAAGAGTACAGTACTGAAAGCACTTGGAACAGTCATGAAGGCAGCTTTATGTGGGCATGGCCCTCATGAGGAAGTAAGTGTAGGATTCCAGCCTCCTGTGTTTTGGCTTTTCTCACACTTGTGAATCTTACCCTAGAAGTATTTTCCTGAAGCATCTAGGCTCTCATAATCCTGAACATTACAAAATATACAATATTTTTTATCTAGAAAAATGGTGGTTTTTTCCTCACTAACTGTTTAGTCTTCTAATTTTTAGTGAAACATGAACTGTTGTTCCCTTTTCCCCCTTTCCACTTTCCTTTTAAAGAGGAATATCCATTTCCAAAATATTCAGCCACTTCAGCCCACTGCCGCTCCAGGGTTCAATATGCCCTTATGCCTATTTTCTGTTTTTCTGCTTTCATATATAAAAGGATTATGAGAAACACTGACAATTTTGGTGCTTTTGAAGAACTTTTTTATGAAACTTATGTTCTTCAAGGACTATACTGAAATGCCTTTACCTTGCAGGAACGAGATATTTCCTGAAGTTCTATCACTGTCATAAAGATTATATTTGTAAAAATTTGTGAACTGTCCAAATATATAGTACAGCTCATAAAAATATGCATTAAAATTTTTACTATATCATGAATAGCATCATTGCTACATTAACCAGTATTAATTAGCAGCTACTACTGGGTATCTTGTTACAGACCACAAGACTGAAGCATGTTTTTTGTCAGTGCATGCTTGCATGCTGAATTTATTGCAAGATTAGTGTGTGAAATGCCAGTTGTTTCTCTTAATGCCAGTCCTTCACAGGATTATGGAGCAATGTAACTCATTATAATACAGTTATTGAAGGTAACACTAATAGTCAAAGGAGACTTAACAGGAAAAAGGTATTTCTCAACAATGATACCACTGTGACTTAACAAAAAATGATTTAAAATTCAAACTGTGTATGTATGTGCTTACATTAGTATCAATCAATGACAAGACACAGTACCCAAAGCATACAAGGTATGTTAACTGGAAGGAATCTTTTGCCTGTGTTGTGACTAACCCCACCTACACCGTTTGCAAGAGATTAAGGAAGTTTGGAATTAGAAATCATATGTGTTATGGAAGGATGGCAGCCCAAAAAAGCACTCTTACAGGCAGACACCGATGAAACGCTGCCTTGGAATTCGTGTATCCCAGCTTTCACTCCACCCTACAGGCAGCCTGGGCAGGAGCAGAAGGGAGATCTGATCAGGCTCACGTTCTGTAGGTCCCTGCAGCAGAGCCACTGATGACCTCGAGTGATTAAGGGTCAACAAACTTTAGCCTGAAGCAACTGTTCTATGAACTTTGGCACATTCTGAATTGGCTCCTGCTGGTTTGTTGCCTTTGGCCTTATCTTGCAGTTTAGCAAGGATTGTGAAATTCTGAATAAAGTTACAAGACATATCGGTTCTGTCTCAGTGACTCAAGGTCTTGCTCTTCAAATGTTCTTGGTCTTCAAAATTCCTTTGGCAAATAATCTAATCTATCAGCTAAACATTTTCCAATAGGTGTATCAAAGGACCCATCAGAAAAAAAAAGGAAAAAAAAAATCAAAATTTGGTATAAATATATTAAAAAGGAGGTATGCGGGCCTGGGAAACATTATAGGAGATTCTCTGTGGTAGCACTTTGGAAAAACTCCCTGCATTCCATGTGTGCACAAACTTGAGCCCATGAATAAAAACCTATGTTTTCAATTTAGTACTGCATGTTGTGTTTAGATGGGTGAAGGGAACAACTACTTCAGAAAAGTGCAAATACCTTTGGGACATGAAAAGAGAAAAAGAGCAACATACTTTTGGAAGGACTTATAAACCTAATCCCATTGGCTCCCAAACATTTATGTTGCTTACGGAAGAGAAATTTTAACATAAAGTTAACTAGATTTCTGAAAATTTTGTTACGCTTTCAAGGCAGAACTTATGTTCTTGGAAGAAATTATAAAATCTTTGTTATTAAAAGTGCAAGGAAGAGAACATATAAATCCCCAAACTCCCTTATTTCTTGGCAATATTTCACAATATTTGACAATCACATGTCTTCTTGAAGTACAGAATGGTTCTCTGAATTAGAAAAAAAGAAAAAAAAAGAGTCTATCTTTTCCTTATATGGAATCTACATGCTCTGATTTTTTTCTGTAATTTCTGTGTTTCCAAGACATTATCCACAGGATGTGCTAAACTATGTGAGAAACCTGTTAAAGACTTTTTCCTTTCCTAAGAATGCAGAGGTTTTAAAATACCCTGAAATCCCTAAGCATGTTGAAACATCACTCAGTGCTGGCAACAGCAAAACTATATTTTCTTGAATTGCTTTTGTATTGGCAAAGTAGCAAAGGAAGAATTAGACAAATTGCATGTGTAACAAACCTCCACAATGAACCAACAGAGTTCTGTTTTAATGGTCTGAACGCTGGATATGAAATTGGCTCTATCACTTTCTCTCATGGTTTTTCCAATCTGCCTTAAAACTATCATCCCATGGATTCTCCAGATACGGAATTGTTGAATTTAATAGCAGAAAATTCAGAATTTTAAATATTAAACATTTTAAATATTAAATATCTGAAGTTTAAAATATTGCTATCTAAAAGTTCCATCAGGCTTCCAAGGACACCCATCTCAGTCAATGTTTTGATCTGTTTTGAAACTCATCACATTTAAAAGGAACCATATATTTAATCCCACATAATCTTGCATCTACTCACTGATACTTGTAAACTGTGTTCACATTCCTAGGGCTATAGCACTGCAGTTAAAATATGCTGGACTGAGTGATGGCTTTTTAAAGAAAGTGCATTCTGAAGGATCACACACTATTGAGTGATTATTCATCTACTTCTCTCCCTTCCATGAAATTAAACCCTACTTCAGTTTCACATTGCAGTCTTCAGACTCAATGGCCTATAATTCCTCACTAGATGTCTCCCATGTGCAGTTTTTAGTCACCTATCAAACTACTGTGGGGGAATAAGCTTCCTAGTCTAGTGCCATTCACAGACAGACAATATTTTCTTCTCAGAGTGGGAATCCAAAACTTCAGAATAACTTTGGGAGGTCAAATGATCTCCCATCTTTCCATCTCAAGTAGTACCTTGCTCTCCTTTCTGTATTCTCCATGGCAATACTTGACTATTATTTTCTATGTAATATGTGCAGTATTATTTAAAATACAGTAATCATATTTCACCATTTATTGGGTGTTAGGATACAGGGAGTATCAAGTACCATTACACGTTGTTTGGATTTTACTTCTCTTTTAAAACAGGGATAGTACAAAAATGTCATAAAGACAGTTCAGTAAGAGAAGGTAAATAGAACCAACTTTCAGAGTACAAGCTATGTGTTAGGGAATAAAAACAGACTAAATACTTTCCTAATCTGTATGTAACAGAAAGGTTCTTCAGTTAGTTTGCAGAAAATAAAAAAAGTGGCAACACACTGGAATGTACAGTTTCTATTTATAGAAAGCCCTACTAACTAGAAACCCATGCCATTCAATTAACAATTTACAACACCTTCATTGTATAGTGCAGTACAGAAAGTGGAAGGTTGTTTCATTTCTGTATTTCCAGACGCGTGTCATTTCCAACCCCATATTTAATAGTGTGTAACTGCCTGAAGGGGAGAGATCAGAATGTGTGGCATGTCTCACTGAGAGGAATTTTGTGCATTAAAAAACCTCAAACCATGCTCTTTCAACTATTAAACAGAGAGCTAACCAAATTCCTTGCTTCCACCCTGGCTTTGAAGTCCAAAAAAAAAAAAGAAAAANNNNCCCCCCCGGCTTTTGAAAACAAAAAAAAAAAAAAAAAAAAAAAAAAGAAAAAAAGAGGAAAAAAAAAGAAAAAAAAAGGAAAAAAAAGAAAAGAAAAAAGGAAAAAAGGAAAAAAAAAAGAAAAAAGGAAAAAAAGAAAAAAGGAAAAAAAAAGAAAAAAGAAAGTAAGCAAGAAATGAGACACGGAAGAGAGTGAGAGAGAGATGGGAAGAAGGAGAGCTCAGGAGGAAGAAAATTCCTTACAAGAAAGGTATAGGTAAAGGACAAAAAGAAAAGGTTTTCCATGATGTCACTCACAGCATGTCTGTGTCTGGAAAAGTACTTGAAAAGGCAGACATGGATTTATTCCATTTCAGTAATGCAAACTATTCACGCCACGTTTTCAAACCATGTTCCAGAAGTAAAGAGTACTGTGCATAAGACAGAAAAGAAGACAATTATTTTTTTAAAGCCAACAAACTGATTAGACCAGGCTGATACTTTAGCAATTGTCATTTCCTCTTTACTTTTCAGAATCCATTTTTTCCCCAACTTCCTCCTGGTTTACAATCTGTTCCCTCCCCCCACCCTGCTTCTTGCTTTTTTCTTCTTTCATCTCTAACTCCCTTAAAGAAGCTGATGCAAGGTTTTTCCTTCCTTCTTTATGTGTGTGCTTCTACTTTCCTGTGCTCTCCATCTACTGGTAGAAGGATTAAACTGTTGTCACTGTTTTTGTCTCCATTCCCTCGTTCTGTGTGCCTTTATTTGTCTTGGACTCACACCTGAAATTCTTTCTTAGATAAAACACAGGAAATTCTCACCAAAAGACATATTTACATATTACATTGTTTCTTTCCCCTTTAATACAGCTTTTCTTTCTTGAGGTTTTGCATATTCTCTCTTCAGCTAAATACACATTATTCCCCTTCTCCTCTCCTCCCCCCAAATCACACTTAAAATAACCACAACTGCAAGCAGAGACATGAATTTATAGAGTCTGAATTCAATACTAGCAATACTGACAGCATAAACAATTACCAGTGATGTACTTGTCCCCCAGAGGCACTCGTCTTCAGTCCACGGCTGGGAAAACATCAAATACCTATCTTTGCACTAAGTGCCAATATTCTAACTTGTTCAAGTCATAGGTAGACTTGTTGTCCAGCTGTATATTAGAAGGGAAGAAATTCAGATGCTTATAGAAATGAACAAGACTGTGGCTGCAAAACCATTCCAGTGATCTTATTGGGAGTGATCTGGTGAAAGACAGCCATGGAATATACAGGAGGAAAACTGAACTTTGGAGCAGGGTGGGTACAATTTGGTGTAAATAACTATAGTGACTTAGGCAAGAAGCAGAGGCAGTAAAAGTCAGAAAATACAAAGAAAATAGAAGGAATATGGGAGAAAATGAAAATAAAAAGAAGAAAGAAGAAAGAAACAACAACAAAAAAAGAAAAAGTGAAAAAACAAAAGAAAGAAGAAGAAACAGCAAAAAAGTTACTTTAATGATTCAGGAGCATAGTTAAGCTAAAGTAAATCATCATTTTACAATAACTCTGATCTTTCCTGTTTTTATATGCACAATTATGTCAAAAGGGATTTAAATTTCATAACATCTCAACATGGGCCAAAATCCCATCAAGCACCAAACTTTTGGATATGAATAACACAGGATTACTTAAAAACAGTTTTACAGTAACAGTACTTTATAATAAATAGAACAATTCCTATCTTGTCAAGACAAGTTTTTTGATATTAGTTTAAATGGTCACTAATAGTTGTTATCACTTTGGAGATTGGCACAGCAGATGCTCAAAGCAGTAGGTTTCTCAGCAGCTCAGATATGATTGCCTGCAATCATTGTGCATCTCACCTGCTTTACATGGTAGTACTGCATGGGACACCTGGGTGGTTTGAACCCTCTCCTTGAATCACACAAAGGAGGAGACAGAAAGCAACTGCACCCCTAAATCTAAGCATTATCTTACAAATGAACTCCTGAAATGACACTATTTTTTCCATCTTCAAAGCACTCTCATCTTTCCATTCTCCTGAACTGCTGAGGGACAAGGTGAAGGCTCTCAGTCATAAAATGATATTCAATCCATGCTCCTTAGTTTGACTGCTGCTCTCCCAGTGATCTAAGTCCTTGGAGATGAACTAAGTACTCACAGTGTCTGATAGAGCTAAAATGGATTTCTTCATAGAGCTATCCAAAACTAAAACTAAAGGTGTCCTTGGCAAAGGAGTTACGAGTTAACATGCAATTCAGCTTCTAACAACAGTTTATCCCAGCTGAAAGTCTTGTGCAACAGTGTTGGACCGTATAAAGCTGCAGCCTTTTCTCACCTATTGGTCTGCTGGCAAAAAGTTCAAGTTTTTTCATAGCTTTAAAGGCCCTTACCTAGTTCCCAGTAAATCTGTGACCTAGCTTTCTGCAGCAAGTCTCCAAGTTCTCTTGCTTTCCATCCCTTCATACTGTCCAGGAAGGGGACCTACCAATCCTTTCTGAAAGTCTGCTCTGGGTGATTTTGAAGGTATCTTGAATTATTACTGAATAGGATGGAAACAGTCACAAATGTAGGAATACTTCTTTTTCTCTGGTGATATTAAAGGCTTTCACACTGAACAATTTCTCTCATTTCAGCACAAATCTTCAACCCTGATTTAAGGAATTACATCATTAAAATCCTTACGCTAGTCTGCATGTGGTGTAATTAATCCCCCATCACATCCTCCAATTCTTTCCTTTCAAAGAGGTAGAATTGTAAAAATGGTGAAATGTACAGATGTAATAACTGATGCAATATATATCTGTACAGTTTTAACAGGAAATTTCAGATTCCTTCTTCTCAACATTTTCCCAGAAATGTTTGGCACTTATTACTTGCTGTGAAAGGCTCTATCAGGCATGAAACAGAGCAGGCACGTGTAACTAGGAGAACTCAGGTTGAGATAAAACTCAGCGCAAGAGAAGCAGCTTCCATGTAAGAGAAATAGCCCAGTAAGGGCTTCCATGTACAGCTGTCAGTGATTCAGAGCATGTCTGTGGCTGTGTGGGATCCATCTAAATTACTTTCGTCTTCCCAGACCTGCAGTAGACTAGAGGATGTGTATAAAAACATGGAAATACCAATGACAAACTATGATTCTTGAGTAAAATGCAAATCCTGCATTAGGACTTCATTGCATAACTGACAGTAAGTCTGTGATGATAACGTGTAACATCTGTTATTTTGATGGGTTATAAACTTTTTCCCAGAAAAATGCCTAAGCACATTTTGAGATCAATTTACTTTTAAATTCCAAAATATTAGTAATTTTCACATACTTAATCCTTAAAAAAGATTGTCCTTTGTTTTAAAGAAGTAGTGATTACTTGCTGTGTAATCAATCTCACCTTTCCAATCACCATCTCCTGCAGTTATCATTTTTGCAAGTATTGGCAGATACTACAAAAAAAATGCAATTCCATACAGATGTATACACCTCTGCATTGCAGCAATTTAAACAACAATAAAAAATTATTAATAAAACTTTTCAGTGCTTAGTGGATTTTGTTTTTCTTCAGAGAAATAAATTCTTAATGCCACTGACATTAAGAGGCAACTTACATATGTTGCAGCAATTTTGCACTCACAGGTTTCTAATTGAAAATGATTTAAGAATTTTTCCCATCTTTCCACATGCATGCAATAAGAATGCCATAGTGCAAGAACTGAAATTCTTCAATGTAGAAATGCACTATATAGATTACATACTGACGGAAAATTTGCAAAGTATTTTTAAAAAACCCTTAGTGATATAAATGTCATGTAAGTTTTTCTTGGCAGGTGCTGAAAAAGAGTTAAAATTTCATACTGACATACAGTTAAACATATTTAAGCAACTTCAGGAAAAAAGGGAAACTTGGTAGGGATTCAACTCAATCCATATGGAAGAGCACAGAAGACAGATTTGAACTAAACTTATCAGGCATTAAAACTGGACAACAAATGGGAACATTTCATGTAGTGTCTGGCATTCAGAACATATTGTTGTGGAAAGCAAAGCCCAGCAAACTCTCAAAAATTTAGGCTTGACCAGCTTCATATCAGAGTTGTTTAACTAAAAAAAAATGCTGATATCCTGGCATTCTATCAAATCTACTTTGTCTAGAGAAACTGAGCCTTATACTGTTGATTTCACAAGAGGAGATTTACTGATGAAGAATAAGCTTTAATTTTTTTTTAAAGTGCAAATGAACCTAAGTTTATACACAGCACAGTTTTGCTTTCTTCCTTCTCAGGTTTACATCTAATGTAGTAGTCTGAATCCCTGTCCCCAACATTGCTAGTCAGCAAAAGCAGACTGTGTATGATAAAACAGAGTATTCAACATAGTGTTAATGGAGAGTCATCTAAAATTTGCTATTTGCTATTTGCTGTGCTAATCAAGTTTTTTTATGTTTTTTGTCTTAAACCAAGGGAACATCAATATCCACTCACTGTTAATCACCCTAATATTTAAGTTAACTCTTTAACCAAATGGTTGGAAATAGCTTCTAGAAGAAGTCATTTGCTCATAATTTTAACCTGGAAGATTCCATTAAATGAGACAGTTTAAGCATGAATTTAAGCATATCCACAAACCACTGGAAGGAGACAAGGCTGGTAGGAGACTTATTTGGCAATAAGTGTGCCATCATGACAAGCATCTATTTGCTTGAAAGGGGTGCAAATAACTAAACAGGTTATTTTATCCATGCATATTAGATTAAAAAAACCCTTTTTTCCCACTTGCAAATTGATGTCTGCATATTTCTTTACTTTTCCAATATAAACATTGCTTTGGGAACAACTTCTAAGTCAATACGTGACTTAGAAATTGTCACCCACAGTTTTTTCTTCAGTCAAAGCATTTTGATATCAAAGTTACAATATGTCCTTTATAAATATAAACTAAAAATAGATTATGGTAATTAATTTTTATCATTCAATCTTTTAACTGTGGCATAATGCCTTAATTCTGCAAAAACAAATGTGCCTATGTCCAAGTGCTTGATGTTCCCGGTGCAGTGCCACTCATCTAAAAGAGCAAGACACCAGGTGGCAGCATACAGTGAAAAAATGTATATTTCTAACAGCACAATTAGTGATGTTACAGCTGAAGAAGTCATAAATATTTTCTTCAGTATATAAAAAGATGATTATCAAACACAACCAGAAGAAGACAGTGTTGAAGACAGTGTCAGCAACTCTACAAAAGGCAGAAAACGTGACAAAACCCCAGTATATAAGCATGGCTACTTATAAACAAGTCGCAAGAAGAGACAGAAATGTAAATGTACAACTTGACATATATAACAAATACAGCCTAATCCTGCTGTTTTCTTATACATAATTGGCAAATGTAACTTCATGGTATCTTATTTTTGTAGGGTAAAATAATAGGTTGCTAGAATTCAAATGAAATTGTGATTGTGTGAAAAGTTCATTTCATAATTAATTCCCTTATCTTGTTTTCTGAAACGCTTTCTTTTAAACATAGATATGAAAGACAATACTAAATTAATCAACTTGATCAGGTCCTGAAAATACTTTTCTCATCTTGTATTCATAAAAACGATCAAGTTTTAAAGAAACAGTATTTGAATTAATGTTGCACAGTAAGGGTCTTTCTCCCTGATGCTTACCAGATTAACTTTCAGTTTTGCCTGAATGAGTAAAATAAGGATTCAAGGAATACTATAATTGCAGCAAAATTTAGAAAAGTTATATGAGGGCTTTGATAAATAAGCAGATATAACATAAAAGTATAATTCTCAGACCAAAATCTATCATCTTTTAAATTGTATGACCCACTGCTAAAGATTTGTTAGCACATATTCTGTATGTTTGCATACCTCATAGTTTATTGAATTTACTATATAACCTAATGCAGCAGGAAATGTAAACATTTCAAACCCTTGAAATAATTTGATAATTCTCCGTCATTAATATTTAATTTTAAATAAATGCTTCCTTGTACTAACAATAAATTTAATCTTCTTTCATAATTTAAAAAGTGTTGTTAAGTAGCGAGAAACTTGAACTCCTTCTTAATCTACAAATTTCAGAATTATTTTTCACAAAATGATTTGGCTTTCTTTAAAAGGCTCAAATTTTAAAATATACGATTGTGAATCAAAAGCACATTTGGTTAAATTATTTTAGTACATATAAATTAAAAGCTTGCAAATCTGCCATCTTGATAATACAAGTTTTTGTCCCATTCCATTAACAAAATTAGTGAGAGTGTACTCCTGAGCTCGTCCAAGGCCTCAGTGATACCAGCAGCTATGCCTGAAGCCCATTCCAGTGCCCAGCCAGACCAGGTAATTTTATACTTGCAGGCATAACTGATGTCTTAAATCACTTTGAGAACTGAATGCATCTTAAATGAGTCATTATAGCTAATCTGAAAAACAATCTGCTCCTAGGTACCAGCTATTCTGGTGATAATAGATGCCTGATTGCCTTTGTACAGCGTAACTAAGGTTAACTTGGACACTGTTGAAGCAGGAGGGGTAAGACTGCCAAGACAACGAGCAGAAAATAATCATGGCTGGTTTTTTTTCACCTGAACAGAAAATAAACAGGCCTTGCAGAGCAGATGTTCAAGGACAAAATTTTGGCCACAGCTTTTAGGCTTTAGTTGCTGTTGTCCTTTAGCCAATTTTTTGTACAAAGGAANTAAAAAAAAAAAAAAAAAAAAAAAAAAAAAAAAAAAAAAAAAAAAAAGAACAATGATAATTGATTCAAGTTTTCCTTAACTGGTTAGCTTTTAACTGGGTATTGGAGAAGCATAACTTGCCTTTAGTTATTAAAACACATTCTAAGTACTCTAGTCCCATATTGTTTCTATAATAACGAAACCACATTGAAAAATAAATAATTTCTGGTTTTTATTGTTAAGAATATTTTAATTGTCCAGATGTATAGCATTGGTTTTTAGAAGGCAATGACATATAGAATATTTACATTCCTTTCTCTCTAAATCCAGACAAGACACTCCCTTTCTCCAGCGTTTCTCATGGCCACTGGGGCAAAAGACTGTTGATTTCTTTTTTTTTTAACCTGATTTCAACTCTCATGTGATTAGTGCTGGCCAAGCATATATCCTCAAGTGTTAATATACAAAAATCTTAGTCTATTTTGGAGACTGATTAATAAACCCCCAGAACATAAAGATGTGCTAATTATAGAAGTATGAATATTTTTTTACTCTGTAAACATAAGTAACATAAGGATGCCAAAACCATTTCTTACTATCCCATCCTAAATTATGTAGGAAATGTATCTGTTCAGTCACATGAATCCCTATTTTTGCAAGGATTGTCCATATAAGCACCATTCCAAACATGCACAATTTGTGGCTCAAATATAATTGGTCACAGGAAGCTATTTCACCCTGACCATGAGATATAACAGTGGCATCCTAAATTTAGGATGGAGGTTATTCAGCAGTATGCTTCTCATAAGCCCAAAATGCCAAGCACATCTGCATATCAAAGGCCTTCCTGCTGCACCCTGCAGAATCATAGAGAGGCCTTTCCATAACCCCCTGTGGAGAGGCCTGTTCTTCCTTGTCATGCCTGTATTCAGTAAGGAGTTCTCTGTGTGTGTGAGCAGGCAGGTGGGTGCTTATACACAGGAACATGTACTTTACACTGGCATTCACACTGACTAGAATGGGTTTGACTGTCCAGAAGTGAGCCTTCCTGAAATGTTAAATAACTTGTTCATGAAAATATACACACATAACCCTAATTTTATTTAAAATAATATCTATTATTAATTTACAGAGAAAATTCTAATTTACACTGAATTTTAAATACAATTCTCATTTAACATTTTATAAAATCTTCTCATGAAAATTTAAAATATTTTGCTTTCCATAAACCAAGGATTGAATCATTTCCACTATCAAACCAAATTATGCTTATGGATATCCCAACACCTTGTGACACTGTTTGAAATTATTTGGTTTCGATCCAATTAAAGCTGAATGAACACGGTTTGTGTGTACACAAATTTTCTATCTATGAGCTATATCCTGTGTAATTAATATTTTTTACAAGTTCTTTATCTGGAACTAGATCCAAACTCATGTCTCCCTGCCCTGCCTTGGTATTCCCACTCCCCAGGTCTGCATATGATGTGGTGTTTATCTTTACAGTCTGACTTTGATGGAGTCAACTGCTTTCTGTAGTTTGTTTAAAAATACCACAAATCATTCCATAATATAACTAATCACCCTTGCACTCCTGTTTACACACTATTAATAAACACAACAAAAGAAGTTGTCCTTGGAGACTAAGCATCTGGAATCCTTGGAGATCTGCAGTTACAAAATCCAAAAAGGGAGTGAAATCTTTGAAATGGTCCATTATCATTAAAAAGTAGCTCACTGAATTTCAAGTGCAGAATAATTTTATTCCTAGAGCTAGTCTGACATAAAAATCCCCCCCAAAAAATCTAAATCAAAACTAGAAAAACAAAAACAAAACAAAATATTCCCCAAACCCCCAACACTACAGTCTCCTTTATAGACAGAACACCACATCGTGGATTTTCAGAGGAGATCACTACATGGATTGCTACAGGGAATGAGGAGTTGCAGGCTGCAAAACTTCAGAAGAGAATTGTGTTTGGAGAAACTTTAACTACACTTATTAAAAAAATTACAAAATTATATAGTAAAATAACATTTGCATGTAAGTTCAGCGTGACATATTCATCACAGCAAAAGTCAAAAAAATATTTACTGAAGCCAAATTAACACATAATATCTAACTCCCAGGAAGTGACCCACCCTTCTGCAAAGCCAGGTGTTAAGAGTTCCCCAAGTACTAGCACAGAAACTGAAATTTAAAAGGAACGTTCAATACCTTAAAAAGTTAAAAAGTGTCTGTGCGCTTCTCAGGATTGGTAGAATGGGATATCAGCATAATGTATGTACTTATTTGAGAATTTGTGCTGCTATGTATGCAGTGACAGAGTGCAGAGCTCTCTATTTGCTATAGTTATGCACTGATGATAAATTACAAGTGAATTTATTTTTGTACAAGTGAACAATCCCAAATGTAAATGTTTATTAGAACTTCTGTTAGCCACAATCAAAGACATTAGTTAACCTGCTATTATTGCATGCAGTAAACGACAGGTGGCCTCTATTTTTCTTTTTATAGACTTGTTCTAAACATATATTTATGTAACTACAATTCTTATTTTAATATTTTATCCCAGATTTTCTACTGGTCTGGTAACCAGAAGCATTTCAATAAGTGAACAGATGGAGTAGGAGTTATGCCAAGACCTTTCAGCATAGGCAAAACTTAGAAGTCTAGATTTCTGTGCTTCTTGAGGCAGTGGAAACAGCAAGTTCAAGAGAGAACAGTATGTCAGGAGTTCCTAGGACATCTAAGCATTTCTGCACACGTTGATGGCTGAAGCATTATAAAGAAGAGTTCTTCAAAAGATGGAAAACAGCAAAAGAAAGAACCATGCTTCTCATAGTTCTGTGTATCTATGAATATAGAAGGAGGTTCCTTACCATATCTGAGCTCTCAGGGCAGCCCCTCCTCACCACAACCATGCACTGGGACTGGCAGAAAAGTGTCTGCTTGCTCAGAGGTTCCCTTCTGATCCTAAGCATCTGGAACCACTTGCCAAATTTTGCCTTAGAATGACTTCTCAGATCAGTAGGGTAGTACATACCTTCAAGAGGATTAGGATAACTGAGTTTGGATATCATAAATCAGCCACAATTTTTCTCTGGCAGCATCCTTCAGGAGATTTAGGAAATGTTCTGAGCGATATCACTTCAGAAAAATGTATCTTCTTAAATAGCATATCTCCTTTAAATTATTTTCTCATATAAAAACTCAGCTTATCGTAATCATCAGCTGTTAATAGTGTGTTTTTAAATGTGAAACTTCTAGTATTGTTTTCCACTAAAATGGCCCTTTGAGACCACTTTCATTTTTTTTCCTCAGTGTCTCACACCTTCTCTTGTACAATCCAAGTAATGAATAGTATTAACTTTTTTTATTTCACTTCCAGTCTGGAATCATGAGAGAAGTTTAAAAAAATATAACCTTTGTACTCACCCCAGCCTTTGGTTTAGCTCCAGAGCTGGCTACTGAAGAGGGAGAAGCTGGGTCAGGAGCATGGATATTAGAAGACAAGTTTGTTTGCATTTGATTTAGTGAAGCAACATCCACTCCATTTTCAGAACCAGATTCAACATCCTGTAGAAAAATATTGCAAGTCTCTTTAGTGAATGTGAAATAAAATCATATTTCTGCTAAATAATGGAAATATTTAGGCAAGCTCACTTAAATACATATGCTTGCTGTTTTTTCAATGTGGTGATCTCCATTAGCTGCTGTTCTGAAATTATAAATCACTACTAACATCAAAGCTATAATTCCCCCTAAAGGGTAGAATGCAAGGTAAGAAAAATCAGTTAAAGGCTGCAGAAGTTTGACATTTTTCTCCAATATTCAGTATTTCCTGTGTGCTCCCACCTTCTGTCTCTGCAGCACTGCAAGCTAGTGAACATCTGTAAGCCATTATGCAGATAAAATGACTTCACCATCCAGAAGTTTATACAATTCAGAGGTACAGCTCCTTAGTTTTTTTGAATCACCAGACACTTATCAGCCAAACACCATTTCTGGTTAAAATGCCCTTACTTTTAATGACACTGATTACATTCCTCTTTCTAAGAATAAAAAGAAGATATACAGTATGTTTTATTGTTGAGGAAGTGAAAATTTAGCACATGCTTGATTTACTGCATAGAGTGAGGGCAAGGGATTATACTGTTTGCAGATAAATTATGACACATGTCTGGCAAAGACCTGGCTATGTGTAAAACCAGCCATATACTGTCAGGATTATTAGCTGAGGTGCAGCCTGCATGAATACAGATACACACTATGCAAAAAAAAATCTCCTGAACTCCTAATCCCAGAAAATGTGCAGACAAAGCCTCAGTTTCCTAATGCCAGGTCCCTAGAATAAGTGAAATACAGGGCAGAGTCATCTCAGGGGCTCTGCTCCTGAACTCAAAAGATACAGCACTCTTTGATCCATTAAATCCAGATAAGCCTCTGGTCTGCCAAGCCAAAATTGCCATTTGGGCAGGTGCCTCTATGCCATGTACACCAGTACATGAGGTGCTTTGAAAAGGTTTGTCCCTATCTTCATAGGGACAAAACTGGACTCTAGGTAGGATCATGTATTTGAGTCAGATATTTCCTGTCAGTGAGTCATCTGTAATGTGAAGCACTGGGAAATGCAGCAGAGCCATGGAGGAGCCTCTGTAGCAGTCAGTTTGGCTATAGCTGTTCTCAGAAGTTTCTGGTTATCAGAGCTATGCTGTCACAGTGCAGAACCATGATCCCTGCCGCATTACCCAGGTTTTTATATTATATTCAAATGATTTCTTACTATAGAATAAATATGAGCCTGAACTCAATACCTATATATCTTGAAAACCAGATCTTTTGATTTTCTGGTCCACAACAATCAAAGGTTCAGAAATTCCTAGGAAATCATTGTCCATAGATAGCATATATTCCATGTTTGATGCAAGCTGTCTTTCTGCAGGGCTGCTTTGCAGCACAGGAATAGGTACCATGTCTGATTATCAGGCAGGGTTACTTACACACATTGTCTCCACTCCCTTTATTACTCTAAGAAATTAGCTAAAGTGCTGGCATGGATTGGTGAGATACAGGGAACAGATGTTAACACCGTATTTCAGATCTCCTGTGTCATCAGTGTTTAAGGAGATACTGTGAGAACACTGATATTCAGTGGGAAAATTTTTAATGATGAAAAGTAAAATTATGTGATTTCCTCTAAAAATGACACATTATATAATTTTCAGCTGATCATACCCAGTGAAATACAGATTTTCTCACCTACAGACCACTCAGCAATAATGAAGCCTGGCTTTTAAAGAAAAAAACCCTTGTTATTTAAAGAAAATGTCACGAACCAAAACAAATGATACAAATGCTAGTCTAGAGATCTTGGGGCAGTGTTTCTCAGGTTTCTTGAATTGAAAAACATCTGCAGCACATGTGGGTGAAATTAACAGGAAGCCTCCGCAAGAGTACCTTGGATCAGCCATTTCATGTTCTTCAGAGTTACGTGTGTAAACGCTTTACAGAAAAAAAAGAATGCATCACTCATGTTTGTAAGCTGCCCCATCTCCTTTCGGATTACTCTCAGCAAAGAATGATCCTTTTAAGTGAATAAAACCCCCTCCACATTAAATAATTCGAGTTCTGCCCAGAATCTTACTTTGAATGACTATGGACTTTTTGCCTTCCCCTAGAAGAAAAACAAGACCTGTAGCTCAGATTACTTTCAGTTCTATGTGATGTAAAATGACACATACTCGTGTTCTGAGACTGGTGTGACCCTGAGCCTGTGCTGACTCTGCATTTACAGTGGATGATAATTAGAGAGCCAGACATTTTCTGAATCTTGTTGATCTCCCTTTGCTTTATCTGGGAGTTCTGAAGCTCTCATTTCTGAAAGGATGCCAAAAGGAAAAAATGGATATCGATATTATTGCCTTCAAAACACGTATATATGCAAAAAAAACCCACAAACCAAAACCCAAAAAAACTCCAACAAGTCAAATTCTTTACAAAAAGAGCTTTAGTTCTAAACCAAGGAGCTGAAAAATGTGAGGACTGAAAGAAAAAGGTGAAGCAAAAAAAGACTGTATTTATAATAATAATAAAAAATGGACCAAACTGGCTTACAGGTATATGCCTCCGTTTGTTTGTTGGGGTGCTGGATGGGGAAGAGCCTGCACTGAGAGCATTTTCAATATCTTGGTCAAGCTGGTCCAGTTTCATAATTAACAGCACCATTGAATCCAGTCGTGAACGATCTCGATCTTCTGGTATTTCCTATGGAACAGAAAATACAACTGATAAGTCTGAAATGGTATTATTTAGAAAGAATAACCTTAAATTATGAAAGATCTGTTTCTTCATTTGCCAGGAAAGTACACTAAATAATAAGCAGATTTTTTTTTTTTTTAAAATACTGCTTTGTGTAACCAGCTTATTGAGTATTGATGTACTGCTTGGAAAATATTTTATATTAATATTTAATATACATCCATTATAGCAATTAAATATTTTAAAAGTACAATTATTTGGAATAAATGCATCATTATCTGGATACACATACTTTTAAAACAGCTACAGATTCTAAACACTCCTCAAAATATTTACCCCAAATTAATTAAATTGATTGTACAAGTAAAAATGATGGAGACCAATCTATGATGGAAACAGGAGACAAGTTCAAAGAGGCCGTTTTCCAGCTGAGGATAGTCCCAACTTCTGTTCTTTGTGGAACTGATTAGTGTAACTATGTTTTGTTGATTTGCAGCAGAGATTTCTGTCTTGGTTGGAAGTTCTTCATACACATGAGGTACATCAGGGTAATAATGAAGACAGCATCATAGACCCTCTGACTGGAAAGAGAGCAGGATGAGGGGGTATTCACATCACAGCCTCAAACACCTAGTTTATGCAGCTAATTTCCCTATAATCCATAGAAAAAGGAGGCAGAGCAGAAGCTCAAAAGTGCAACTCAAGGCAAGATCTTCTATTAGATGGACTAAATAATACTCTCAAGGAGTTTCTTCCTTTCCCTTTTATATAGAGGCTTAACACAAAAGTTAGATAACCAGCCTGCCTCAAAATTCAGGACTATGAAAACCCCTACTGGTTCCTGTATGGATTTTCAAAATTTGAACTTAGAAAATACAAAGTTCCATTAACTCACTTGAAATAATATTTTTATAAATTCTTCTTAAAAATGGATGTAAAGATGTCACAACAGCATCATTGTGCTCAAGAAGTAAGCAATATAAGTGTCCAAATTAGCCTGTTATTTTATAGTCACTAAACTGTTTTTCAGGCTATAGAGAGACTTCTCTAGGTAGGATTCCATTAGCAGGATTTTTGTAGACTACTTCAAAGGTATTGCAAAACATGAACTAGATGATTCCTGCTAGAATTAAAAGATAAAATAGTCATATAAACCACAGTCTACATGATCTTTAGGTGAAGACAGATGTGATGGTTACTCAATCAAATCTTAGAAAAGTAGAAATACAAATCTGTCAGTCTACAGCAGAGTTACGAACAATGTACAATGCAAAGGTCAAACCCAGGGAAACTGCATATTTCATTTTGTATTGCAACTTAATATTTTGCATTGGGTTTCTAAAAAAGCTGCTGAATTTGCAGAATCCCCTGATTAATTTGAATGGAGTTTAGAGTGATTGTGAGAGAATATCACCTCAAAATACCTTAGAATTTACCAAAATGGGTTAAGTTTCACTTTCTTTCAAATACAAGACACAATGTCCCAAATGATTCATTTCCGCTGCATGGATCTTCATTTTAACTGATGTTAAATTGATACATGAGGTTTAAAAATGTCAGAAGTGTTATTTCATCTAATCTGCATGGGCACAGAAAGCCCAGTGGAGCAGCTGAGTGTCTGCTAATGGAGTAGAAATGACCTCCATTGTGGCAGGGGCCATGTTTGCCATGGTGAGCAAGACTGTCACCAGTTTGCACATCCAGAGGATGCCAGTGCTGTTACTAAACTAGATTCCTACACAGTCCCCTCACTGTGTTCTTATTTCTATTGATTTTGCTTGGAAATACACCACTGTAAAAGCTAATCAACCTAAAACTGACAGTTGACATAGAAACCAGAAATTCATTGCCACAACAAAGGAAGTGGTGGTTGCTGGGTGGATTTTTTTAGTTTATTTGTTTTGTGGTTGGTCTTTGTTTTTGTTTTTTTCCTCAGGCTAGAAAGATACCAGGCATTTCACTCAAAGACAAAAAACAAAACAAACCAAAACAAACAAACAAATATATATATATTTGGAGTTTTCCGCTAGCAATTTGTTTGATTCATCGTGCCATAACAGTATAAACTTGCTTTGTATGCAGCAGATTGAGACTGCTGGAGAAGAATGCTGAAATGAAGAGGTGGCAAAAATGATGTTCAAAACGATATTTAGGCTTGACACAATGAGCTGGCTTTGAAGGGAAACACTGCTTTCAGAAAACAATAATATTATCACTATGGAATTTAGCTATTCTGTTTAGAAGTCCTAATTTTGCGGTTCTGGCTGTTGTTCACATCAACATGAGAAATTTACCATATTAACTATAGTTTCTGCTTTTACAACTTCTGAAACACCTGTTTTGCAGGGGCATTATCAATTTGTATACATGCAAGTCTAAACATTATACAAAAAGCCCCACATAAAATAAAAAGGCTAATTCATCACAACACATTAAAAAAAATATTATTATAAGATTAATTTATGTTGAGACAGTTTTAGCCTTGATAGTCTCCAATAAATTTCCAAGAGGTTTATAACCTTACTATCTTTTTTGTATCTCCTTTTTGTTTATATTCTGAAATTTTATTACTGAACTATGATATGATCTATAGCCAGCAAGGTATTAACAATTAATTTGTTTCCTTTTGAAAACACAGTATTTCCTTTGCTTCCAGTCTTTCACATTATTTTCTACTGATAGCTATTTACCTTCCAAATTAGAATGCAAAAATATAAATTACATTAATAAAATTATACAGAAATCCTACTTTTACCATTGTGTCAAAACTTGGCCATTCGAAGATGTCTGGTCAAAGAAAGCCCTTATAACTTTAATTT
The DNA here is from genome assembly GCA_013399915.1 of Illadopsis cleaveri. NCBI lineage: Eukaryota > Metazoa > Chordata > Aves > Passeriformes > Timaliidae > Illadopsis > Illadopsis cleaveri. The sequence goes on from VXBB01022996.1 coordinate 1,154,941, forward strand.
CTGCTTCAAGGCATTTGCATAAGGCAATTCAGGCATACATCACAAATATAAACAGCAGGTCAAACTTGAGATGTTATTTGTCTGGAGATTTTGTTTTTAACATGTCTCCACACAAGGAGGAAATAGGTGGGTCATGAACTGGAAAAAGCAATATTTCTTTTAATTTGTATCCTCACTGGTGTGATAAAGAAGCTAGTTAAATTTGAATATATCCATATGTTTAGAACAGAAAACATTGTAACTCTTCCTAGAATGAATGATGCTTGAATTACGCCTAAATTATAAAACCCCAAATATTTTAACAAGGAAAACAGGCTACAAGTCCTGTTGCTATCATCAGCAAACAATGTTAATAGAATGAAAACATTTTTGGGAACAAGCCTGCAAATGAGATTTAGCCAGTTTTTTTAGTCATTTTTGTGATTTTGGAGCTCATATCATTATTGACAAGAATAAAACTACATTTTCCAGTATGTACTCTCATGTCTTCAAGTGTTTGTGTGTCTTTTTTACTACCAAGTTGCCTTGTGCAATGTGCGAGAAGACCGGACAATTTCTTAATATACTGTTCTCTGCACATAATTTTATATTTTTTATTTTGAACACTTAATGAATAAAAAACCCTATATGAAGGCAGCATTAATCAAAGTTCCACTAGAAAGAACTTACCCCCTCCTTTTTATTTCTGGTTTCAAGAATATCCAAGAAATAATACCCACATTAGCAATACATTACAATTACTTTAACAAACCCAAACAGAAGAAACCAACTAAAGGGTATGACCCTAAATTTGGATTTAGTGTATCCATTCTGTTTTACCCAGGCATGGCCAAATGGAGCTGGATGCATTTCACTTCCTTGCTCCCTCAAACCCTGTATTTTTCCAACCGTGTTTTCACCTTTCACCTCTAGCCACTGTTTGACATCACACACACAGTCCTTACTGCAGTCCCTTTTCCCACATACCTCTTTTGGCTGGGGAGAGCTGAAGTAAAGGGTGGCTTTTGAAAAGGGTGTAGACTGTTAAGTGTAAAACCTATTTTAATTTTCATAGCAAAAATTTTGTACAGAAAAAAATTTGGACTCAAAACTAAGATTTGTTCTCTCTTAATACCCTCAGGGGGATTGAGTCACTCTCCCCTTCCCTGTAGGTTCCCCCTTTAAAAGCGTCTGCTGATTCCAGTCTCAGCAGACCCTCTCAGCGCCAGTGTGGTCCCCAGTGGTTACGGAAGGGAGACAATATCCCACCCTAAACACTCCCCTGCTAGGGCCATCAGGGCACCACCTCCTTCCTGACACCTCTTGTGTCAAGATGCTCATAATTGCTTTGAAAAAGAAAACTTGGATTTTAGAGGCAAGATTTTTACACAAAAGAAAGGGATCATTTATGGCAAGAGCTGGCTGAGTTTTACCTGGTATTCTTGATCTGCAGCCAGCTGGACTGAGTTAAAATCTTATATTAATGCTATATATTTCAGATGGGATTAAATTACTCATTCTTGTCTTTCCTTCTTAAAATTACCCTTTTTGAAAAAAGAGAATTTTATTATATATCACTGACTTAATACTATAATGGTTTTCATGCGAAGAAACAAATTAAGAATGCAAAATACACTGTTTTAAAATTAGTCTGATGATTTTTTACTAGCAGATATGTAAATAAGTTGTAATCTTCATCCTTCTACATTGGACTGTAGAGTTCACAAACTTTTGGAAAATATCTAAGGATTTTATCATTCTCTAAATTTTATGCTGTACTGTACCATACACTTGCCCATGACAGCGATTTCAGAACTAGAGCATCTTAAAGGTCTTTCCAACACAAACTACTCTATGATTCTATGATTAGAGCCCTGTTCATTATGGGAGGGATTGCAGGCAGAGAACATGAAAACACAAGGTAAAGCATTCTGTTCTTTTTTGACATAAGGCCTAGATAGCAGAAAAATCACAGGAAGGTTACTATTATCAATCATATTTGAACTAATACATAGAACTGAAAACGGTACAAACAATGTAGCCTACACTGGTGTACACACCACAGGTGAGGAGACATGCTCATATATTCATGCAGCTATTCATTTAATTGCTCTATTACCACAGGTAGCTATTAATAGTAAACACAGACTTCTCAGACTGCCATTACTACACTAGAATTATACCAATTTTCCTTTAATATTAATGCAAATAAGTGCTGGCACTAGTTCCATTAACTAAGAGAAGCAAAACCAAATGTAAAATTAACAAACCCAAAATGGTACATCTTGTCCGATGTAGAAGATAATTATCTCATACTTGCACTACAATTTCATAAAGTATAAATGATGTATGAAATCCTGCTCTCTGTCTTTGGAGTTTCACTTGATTACAGTAGCCAGTCTGATGACATCCAGCTCCCAGTAGGCATTCCTGACTTAGCATCACATCAGGATCATGACTACAGAAATTTGCCAAAATCAAATTCCACAGAGAAGCAGAGCATAATATGAATGCAATTTCTGTTCACTGGGTGGAAAAAAGTATCATTAAGCATAATGTAAGTAATCATGCTCTTTCCAGCATAAACAAATTCAGTTACTTTTGAGCTTTGTTCTTCTTGATAGTTTCTAAATTAGCACTGTAATTATTCTAAAATCACCTTTTATGACTATACTTTAACAATTATGACTTACAAAGTAAGTAAAAAAGCATATATTTACCTTTATTGGACCCTATTTCTGTTTGCTATGAGTGGAAAGACTTCTGCTTTGTGGAGAATATTATGACAGTAATCTGAACACTAAACAAATACTGTAATTAAATAGAAATGTGATATGAATATGAGTGATAGATAACTGAAGTTACTTTTTTTATATTATTGAAAAAGTACCTCAGATCTAGAAATTTTGTGCAAAAATTAAGAAGAACTTCAGTGATCTTGTTTCTTTTCTATTATAATCAAAGACTGAAACTAGTAAAAACAGAGACCATTCCATTAATCAGCAATTAAATCAGCATCAGTGACAAGAAACTTAGCTTTGATACATGTTTGTTGGCATGTGTTTTACAAATACACCAATAAGTGAATTGCTTTGTGTACTTGCACTTTATATGTCTTTATCATTTAGTGCATTGCAAACATGGAAGCGAGGAATTGTTTACAAATGGAAAGCAAACCAAATAGTTTCTGTTTTGCACTGCACTGAATACAGTGCAAAGGGAATGGAGGAAGAAGAATGAACATAAATATGAAAAATGAATATAGTTTGTCCTTCAGTTTACCAGTGAAAACACAGAATCTAGGAAATGCTTGGTATCTATTTAAAGTCTATTACTGACACTGTACCCCATAATACCTGAAGACAGAGCAGTAGTAGTACTGAGCAGCCTCCTGAAAGTATTGCAACTCTTCCCACAATTGCAAAGGACCAATACAGACACGAGAATTAAAACAAACAAACCTCTGCACATTCAAAATAGGTGAGAAATAGGAGTTCTTGTCCTAAATGGACACCCTAGTAAATGAAGAGTTCTGAGAATACAGGTTGTGTGGAGGCCCATGCCCCCAAGGATGACCCAGACAAGGTAGTGCATTCAACACTCCCTTGGAGGGCCACAAGAGTTTAAGTAAGTCAGCCAATCCCCATTGCCACAGCTAGATATTCAAATAACTTCCTTCTATGCTAATTACTTAGTTCCTGATTGGTTGATAAGTTGTATCCAGGTTCTACCTTCCCATTGGTCCAAGTTCTGTTCCCCGATTGGTTAGTTTTGTATCCCTTCCCTGATTGGTCCCTTTGTCAATCCTTGATCCCATTGGTTGTTTCTAAAACCCCACCCCCTTTTATGTGTATAAAGCCCTAGTGGCCAGCCGCCTCGGGGTCTTCGAGTGATCTTCGAGATGCCGGCTGAAAACGAAGCCTAAAGAAGGCTCCCAGAGATCGATCCTGGCTCCTGTGCTTTTTTTCCGTGCCGCCTCGGACAAGCCCCATTTAGGAAAGCTGCTCTAGCAGCTGAACCCGGCCAGAGCTGACAGGCTCAACCCTCACAACCGAGCTGAGTCACTCCACCGGGGTGTCTGCACCACCTGGGCTGAGGCTGCCTTGCTAAAGGCAACTCGCTAGGGAAGGTCGCTGCCCCCTGAAGACCCTAGCCGGAGGCCTAGGTGGGTTGCGACAAGGTTGCACTGTCAATTCAGTCTTTCTAGATATCTTTTCATTCATATGATTGTGACATCAATAAATGAAAAAACAGCCTATTAAAAATATACAACACAATGCCCCTGTTAATCATACCTTAACAATTTCCATATTGTTTATGTGTGGGAGTGTGGCAGGGCTGAGGTGGTGGTCAAGATTCAACACTGATTGTTTCAAGTCCAAGTCCATAATGTGTTTCAACACATTACAGAAAATTTCATTTATTCAGTTTTCTTTGTCATATAAAAATCATTTAAAAAATCCTCATATAGGAGGAGTGGGTTTAGCTGTTTACTTAACCAGAGAGATTGGTTAGCTCATTATCAGGAGCTGACTGAGAATTTTTATAACTTGAATGACAAAATGTAGGAAGCCTTTGTCATAGACTGCAACTTATTGAAATCAGCCCAGTGCTTATGGCTTCTGAGAAACTGATAAGTTATTTAGTTATCTAGGTAAAAAGACCAGAAAAGTCTGCATTTATCCTTCGGGTTTCAGTAATCTCAGGTTAAGACTGCTCAGGTTAGCAGTTTACATGAGAGATTCACTAGGCTTCTGTGGGAGACACAAACATTTTCCAATTCCTCTCATATCTGGAGGAGGCCAGTAGAAGACAAAAGGAATCAAGGAAAGCCGAGATATGATGCATCAACAAGGAATCTTTTCTTCCCTGTACTCTGAAGCATGACTAGATTACGAACACCTCTGTAAAGAGGCAAGAAACAACAACAACAAAAAATGGAACTTCAGAGTTGGTGGTAAAAAGAATGAGGGGATAATTCTTGTATGGAAAGCTAGAGGATATAGACAGGTATATACCAACCATATTGAATCTCATGGACCTGAAGCAAACTCATGTCTGAAAGGACACACAGGATCAAGCCACAAAAAGTATCAAACCAGGTGCATAAAACCTACTTTAAATGTGTCACCAGTCAATCTGCTCTACTGCAGAAGGGACCTACTTTGTTCAGTGGGAAAGTATCAGAGCACCACATAAAAATCAAAACCCATAAAGCACTCTCCCCCTTCTTCCAGGTGAGAAGCAAAAATTATTGTCTTAGATGGTTAAAATGCCTAAATGTATTAAATTAAGACTTAAATTAAGAATGGAGGCTAAAAGAGATGAGTTTATGTGATGAAATGTGGGGTGCTCTACATATGACATGACAAGATGCAATTATGATCTCATTGTCAAGATGGGCAAAATGTAAGACATAATTTGGGGTGGTTGTTTTGTTTAGTTCTTTGTTGTGCTGCAAAACTTTCCTGCACTCCTGCATAGACAGACAGTTGTTTCCTTCCAGAGCTGTTTGGAAATCTCTTTAAATATTTTGGTGCTACATCTGGTTAATTTCATCAGAAATCAATCCACTAACTGAAGATTTTTACAAAGTTATGCAAGAGACCTGGGAGAATTATTTAAAGAATTTCTTAGTGTGACAAATGTAGCAATTGATGATAAAGGCTTTTGCAAACTTGCAGAAGAAACAGAGTCGTGTTTTTCTCTTGCAATTTCATGACGAATAGAGAAGCCGAGAACTTAAACTTTTCATTAATAAGACTGAATTTGTTTAGAAAATTTAGTGAACTTCGAAATACCACAGTTTCTTTCAGAGGCAGAATGTTTTCTCCAACAAAATCACTCTCAGAGATTCTCGGAATGCCACTTACGCTTGCATGACACAATTGGTTTAGTTAGAATCAGAAAATCATTTTGGTTGAAAAAGATCTTAAAGATTATTAAGTTCAACTCTAAACCCAACCTGTTCAAGTCCACCACTAAACCATGTCCTTAAGTGCCACATCTACATGTCCTTTAAATCTCTCCAGGGATGGTGACTCAAACACTTACCTGAGTAAGCATATTGAGGAGAAGGACAAGAATCTGAAAAAAATTAATCCTTTCTCCCTAAAGTAGATGTGTCACTAGAACTAAGATGGATAAGAAAACAACAGGGAAAATAAACCTCAAACATACAGAAGTAAGTGAGGCCTCTCTGATCCCACAAGCTACTTCAGGCTACTCAGCTGATTCTCTGAGATACCCAATATTAGGCAAAGACAATATTCAGGTAAGCAAGATATTATTCTCTATTCTTACCAGAATATTCAGAGTTTCATACTCTTAGGTTACAAGCACCCTGGGTGTAAGATTACAGAGCTATAAATTATTGCTATGCAAAACACTGAAAATCAATCCACTCTCCTGTTGCCAGACAAACTCTAATGGATGTTTGCTACTGTATAGTAAATCCTCTACAAAACCTTACAGTAGACAATGACTAAAAATATCCTTTCACCTTACATGATATTAATAACAGTTTAGTATTTCAAAAATCTGAGGTGATCAGAAAACAATTGCTTAGTAACTTTGTACTTAGTTCTCTTTATAGCTGTACTCCAAATATAGTTTTAAAAAATAGATATCTAAATCATTATCTGATACAGGTCATTGTTACACAGTTATTTTAATCTCCCCCAAATTCCTGGTTCTAACAACTTCCTGTTCTCTCATCTATTTGTCTAGGCTACCCCTCAGTTCACCTTGTACCAGCACTGGTTTCCAGAAAGTTCCAGAAAGCCATTGAGGGTCGAGCTGAACACAATCCCTGGGAAAGATGTAGTGCTTACCAGGGACTTCTGTGCAACCCTACAAATGTCAGTGCTGGCCAAAGAAGACTGAAAAAAGAGAGGACAAACAGCTGTACTGACTTTTTTTTTTTCCTTGCAAAAGCTTGGAATTTAATTGCAAAGTGCAAAGTGATCACTTAACTGTAATCTTTTTTTTTGTTGTTAGTGGGGTTAAGCTGATTTTACAGATATGGTAGGGTCTTGATGTCTCCTCAAATGTTTTTCTTCAGTATACTAATACAAAGAACTTAGGGAGTGTATACATTAGTAACTTGCTGAGGGTCTGAAAGAGAGGTGTATTGACAAAAAGCAGCAGTAAACTGCTGTCCTCTGTCTCTTAATTCATCATTTATTCTTTAGCTTTCCCAACCTATGCAGCTGAAGAAATGCCAGAAATATTTTTTTATGTCAGAAGTTTGTAAGAGAACATGATAGCATGAGAAAAACCCTTGCTAATTCTTTATATTCAGAGGAAGAAGTTTAAGTGCTTTGTTTTCTTGGGAAAGAGCTCATTTTTTCCCATGTGAAAACTGGATTGTCCCAGTGACAATTACCTTCTTACTAAATTACTTCTGCACTGTGAGATTTAAACTAAGGTTACTTTTGTATCACAATTCACTGCACACTGATATTTAGGAGAGCTGTAATTGGCTACGGAGGAAGTGGTAGCAAAACTCTTGATCTTGAATGGGGATAAAATTTTTGTTTGTGAATAAGATGTTCAATTTCAGGTTAGTGCTCAATAAACTTTAGTGTTCAGAACTTACCTCAATAAAAGGGTTACAAAATTAGATGTTCATATCAGACTTCTTGGTTTAACTACATGGATGCTTAGTCACAAGCAAAACAAGCCCCCCTAACTGGGATTGGGATCCCAGTTAGGATCCAAACATGTTGGGAGTGGAAATGATCAAGGAAATTGTTATTCCTTTTCAATCACATTTAGAAAGATTCTAGACAGCTCAAAACAAACAAACAAACAAAAAATTATCAAAGAGGACGTTTGCTCTTTCACTTTGAATTCTTAGCAAATAGTAATGAATGGCAATTAGAGGTTTTGAGAAAATACAGAATCAAAGGAAGCTGGACCACCCTTTATATGTCACACACCATATTTTACAACCAAGATGTTTCCTGAAATAAATAACCAAGATGCGGCAGTCACGAAAGCTTTGCTAAAACTCTGCAACAATTACTGCACCATCTCTGCAGAGATAATTCTGAGGAGCTGATAATGGTCCAAATTTGGTAAAAAATACCAAAACTCCCTTGTTTACCTCAGACACCCCTTAATAGCATCTGTCTTCTGTATATTGTTGTCTGAAAGTCATCAAAGCAAAGTGTCTGACCATGTGGTAAGTGGTTGACTGGAATTTTGGAGAAGTCTGTGGTTCAGACAAGGAATTCCGCTTTTCTTTATAATATATTCAGCTATTTCATGTATGCCTTTGAAATATGTTTATGCACACTGGAATTATTCTAGCTATTAAATGTTACTTAAGGGGACTGATCTGTGCACAGTGCCCAGCATCGAGGGCTTGCTCAGACACATGCACTGGCATGTAGACTAGCCTTTAGGGTTCACTCTCCAGTCACATCAAAGGACAGAACCCATGTAACACAGAACCAAAAGACAAAACTAGTCTGAAAGCCTCATTCTTCTGCAACTACCTTTTTGAATCCTTGAAGTGGGGGAGAATGAATTCATGAATCCATGTGAGATATTTTCAGAATTTATAGTAAGAAAAGCTGAGTTTTCCTTCTAATACTGATGCACACAATTTGGAGGCATATATTTTGGTTACTGATGATAGAGAAAGTGAAAATCATCAAACAGTCCTTGTATATGTCACACAATACTGATCATGTTTCAGTCATTTACTTTAAATACTCATTTTCCTTTTTCATTTCTATCCTAAATCCTTTGGAGGCCCAAAGTTGCACCACATAATTGCTACTTAAGAATTTTTCCATAGACGTTTACATACAAACATTTTGTATGATCATTTTTAACATTCACTGTTTTTTTCAGCAGTAAATTCAGCTTCTCAAGACTAGTGACTATTCTAATCTGAAATCACGAACACTAACTGCTTGAAATATTACACAATAATATATATTACACATTTAGATACTCTATTCATTAGCTAACAACAGAAAGTCATAGAAGCATAAAATATACAACTGGAAGTGATTTTGAAATGTCATGTCATCTGTCTTTCAATTACAAGGCTGTCATACTTGATGTATAGTTCTCCAGCTCTATTTACAAACCACCTAAACTGCCCCAAGCAAAAAAGGTCTTATTGCAGTGTTACCTTCCTTAGTACTAAAAACTTAATTCTAACATGGAATCACAAACTTTCTCTAGCTTGAACTTATTAATTCTTATTTTTTATTAATTTTTCTTCTGCTTGGCAGACTTTTCTTCTCCTTGAAAATGATATTGTGTTCGCTCCATCCCCATATTCATGTGCATTTCTGTCCCTCCACAATGCAAGTGCAGGGGTGTTCTTCCATCTCTGGCCATTCTCGTATCAATTCTCTAGTCTCTCTTGGACTCTCCACCTGAAGAGCAACTTGCAAAACCCTCTGCCTTCACTACAGGTGAAGCTGATGCAAAAAGCACATCTCTAGGAATGGAAAATCACACTTTTCTTGGGGCATTTTTCTGATGTGACAGCAAATAAATGTCAGTTGAAGCCATTTCACCTCCCAGCATTTGTGAGGTCAAAACTGCTGGCAGCTGACTGATTCATACAGGTAGCAACAAGCAGGTGAGATGAATGATTGCCAGGAACTACTCTGGTATAGCCAAACTTTTTTTGGAGAGAAGTTCTACAGGCTCCATCCTTGGAGGCTTTCAAGACCCAACTGGAAAAAGTTCTTAGAAACCTGGTCTGATCTGAAATCTATTCCTGCTTCAGTAGACTCCTCCTGAGGTCTCTTCCAATCCAATTACTAAGGTTATCTTTAACTTTTTCATTGCTGGATGGAAATGAATTATTATCTACAAAAATTACTGGTGAAATCAGGTTGGATAGAAAGTATTATAACTGAACACAGCTAAGCATTTTTCTCAGTGATTTACCTCTTTATTGTATTCCACTTAGTGTTTGTAGTGCTGTTGGATAGGTATTGCTGCTTTTGCATATGGTCTTCACACACAGGAATTATGTGCCAGTCATACCCTGGAGTCATGTCTTACAGCAAATGAATTATACTACATTATAGGATAAATAATCTTCTTTGGAAGACAAGAAAAATACCTTCAAAACCAAATAGTACAGTATAATCTTTTTAAAAGCACTCATAATTTGTTGCAACTAAAATGCAAATTCAGCACCAACAGCATTCCATGGGGTTATCACTTTGTTGTTTTCTTTCACAACATAGCTCAGACATGATCAGTATTGTGTGACATATACAAGGACTGTTTGATGATTTTCACTTTCTCTATCATCAGTAACCAAAATATATGCCTCCAAATTGTGTGCATCAGTATTAGAAGGAAAACTCAGCTTTTCTTACTATAAATTCTGAAAATATCTCACATGGATGTACTGAGGTGAGGAAAAAATATTAAAGGAAAAAACCACATAAGTAATATTGATGTGACAGATTATTGTGTATCATACCTTAGTTTTTAACCTTTATCTAAAAAAGGTAAGATGTGTTTACTCTGTCAATCAAGAGACTAATAAGGAGTAACTGAGCAGTAAATGACAGCCTGAGCTGAAACCTGAGCCTCTACCCCTAGGGAGAAGCTAACTAGTGATGCCCTTGCTGGACATGAGTCCAGCTAAGACTTGGTTGTGGCCACAGCATTTTCCTTTTCCCTCTTGTCCCTGAAAGTTTCAGCCAGGCCACAGCAGGTAATGGCATGAGTGTTCAGCTCTGATAGCCTGGAGGAAGGACAAGCATTGTGCCCTGCTCTGGACCCAGCTGAGAGGTGAGCTCTTGCCTCCCAGCTGAGCCTACAGCACTACTACATGCCTGCACATCTCTCCTCTGTTTTGGGGAGCTGATGACTGACAGCTTCCTTTCACAGCTGCTGTCTCCCAGGAACAGAGCAGCACAAGTGCCTGCAGCTCAGGAAGGACAAGCTGCTCAAATTGGGTTCAGTCGGTCAGTCTGTGTCAGTGTGTCTGTCCACAAAGCACTCAGCAGACTGTGATTAGGAACTGGGCAATTTGAATGGGAGGTGAGGTAGGTTGCAAGTTCTAGTTTTGACTAACACCCAATATATTTATACTGTAAATATACTCACAGCTCTGCAGGAGTGTTGCAGTGTGCATTTTGGNCACACCAGCATACAGGAGATACATACACACACATACACAAACATTACCTATATGGGCATATAAAAGATGGGAAAATAGATTCAGAAGTCAGTGTTATTTCCAAGTGTGACTTTACCAAGTCAAATAGGAGGTTTGAGTTAAAGAGTTATCACAAAGAGACAATAGGATAAAAAAGACAAATGAATCTGGGCCAGGATTAAATCACATATTTTAACTAATGTTCAACAAACTTGGATTCAATTCCAAACTCTTTTCCAAAAGAGATCTTGGGATAAACACAATTTTATAAGGCCCAGTCAAAAGTAGCATTCAAGGTAAGAAGATAAAAAAGAATATAAAATTCATAATTTTGGGCTTTCTCTTATTCTTCACAAGTTGCCTGATGTTTCCTGTGATCAATGAAGTATTAAAATGTTCAGATATGAACATCAAATAGTGAGGAATATTTTAGAAATAGTGAACATTACTGTTTTGAGTAGGTATCCAATAAGACTGTTAGCTTGAATATGTTGCAGGGGACATTTATTCTTCTGGATTTAGTTGTATCTGTTTGGGAAACTCAGCATAGTGTGATTGCCATGTCTTAAACACATGAAAGCCATAACAACAGTTCAACTCAAAAGAAGTAAATAAATAAAAGTACATTTTTTTTCAAGCATTTTCAGAAATTCTAGCTGACCCATAGCATAATTCATCCATGCTTCAGGCCAGTAGAAAAAATCTTAAGCGTCCCTTACTGAAACGAGCCCACCTGACTAAACAGATCCTTAATGATCCACATGGTCTGGCTGAAGGGCCAGTTGGGCTAGGAGTAACATAGATTGCAAAAGCTCTAAGACTAATAGACAATGATCACAAATCATGGCTTTCTAATTCAACTTTCCTACCCTCAAGTGAATTCCAAAACAGTGTTCTTCTTTTTAAGGAAGAGATCCCAAATATAAGGAGACTTGCACAATGAACTTTCCCTTCAGTTCCTCAGTTTAAAATACAAAAGAGAGTTTCTACAAAACAAGTGTTTCTCATGAAGCATATTACTGTCAAAATCTCAAAATTTTAAGAGCAAGGTTTTTCAAGAGTGCTGAAGGAAAATCTTTTTTCTAAGTCTATTTTGACTTTGCCTCCTTGACTCTTTGAGATATATGCTCTAGGAAAAGTCTGTATTGTGTCATTGAGAGCGTTACTGACATTCGTGGTTTATTAATCATTTCATGATTTAATTACTGAAAATTTAAGCAGAAAAATCGGGCTGGTCTGAGAAGATCTGCCAGTTTTGAAAGGCAACCACAGGACTCAGGGAAACATGGAGATTGAGAAGGACAGGTTGGTCAGCATTGTCCATAGATGGGTCAGCTGGACTGGGTATAACCATGGGCACTGTGGACTGCCAGGTCCAACGTGCAAGATGGACCTGCTGAGTCAGTCATATCTCTTGTGTTCTGAAGTTAGTGTCTGATTTAAAATTCAGCTGATCAAAAACTGAGTGGAAAAACAGTGAGTAAAGCAGTAGAAAGGGATATGATCAGTTAGCTCAGTGACCAGGATATTTAATGAAAAATTTAGGCCTCTGCAGTATTACTTATGTTTCAAACAGTGCAAAAAGTTACTGTAATCTGTAACTACAAAAGGGTGGGACAAATTATAATAGATGTTAGAACTGATGGAAGTAAAGGATGTAAAAATATTTTTCTACTGTTTATGAGCATCAAGGGAAGGCCCCTACCAGCTCTTTGAAATCCAACTATATACCTTCCAAGGATTCATAATGTTATAGCTTTGGATCTTTAGCGGGCCTATATGGTGTTACCATTAAATAAAAATCATGGCACTATAGAAGTTCAATGCATTTAGAGACTGGTACTAAGTAAAAGTGGTGAAACTATTGTAATTCTGGGTTTAGCAGTAATATTAAGGATGATGTCTTCTGGCTCTTAATTACTTAAGTCATGAGTATGATACCTTAATTGGTCTTATAAGATTATAGTGTAAGAAATTGCAGAAGAATGATCAAATCTTTTTACTGTAAATATGAAGTGAGATTTAAAAGTCCAGTAGTTATCAGTGGTCCGATTTTCACAAATCCTCTGCTTTTGTTTGAATTGCATTTTCAGTAGTTCAACCCTGCAAGTTAACAGAATAAAATAATTTGCTTGCCATTTCCTCCCAATTAGTGCTACTGAAATCAGTGAGACTAGTTTCTGAATATGATCTGGTAAATTCAGGTTGGTGGCATTTAGGTACTGTACAATGGAAACATTATCACGATCAGATGCATACAACAGCAATTTGTAGAACTAATTCAGTGAATGTTAGTAAACTGAATTATTAAGAATAATGAAGAATTACCATGGGATAGGAAGCAGCCTGTATGCAATAGAGTTTCTTATCTGCATATTTCAGCTTAGGTGGACTGGAGTAAAGCATATTTCAAACATTAAATATTTTAAGCAAAGTTTTATACTCATATATCCATAAAAGTCAAAGTCTGGATAAAAGTTTGCATATATAATTATATTTGCATGGAAATGTGTGATTGTTCTTTTTTTCAGTATCTTAACATGCACAAGCAAATGCCATTTTAATTACTAAGCTTTTTTAAAGGCAAAACTAAAATGAAGTTTGCACACTTTTATTTCAGCTGGATTTTTCCAGGTGACTCATTCCCTTTTGAAGCTATGCAACAGATATCCTAGGATATATCACTGTCTGCTTCCAGGTACAGAAAAGAAGACACAATGCACTATCAATAGCATGTCCTCACCAAAAGTTATAAAGCCCAACACAGAATGGAGTATACACATTTGTTTAAAAATATGCCCTAAATGGAAGCAGTTATATATTTCTTTAGCTTTTTTTTCCTTTATCATAATGTTTTGTTGATAAGCTGAACTGCCCTTAATTTTAGACTCAATCTCTTACTTTTCTGAGTTAAAATCTGACTGATCTTACTATGATTTACACCTCAGAAAAATTAATATTAGAAAACACCCAGTGCAACCTGCAAATAGCGCGAACCAGTGCAAATAGTGACCCTTGATAATGGGATATTTCTTGAACAGGTTTTTTTTCACACATATGTGTACATATATCTCATACTCTGTACTTAAAAGTGTAAAAGTAACACTGTACATTCTTGTGAAAGGAATATCTATTAGTCAGATCTTTGAAAATTGCTTAAGTCAGCAGAGCAATATTTTTCTATACCTATTATTTCTACATATGTCCATAAGGTAAATAATAGCCATCATCCCCAGTAAATGTGGTGAGGAATTAAAGAAATGGATACATTCTTGATGGAAATGTTACTAACTTCTTTAAAAATAATACTTCTTTTCTGTATGATGAAACACTAACATTTCTATCTTTATATTTCCCTTATATTCCCCTTCATGCAATAACCATAGAGCTGTTGTGGTTATTTACCCTTCACAAAGCTAGAAATAACTAAACAGTAGCTACACTTGTAAAAAACATTGAAGTTTCCTAACATTAAAAGAAATAGGCACTGTCACCATATTTTGTGACAAAAACATAAAACATCTTTAAAGGTCAGCATAGCTTTTGCATGAAATATGTCTGCAGAGAAAAAAAAAAATTGCTTGAGAAGGGAGAATGAGACTTTTGGAATAGTTAACTACAGAACAGCTGGCACAGATTAGTCTATGTCCTCATACAATCAAAATGTTTCTATTAGAGAACTTGAGATAACCAGCTTGAGAGTGTTTAAGTATACTCCAGTATTTTTTTTTTTCCGAATTTAATCGAGCATTATCTCATGAGGTATGACTGCATTATCCCAGTGGAATTAAAGAATTACCAACTCTACACTGTTACATATATATATTTAATATCAGGTTATTCGGCTTGATATTCATCTGTGGTATATGCCAACTTTTACTGACTTAATACACCATGACAAAATCAGCTCAGGGGAAGAAGGAAACGCATGAAAACTCTGGCTACTGGTTCACTAGTGAGGCCAAAAGAGTGAAACTACAGAAACACAGCAGAAATACATGTCTAGAGAAAGGACCTCACTCAGGCCACAGCCAGTGCTGAGACCAGCTGGCCTCCCCAAGGAAGAACTGCACTGTGGACTTCAAACGCTTTCAAAGCATCTGATGGTGAGTGGTGCTGGACTGGTGATTGCTCAATTTGAAGAACAGGACATTTACAATCTAAAAGTATTTCTTCCTGTACAGAAACCTAATGTTGAAACAAATATCACTAGTATCAAACACATCCTTCTGCATAGGGGGGAAAGAAAATATCATAATTGCTGTAGAATTTCCAATAAAATATAAACTGCAGTTCCATCACTGCTTTAGTTAAATCCTGCTTCCTCTGACTCATAACAATGTGAGACATAAAAGACAGTATGGCTATTTCACAAAGTCAGTAAGTTTATTAACAGGAACAAAACACCATTTGGCTCTTCTCTTTTTAAAATATGAGATAACAGATTTTATTATCAGGCTTGGGCAACTTGATGGCTGTTGGTAAAATCTGAGGCCCTATGAAATAACCCAAGTTTTCCTAGCAACAAAATTAGGATTTCACCAATCTGATTTGCATCCTTCTGCTATGTTTGTCACCCAGGGCAAACAGGAGAAGCCTTTTCATTCGGTGACTTTATTTTTTCTCATGTTCAGGGCCCAGTTGCTCTGCAGGTGTTTATGCTGAAGAAGATATATATCTAAACGTGCAATTAAGTTGAATTCTTATATTGATACAACCTCAAAAGAGGCTGAGTATTTATATTATTCCTGAAAAGAAGAGAGACAAATAGAGATTGAAAGGAGCTGCCCTACAGAGAATGGCAGAAAATGGCATTGGAAAATGCAGTTTCCTTGAGTTACTGTATGAAGACCTCAGAGAGACAGAAAGAACATGCAAATGAATAAGGGCACACCTCTAAGATATTACATGGAACTGCTTAATTTAATCTAAATCTGATTTTAAAGCACAGGCACTGTAAAAACAGGAGACTTGTCCTCACTGGGAACAAACCATAAGGTTTAATACAAAATAGAAGGAAGTGCAACAACAAGCAGGAGTTACATTGCAGCTCTAAAAGATTTTGAGGTTCCTGGGGAACTTTCACCTATGTATGCAAAATTCTTATGACAACATTTCTGTGCATCTTCAATACAGCTAAAGTCACATTACACACGACAAGGGAAAATATTAACTCTGTTTTAAAGACGTGAAAATGACAGGCAAGGTAAGTATTTTCCAAGGCTAAAGAAGAACTTGACTTAAGTAACAATGCTGAGTACCCCTCTGTTTTGAACCCTGTTTCTCCGATCCTCCCATGGAGTGGAAACATTTGGAAATGTATTTAATGCTCTGGCCAGTGGGGTAATGACTGTGTTTGCTATGATTTTGACTGCTGGAGATGTTTCATAACTTCTTTTCATGTTTCAGGCTCAGTTCTGACAGTGTAATCAAATTGGAAAAAAAAATCATAAAAGGGGTTTTTGTATTTATTGAATGCATGTATTGTCTTGCTACATTTAACAAGAGAAGGGTTTTTTTAATGTTTTCCCCTGATCCCTTTATCTCTAGAGATTTCCAAAGCAACTCTGTTTAGCTTTATCAGATTTTTTTTTCTCCTTTTCCTCTCTGAGACAGGAAGCTGAGGGTTTTGACCTCATCTGCATCTTTCCCAGTGTCAGGAGGTGGTCTGTTGAAAAAGATTCCATGACACTGATCTCTTTCTGATTTGTCAGATAGCTAGGTCAATAAATAGGTCTCTGCTGTTTTTTCCACAGCTGTAAAATAACCAGTGGAGTCCTCTGAGAGCTAATTATCAAATCTTTTGAGCTTTTCTTTCAAGGAACAAGCGTTATCTTTCTGCTTAGTAAATTCCATTGCAGTGTACTTTAGGAAAGACTGCCTATTTGTAGGAATTCTGGCTTACATGAGGCAGTTCATTTAAATAAAATGCTAAGATCATCCTTAATAAATTTTCTATCAGTTTCCTTCTATCAGTATATATTGTCATAGTCACAAAACCCTTTTACTGTTTATAAATAGATTGTAGAGCAATTGTCATACCAAATGAATCCAGCAAGTGACAAAGAATAGGATTCTTCTGTATGACTTATGTTGATGTGAATGGTCAAGGTACGGTAGTAGACAATAAATGGGCACCATTCCAGATTTGTAATTTTTCATCCATATCCTCCCCACCACTACACTCAGTTTTTGGGCTGCTGTGGCGAGTAGCCATATTCTGTCGCAGGTGAGGTGGTTCATTTGAAATTAGATACAACCTGTCTGAAATATCTCCATCACTACCTTGAAAGCCTATTTTCTGACTCTCTGTGAAACAAAATGTGGAAGGCTATAGAAATTGCCAAGACAACTCTCTTTAAATATCTGGCAAAAGTGGAAGTAATCAAAGCACTCCTAAAAATAATATTATAGAATCATTGAATGGTTTGGGTTGGAAGGGACCTTAAGGATCATCCAGTTCCAACTCCCTTGCCATGGGCAGGGACACCTTCCACTAGAACAGGCGGCTCAAAGCCACATCCAACCTGACCTTGAACACCTCCAGGGATGGGGAGTCTACAGCCTCTCTGGGCAACCTGTTCCAGTACCTCATCATCTTTATATTAAAGAATTTCTTCCTAATGTCCAATCTAAATGTACACTCTTTCAATTTCAATTCACTACCCTTGTACTATCACTACAGGATCTTGTAAAATATCTCCCTCCATCTTCCCTGTACACCCCCTCCAAGTACTGGAAGGGTACTACAGGTTTCCATGGTGCCTTCTCTTCTCTAGGCTGAACTGCCCCTGCTTTCTCAGCCTGTCTTCACAGCTGGTGTTTCAGCCCTCTGAGAATTTTTTTGGCTTCCTCTGGCCGTGCTGCAGTGGGTCTATGTCCTTCTCATGTTGGAGAGTACTTATATTGCTTCCAGAACTGGATGCAGCACTCCCGGTTGATATCTCATGGGAGTGAAGTGAAGGGGGAGAATTTCCTCCCTTGACCTGCTGGTCACACTTCTTTTGATGTAGCCCAGGACACAGTTGGCTTTCTGGCCTGCAAGTGCTCATTCCTGGCTCATGTTGAGCTTCTTATCCACCAGCACCCCTAAATCCTTCTCCTCAGGGCTGGTCTCTACCCAGCCTGTATTTGTGCTTGTGATCGCCCTGACTCAGGTTCAGGGCCCAAGTTTCTGGCTACAAGAGGCCAATCAATAGTAGGTTGAAGCTTTCAAAAAATTTCCAGAACACATACAAACTAACTTTCTACTGTCTTTCTGATAGTTTCAGTACATTATATTATTTCAACTGAGATATTCTTTTATATGTTACATATTTAATATTATTCTACTGACTATTTAAAATATGCATAACAATAAAATAAATATTTGGTCTGAATATTATGTTCTCAAAGCCTATTGAATATTGGAATTCAAGGATCTGCCAAGTCCTAACACCAGCTCTGCCTTTGACTGAGAATATGTAATTCCTCTGGTTTCATTTATTCGTGCTTGCACTGATATCATTATCAGGAACTTTCCTCCTAGACTGCTAAGTTTTGGTTATATTCTCTAAACAACAAATCAAAAAATTCAGGGTTTTTACTTGAGATTACGTGATAAATATTATATACTCTTTTTAACAAAAAGCTACTACACAGATTATTTCTTGCAATTTTTTATGCTGGCTTTTAAAACACAAATAATACACAGATGGAGATCATTTATGCAGGACTGAAAAAATGAGAACAAATGAGTCCTTATCTTATTTCCCTACAGAACATGTGAAGTGATAAAATCACAAAACAACTGTTCCACAGACTGCTAAAAATGATCAAAAATCCACTGCCACATAATACGTGCGCATATCACATGGAGACTCACAGAGAAAGGCACAATTTTATGCTTTGGTCATGGTAGGAAAGACAAATCTTACTATTTGTCATGGAGTAGTGGGAATCACTCAAGCAGAAAATGAACAACAATGTTATCAAGTAGATGCCATAGATTCCTCTTGACACAGAACCTCTTCATGCATTACTGAGTTAAGTCACAATTCACATTTTCTCTGCCTGCTGAAACTTTGGCCTGGGTGTAAATCCCAGTCGATGTTAAATAAAAAAGAGCAATTCAAATTAGACAAATGGCCCAAATTCAAAATACCCGCTGTAAACTACACTACACTATTACAGAATCCTAAGCACAACATTTTTTTCCATCTGTACAGAATTAAATTTCAAATTGAATCCAAGAGCTGTATACCAATGAATGAAATGTTAGGCTTCACCACAATGAACAAATATAGATTCCTAAAATACATTGTACACAAACATTTCCTTTGCATTTTTGATTAGCACAGCCCCACACAACCCACCCCCAGCTGCCTTGGGATGACCAGATAGTACAACAATTTCTAGCTGCTAAATTTCTCTTTTGTCTTGAAGAATCAGGGAAAGTACCAGGGAGAAAACTATGCCTATTTTCAGCTCTCAACACTAGGTCTTTAATAATCCCACAAGCTATTTTTGGTGAAGAATATGTTCCAAAAGGGAAGAAATCAGTTCATGCTGTTTTTGTCTGCTTGTACACTTTCTATTCCCCCTGTACAGACAAACTTTACCTTTGATGATCACAACTCTGTCCTTACCAAAGACTGAAGTTAATATCAGTGGCAGTGGTGGGGGATATTATTTGCTTTACTATTGGGTCCTACTACCAAGGGCCTAGAGAAAGAAACCAGAGTTCCTTTCTACTATAGGCAGTAAGAGCAAAATAAACGCAATTGTGTCAGAGACAAAAAAACTCCACCAAAAGCAAAAAAACAAAGGAAAAAACCCCCTAAAACACCCCAAGAAAAACAAAACAACCCAAAACCCTAATACAAAAGACAGTCTTCTCACTACTTCTATTTCAAACACATATTAAAACCATTTTAGTGCTTATACTGTGTACTATCTATTTCTTCACTCCTCACTGAGTTTGATTATGTTTACATTAGATTCCCTGTCTAGATTCCCAGTGGTACACAGTTTTGCTTTCAAAAAAGTTTTAAATTGAAGTGGAAAAGTACATTGTCTTGCAAAATGCTGGGAAATGCACATCAGGAGTTTGCATTCATGGAGAGCTGAACAGCTGGCCAACAGAATGAACACATTACCACAAGACTACTGGGAATTACTAAAGAACTAGAAAGCACAAGCACAGGAGGAAAATATTCTTTACTAGTTTTACATTGCATCTGACATATTTCAGACAGATAAAGCATAACCCATAAAAATCTCAAGAGACTGCCTAGTTTGTTTAGGGGCTAAATCTATATTCTATAGATAGAAATCTATATTCTTCTAGCAGGGAATATCAATCAAATTCACCTAAAAGGAAACTGTGATGTACTTATCTATTTTAAAAATCTGTTTTCAGAAGATTTTTTTGTAGTCATTGTGCTCAAAGTTCTTGAAACAAGTTTAGTTGGGGTGGAAGACAGAGTTTGACATTTTCACATTGCAAGTGATGAGAATGTAAAATCCTATGACTATGTCTTTGAGTTCATACTTCTTGCACTGTGCAGAAGTGCATGAATCTTCTACCCTTGAGGTACATTTTTTTCCTAATATCTGAAAAATTTTCCCGGACTACTGATAATTCCAAAATACATTTTTTCTTTGTGAATCAATGCATTAGGTCTATCAAGTCTGCCCTGCAGCTATCAAATCAGAGAGTGAACACCTAATCTCCCCATCTGGTATCATTCACCTCTCATGCTTTATATCATGCCACTCACCAAAGTCCCTTTGAAAGAACGGTTCTGGCCCAAACTAAAACACAACAGTGCATATGTACCCACTCTGTTTCCCTGGGAACTGCAACTCACATTTTAAAGTTGAGGTTGTTGAATAACATTCAGTTGAATGCTGATAATATAAATTGTAATTTCCTCATTTTGGGATTGTAGGTAATTTAGCAGCAGCAAGAAAGAATATAGAAAAGCTTAAAACTTGGACTCGTTCATTTTCACAATTATACGATTTTGCTGAAACAACAGTATCTTACCTTACCACATGCAGTCAAATAGAAAAGTTATACAGATATCAAAAAAAGATAAAATAAGTTTAAAATACAGATTTGAATTTCTAGATTAAAGGATTCAGTAAAACTTTTAGTTAAAAAAATTATCACACACTGTACAATTTTGCTAGTTCGGAGACTCAGAATTATGAAAGCAAAAGCATCTTTGATAGGCCTGTTTAGGATTAAGCATCTTTGGTCAAACACCCTGAACAGAGTGGCAGGTCAAAATAGACAAGGCAGAAAAGCCTTTTAATTATAATAAGAATGGTACATAGGGAGTTTTAATTTTTTCTGCAAATCAGACCTCTGATTTGAGAGGAAATTTTTGAAAGCTGCCTTGATCACCAAGCTTGCTAATCACACAAATGTTATTTTGTTAGACGGGATCAAAAAATCCATCTAAGCATCAACCAAGAATCAGCCCCCATAGTTCTTGAAGATTCTTGATGTGTATTAAAAACAAAAAAGAATGTATCCACTAAATAAATAAGAGAAAGAAATCAATGCAGAAGCAACAAAAAAAAAGTTAAGCTTGTGTACTCTGACATCTGTTCCTGAACTCTTTTTTCTTTTTCTGTCTCCCAGGAATTTTTTGCATTGGTTTCTGGTTCTGTGTATTCATATGAATACTCAGAAATGATATTCAGATTTACAAACAGGTTGCTTCATATTTTAAAGGACTGGAGTTACTTCAAGAACCAGTGGGGACCTTGGTGATGGTGGCATCTTTTATTTTTTTCTAACTTTTTTTTCCTTCCCCCTGCAGTTGCAGAATTGTGAAATTAAGGAAGTACATCCCTACTCAGAATAAATAAATTTCTCAAGTGACTACTTTTTAAAAGTCAGTACTGTAATATTAACTAAAAATGGAACTATAATTTAAAAACCTAATAATTTTTTCACTATGAGGTCTGTGAGTTCCTCCTTACCCTCCCCCAAGTCACATGCTTTAGCAACAGTGAGGTGACATTATTAGCAGTCACAATCAGAACTCAGAGTTGGACAGATGGTCTATTAACTGAGCTCCCTCTTCGGAGAGCACAAAAATTTCATAAGTTTTTACAACACTCCCTTAAAACAGAGGTTGGTGGAAACCATTGAGACGGAAAATCTGTTGCTATTTCAGTTGTGTATCTGGTAAGATGGAAAATTTTTCAAGTCTACACAGATGGTAAATAAATTTCTGCTACATGAGGCAGTTCCTGGAATAAAGAAATTTTCTCAAATAACAAGGGCCAATTTTTTTTCAACAGGACTTATTTTTAACTTTCCCAAGGACTTGTTGAGAGAGCTGGAGAAATGTCCTTTCACCTTCAGAATCCTGATCTAAATCCAGAAATAGCTTCTAATGTTGTTCTCAGCATAGATCAGTTTTCTTTACACTCAAAAAGACATTTCAAAACAAAGATCAAAGCTCCACAATTATATGCTGCTGCTGGTAAACATTCCCTCTGAACAGAGTGGCTAAAAAGTAAGAAATTTCTATTTAAACCCTCAGACAATCATCAGTGACTAACAGTGCTGACATTTAAACTGTCATTATTATGCTTCGTGAGGCAATGCTGTTGACAGAAGAGTTTGTCCTCCGTGAATTAAGTGTAATGGAAAGGACTGAGACAGAGAGAGAGAGGGACCAGAATCAGGGACAAAGTCACTGCAGACTCTCCCCACTAAGGAAGCTGTGAAAAAAACACATAATAGTTAGGCTTGAGTACACATTTTAGACAACAGAATGAATGCTGGACATAAGGTCCAGAGTCATGGAAGTCACCCATTTCACCAACAACTTCATGTTCCCTTCCTAATCTCTGCATGTGACTACAGAGCTCTGCTTGGCTGCGGCCTTGAAATCAAACCTGGTGAAACGATGACACTTGCAAGGAATAAAATACACATTATTTTCATGTCACCAAGTAATCTTTACCTTATATGAACATAAGATCCAAATGGCTAAAATTCTCAATATTGCACTCAGCTTTGTACATGAAGCGGGGAAAAAAAACCTCCAAACAAAAAAGACTGTGAAAAGGCAAGAGCAGAGAGAAGAATCTATGTTCTTAACACCCTGACTAGAAGACTACATGAAAAAGGATTTTTTTGTGTCTGACAGAGAGTATGGATGACCTAGAGAAAAAAAAAATTATGGACATTCTAATCTAAGGCTACTGTTACCATTCCTAAGACAGCAAAATTCAGGAATATATGTATTTTTTCTGAATCTGGTTAAAGCTGGTTTCCCCACTGTCATAACTATTCACAGGCTTCAGTCTGCAAAAGCACAATGCATTGATTTAAAACATATCTTGCAAAAGAAGCTACAGTAAAAATTAAACCACAACATCTCTAAAAGCTTAATACAATGTTTGTGAAACGTGATAAATTATGAGTCCTGCAGAAGATTTATGCACAAGAATATTAATCAAGGTACTAATATAGAAGATCTTCTCCCCAAATTATCTTTGATACTAGTGATATTGAAAAAGACCTGGGAATAGAGTGGCCAGCTGGGAGTCGTTTTCATGTGCTGAGAAAGTTTTGTGCAATCAAGGGTTGAGTTATCACCTTACATAGAAAATCATTGTTTTTCATATCTTTACTATCTAGTCTTGTCCCACCTCTAAGATAGCAGAAAAAAGACAGGTCCTGAGAGACTATATCTTCTCTTATTTACTCTTTGGCAATTTGCTTTCTATAGAAAGCCTAAAAAGGACAGTGTTCATTTACCACTTGATCACCTTGTCATCATCTACCAAGCAGTAGGGTATTTGTAAAGAGGTGAATTTAACATGCTGGCACAAATTCAGTAGATGTATTGAAGTGTAATATGCACACAGAATCACTTCTAAATCTGTGTGAGATAAATACAATTTGGCATTTATCAGAAGGAAAGCGTTTTTCAGGGAATCTGGATATAGAAAAGTAGTTTGATTTAGATTACCAAGGTTCGGCTTTTGGCTGTGCTTTTTTTTCATTTTCAGTGTAATAAAGGTGTCAGCTTTTAAAATATTTTGAAGCTAAAATTAAATGCAACACAATCCATGAGCTTTAGCACTGCTGAATTTTTTCATGCCTCCATATCAAAGAGCCATGAATCACATATCAATGATTAGTAGTGCATGCAAACCATCTTTTTTTAAGAAGGTTGAGGATACCATCCAAGAGATTAAAACACGTAGTGCAAGAATATAATCAGCTCCTTAAAGACCTTTTTTGTTGGATAGATGAAATAATACATTACCAAAATTTTCAGGATATTCAAATAAAAACCTTTGTTTAATTGGATGTGCCGTGTGAAGAAAAGGTTTAGGAAGGAGACAACTTACAGCAAAGGATAAATAGACTTCTATTTAACATAAACACATATTGCATTTGCTAGTCTAAGTCTTATATAATGTGAGACTGCAAAGACAGGATGAAACTTAAGATATGAAAGTTATTGCTGCAATATTGAGGGACATCTTCATGTTACAGTCAGCCAATTTCTCATTAGTGTTGTGCGCATAAACCAAGTGCTTATGTTCCATTGTTGTAAAAGCTTTAGACATCAGCTGTGACAGAGTTATGAAAAGCAGCGAGGATCTGGTATACATTTGCCATACATTTACCTCAGCTCACACAGATGCTCATGCATGCATTGCTGCCTAGATTTTTTTCAAAGGAGGAAGAATATCCCTCTAAATTTGAATTCATAACCATTTTTGGCCATATCCTCTGGAGCTTGGAATAGCTTTTGGCAGCAGAAGTAGTATTGTTTCATTTTGTAAAGCCATATTCAATACACCATGCGTATTTTCTGTGGCATAAACCTCCTTGCCTTTACAAACCTCTTATGTCACCTTTGAGAGAGAGCAGTAAAAGGAGAGAAGCACCAGCAACACATTTTAGGTGTTTCAATCGTATGTACCATTATGAAGGGAAGCAAAAAAACCCAAACCAATCCCAAAAAAACCAATAAAAATAATACACACACACACACACACACACAAAAAAAAAAATAAAAAAATAATAATAAAAAAAAAATATCCCACAATAAACTTTGCAGATGGCTCCCACCTTGCTGCAGTTCAGCTCACAAGAGTGGTTCTCTTTGTTTGCTTTTACCAATTGCATTGCAACTGGTCAGATACCTGTGGACTAACCCACCACCACACTTCTACAGTCAAGTACTCCTTGATAGCAGTGGCAAAGACTAGATTTCTCTAAAGCCTCAGCTCCCAGAGCTGGCCAGGGTTGGCTGCTCTTCTGTCTCCTTTGACACGGCAACACTAAAAAACTCTTTACTTTTAGCACAGGTCATGTCTGTAGTAGACAGTTGTGCTTAAAAAAAGCTGTTCTGCCATAGCTATGGCATCAAAGGCTCTTTAATATAGGCAGCAATGCCCTAATACTGTCTTTTCTGGTTACTACTGTAAGTACTGTTTTTGGATGGAAGCTCAGTGTGCCTCTTGGATCTCTTTGTTTTCACTTGAAGGTTAATTCAAAGTGAACATTATGCTTGTGAAAGTGTCAGAGGAACAGCTCTAGGAAGCAAATCCCTTTTTTTAAAAAAAATAATTATTTAACCAACAGAAAAGTGTGTTGTGGGCAGTGATGTCATGTAATCCAGGGTGTTTTGTCCAAGTGTCTTAACTCCAGTTCCCATTTGTTAAAGGTTTTACATATTCATTCCTTCCAAAACCGCTTCCCTCAAAAGTTTGGTGTTAATTAAAAATCTGGTGTCATTTTATCACGTGGTCATTGGTCAATTTAATATGACCTACCACTGACAATTTATAGAGTATAGGCAGTAAATAATTGGGCAGTAAGGAGTTTTTAAAGATTCCTTTTAAAAACAAAAAAATTGTTTTAGAAGTTTTCTTCCAATCAGTATTGCAGAACTGGATAAAATTAGAAATCTCTGAGTACACACTGCACGAAACTAAAACTCTCTAGACTGGTCCTTAGAAGCATGTAGATGATTTTGGTGAAGAAGTAATGTGTGACTACAAACTGCTTATAAATACAAATACTTTCATGACCATTTTAGGTAGCTAAGCTCCAAGCATAATTTGATGTGCAACAGTCTCTTGGTTTGCAGTCTAGACAACACTGTCAGCCTTGAAAATTTATTGCTGAACGCTGTCACAAAAATGTGCCAAAGTAAAATTTGCATAAAGGTTATACTGTAATGGCCTGGCAATCATCCCATCCTGTTCTGAATTTGTTTTAAATACTTTTCACATTGTTTGAAATACATCATACTTCAGTCCAAACATAAAGGAAGGCTGTGGGAAAGCATTCTTCAGCTTCCCAGATGGAGATAATATTTATGATACATATTTTTGTGAAAGTAATAGAGAAAATTCGTGGTCATGTAACCACAATAATAAGAGTGCTTTATGACCACCACTTTCTACTAATTACCATAGAAAATACATATAATTTAAAAAAATGTAAATCCAACTGTTTCAGTCCATTTATATTTTTGAACCACATTTTCATTATTAAATGGTAAATTTAGAAAGCAAGTTTTCAGTGCAGAAAAGAGAAACAAATATTCATGACAGCCAAGAAGGTTTCATTTTTTTTCAAAGAAATCATACTACTTGTTTTGCTTCACTTGCATCTCTTGCCAGATTCTTCCCAATGCCTTCAAAACCATGACTGTTTAACAGCAATGTGCAAATGCAGCAAATTCCTTGTGGTGAAGCAACTGTGGATTTCAGTAATAATTGCCCACTGTACTAATACTACAGACTGCAGCTCTGAGTTGTGGGTAGAAGTCAACCTTTCAAAAAGCTGTTGTGGCTTAAGATCTCTCACAAATTTTTGATGGTGCTCATATTCACATTATGAATTTGAATAAACAGTTCCATGCTCTTCTCTACAACCTTTAGAAAGTATGAGAATCTTTAAAAAAAGATAAAAAGTTTGAAAATTATAAGAGATGCAGAAATGGAACAAAAACAAATCCAAATTTCACACCTGATAAAATAAATTTCTACTGTTTGAAAGAGCATCTTTAAAAAGAGATTATCATATTTCCAATATTTGCATTTGCCATTGTCCTTTACAAAACTAAGAAAATAATGTCCTAGACACCAAGAATATATTATTTATCTCTGTATAGGAAAATGAAGCTACTCTGGCATAAGTGGAGGTCTGAATTACACAGGAAATATAGTTAGAGAACCATATGATTTGAAAGTAATTTTATTATGGTAATACCTCTATATTAACTAGCTTCTGTTGTCTCTAAAGTTACAAATTATTGTAACACCCAAGTTCAGCAAGGCACTTAAGCACACTCTAAGAACACAGTAGTTCCACTGACATCCATTAATTATTTTTCCTTGTCTAGATCTAAGCAGCTGGGAGTTGGTCCTCCATGACCAAAACAAAGCACAGAAACCTCAGTCTTCTAACAACCATCCAAATAACATTCTTGACTTCCACATTTTCAGAATTTCTAATGATCATTATGATTTTAGAGGACAGATTTCTTCCCTGGTTTTTGGATTCCTCCACTAGAATATTTCCATGATGACTATCTTTCAAAATACTCAATGGGAAAACAAACGGTGAGAAATGACTGCACTTATTTATTATATTTTGCAAAGGAATAACTAAAGATAATTGACTCGGAAAATCACCAACTTTTAAAGCGGTCATCTCCCTCTGACTGACACATGCTTGCAGACTACGCCTCAGAAAAAGGTAAATTTAATTCCCTATTTCAAAATCAGAATACAAAAAAATGCATATTTCCATTTTTAATTAAGATTTCCTGCACATTCCTATTGTTTTTATTGCTTTTATCTTCTATGCTTTTTTTCCTGTGTTGATCTGTCATTGAGTTATTGTTGCTGTGCAAACCCTAACAAGCTGACATCTTGCTACTTATGTAGCAATAGTTCAGGCTGCATCCCTATGAAACCAGTTTCTATAAAACAGAAATAACAAAACCACTGTAAGAATCTTTAAAACAAAATTAAAAAAGAATAAAAAAGAGTGAATCATTAGATTATTACCGTTCAAAACCGACAGAATTGAGGTAAAGGGAGACTAAGACTTCAGAAAGACATGCTGCTGATAGGGCTGGAAACTCCAGTATAGAAACAGCAATAAATTAAGAAAAATACCTACAATGTTTGATATTATTGTTCACAACAAGATCATATTACCTTTAAGTGCTCAGTTGAAAAGGATCATACAATGACAATAGAAGAGATGGCACAGAAAGGATTGCAAAGAAACAATTTCAGTAAAACAGGTACCTCTTACGGGTTTTTTGTGAAGCTTTCCTACTATCTCTCCCATGTACCTTAATATGAGCCAGCAAGTAAAGCTCTGTAAGTTTCCCACAAAATTAATTTATGGTGATACAAACAGAAGCTCCGGGAAAAGCCTAACTTTCTAACTTGCCCCCAAAATCATGGTCTTAGCGTTGTGAAACAAAATGTAATTCTTGTCGTAATGGAAGAGAGTCAGCCTTCACATCTCATGAACATGTGTAATGCTCAAGAAGAAAACATAGATGGAAAAGTCTGAATTCAAGTAAGTAAATTTTTTGCTTTCTCACATTAGTATAATTATAATTGTTGAAATACAGAAATAAAATTTATTGCAACAGTACAGGAAATGTAAAACCAAGTTTTTAAAACTCACAGCTTTCCTGTGTGGAAAAGGCACTGTTCCAAAGACATATGTCATTCCAGGTAACCTGCTTCCCAGGTTTCTTTTGACATTTACTGCTATACTTCTGTTAATCTTCATTTATTTAAATTAATTATTCTTATTTTATTATTAAATTAATCTTAAATTAATTTTCTTCTTATTGACACTGGCAGCTGCCGTTATGCTGACATTAGTTGTGTCCTTAAGCATCCCTTGCAAATCACACAGTATTTGATCTAGAAATCTGGATTAAAGTAGTAGCAATACTATAAAAATAATAATAATAATAATAATAATAATAATAATAATAATAATAANACTATAATAATAATAATAATAATAATAATAAGCATTAGGAATAGCTCATATAAGAATGAGCATTAGGAATAGCCCTGACTCTTATATTCTTCCGCCTTGCAAGAATGACTTCAAGATTACATCATCTATTTGAAACTGGAAAGCTTCTAAGCAGACTGCCATGAGGAACTACATTGCCCTACAGAAGAGGGATGGAACAGTCAAGAGTTGTTTCTGTAGCTGTTTTCTTCCCATTTATATTGAATGATTTATAGGATTAAAATCTAAGAGGAGGGGATGGTGGAAGAACAATGAAATATATGGAACAAGCCAAAATTTGTTTTGTAAGTGGAGTTTGTTAATGTTTCACTTTTTTTTAAACTGCATGGATTTTTATTCAAACCATTTAGAGCCACACTCTGCAATGTTGATTTTCTACTCCTTTACTGATTCATCATTTAAAAGAGCTGTCT
The DNA here is from genome assembly GCA_013399915.1 of Illadopsis cleaveri. Classification (NCBI taxonomy): domain Eukaryota; kingdom Metazoa; phylum Chordata; class Aves; order Passeriformes; family Timaliidae; genus Illadopsis; species Illadopsis cleaveri. Next base: position 1,184,549 of record VXBB01022996.1, read on the forward strand.
GAGCCTTGCTTTAAAAATTACTTTTACAAAAATGCTGATTATCACTGGCTGCAACAGCACAGCTGCACATGGGTTTGAGAAGTGAGTGGGGAGAACTTACTGGAAAACTATATGCCTCAGCCCACCTTTTAAATCTGTGCTGAATAAAGTAGTTCTTTTTTGTGTTGAAAAAGAACTGAAATTAGTTTGTTAGAACTCTGCTGCATTTGTGAACCTTCTCTATATGACCCAGCAGGAATTTTCCTGTCTTTGCCTAAGCTTGATGAGATGAGCAGTTGAAGAAAACATAAAATGCCACACATGCAAAAATTGGACAGATTCTGTATGAGATAATGGCCATTTTCTTCCACTTACAAATCAGTGCGTAATAATTAAATAGTCTCCTTTAGTTGGTTTAGTTCTTTAAATAGTTGATGCTCTTCTAGTTTTGTATAATACTGTTTGTTAAAAGCTCTGTTGCTTTTTACATATGAACATACGTGTGAGCTGTTTTGATACCCCAAGCACTACAGTTTGCTCTTTAGTTCCAAAGATGATTCCATGTATAATTCTGTGAAGTGATTATTTTAAAATATAAATTTATTTAACCCAGAAAAGCATACAGAAGGGTCTAGCTGCTTTATCCACATATAGTTAATCCACTTATGTTTCTGCTACTCTGAGCCATTAATAACCATAAACTTCATGTTGTGGATGAACTGAATTGATTATCAAATCAGGAAAAACAGGAAAGCTTGATTATTTTGTACCTCTCAATTAGACCTAATATCATTAGCTTCTCACAATTAGATTCAGGTCCTTCCTATTTCCGAGCCTTAGGAAGTCGTTCTGGGAGAGCAAAGGAAAAGAGGGTGCTGTGCTTCGAACATTTGAACCCTGGTGACTTGAAGGGGCAAAAATGTTGCAGCAGCTGGACGTGTTTGCAAAAAGCATCTTCAGTGTCAGTTCATCCATCATGACTAAAGCAATTTACTGCAATGGAGTTAGTGCTGGTCAGAGATGCTAAACTTTAAGCTCTTAAGCCCTCGAACCTGCATCTGTCTGCAGAGCGAGCATATCAGATCCGCACTGTCTCTCACCTCAGCTCTGGTTTGAAGACAGCTGATCTAAAGATAAGAGGGAAGGTCATGCTCTATTGCCACAATTAAAAACAGTTTAAAATATGTTAATGAGGAACAGATTTGCAAAAGAATTTAGTACCAGCAAGAGTAAGAGCAGAAGTCTACTCAAAGGTCCTAAGTTATAACTGTCATGAAAATGCCAGAAGATCAGCACCCTTCTATGATCACCCAAGGTGCTACCTCAAGATTTGGGCCAAATACCTTTAGCAGTTCATTTCCATGTGCCTTTTCCTATATTCTGACCTTTATGGGCACATGATTATGTGCAACTATAACTGACAATGAGCATTAATCAGACAGTGGTGTGTTTTAGGCCTTAACTGCACCATTTGAACTGCTGACCTTGAGAGAAAAGGTTTATATACCATTCCCAATCCCTTAAGTCTTCCTGTCACTGCAAAGCAAATACTTGGCTTTTATGGATGGATTCAGTTTCAAGTCTGCAGTTTTTCTAATGTTTTTTAAAATTACAGAAGTGGCTTTCAGGAGAAGTTTGTAAACATAGGCACATTTTTCATTGCACACTATTATCACCACAGACAGGCTTTTGTAAAATAGTTAGCATGGTTAGATATCAGTGAGAAAATCCCTTATGCAGGAATGTTGTTCGTAGAAGTGTCCTGTGAACTTAGAGATAAATAATACCACAAACAATAGCAGATCATGTCTTTTCCCTTTTGCCATTCATGTTACAGTGGTTGGCAAAGATTTCTTTAACTGAAGTAGAATGAGGTTTCCTTCAGACACACAGACTCCATCCCCTTTTACATTACACACAATTTTGCTGCAGACTTGTAATGCTCAAACTTCCTTGAAGAAAGTCCTCATTTTGCTCCTTTTAATGCTCATCTCCTTTCTTAGTTTTTCTCACTATTAATCTCAGTGGAATTTTTATAGTCTGTCCTTTAAAATAGTTAATAGCACAAACACAAATCATACATACATTCTCAAATATTATTCTCATGAGTGTACATTTAGAAGATGAATATGTGACCTAAAAACAAGATCCAAGGAGATACATGGAAACTAGCATCAAATCAAAGGTATTAAAAAATATAACATGCTGCATCTTGCTATACATATCAATAAGTATACTTAAAAAGGAAATTTGATGACAAAGTAAAGCAGCTGAAAAATGGCGATAACAGTCAATTAGTTTTCAACTACAATGTCAATTTAGTTAGTTTTCTTTTTTTAAACTTGAACCATTTTCATTAGAATTTCTGGTACCAGTAGTCATGTTTTTGTTTCTTATTTGTAAATTTGAGACCTTTGAATAGTTACTGCATTAACTGTGATTGCTGAACTACCAAAAGAAGACTGGCTTTGAGGGCTTCTGAAACCTTTGGCAAAACTTGCTTACATCTCCTCACCATGTTAATCTGGTGTTACTATTACCAAAGGATCTACACAAGGAAGCAATGGCCAGCAGGATGCTGTGTGGGCACAGAGTACTTCAGATATGTGAATTTGTGCTTTAGTGAAACAGCTACTGAGGCACTGTAGCTGACAGACAAAACCCACACAATTAAAAGAAACCAGATGTATAAAAAAAAACCCAGACAAAAGAAGCTGGATGATGTCAAATAAAAAAAGGCAGCGAGAAGTAAACAATTACAAATTGGTTATTAGCTAGAATAAGCAGCATAACTGGGAAAGCCAGACTTCAAGACAAATTCCATAGTGCCACAATCAGCACATCTCCTTCCATTAAAGCCAATGGGAATTTTATTGCCAAGAAATCTCTCCATAAAAATTTTGTAATGATACCCTTCCTTACTCAGTGAAGACAGTGAAACTCTCTGGTTGCTTTAAAATTACAAAATATTGTTTCAGACTCAGCAATACTTATTTTTGCAAGAACATGTGCTCATAGGGCTGAGCTAAAGACCAAAGAACTACTGCAAAATGTTTCCACTCTTTTTTGTCTTTTAAGTTCTTGTTGCACTTTTTCCTTGTACTTTTTTTTCAAGAAGGCCTCCAAATCCCTGGACACAATCTGTTTTCCTAAGAGAAATCAGATAATGATAGCAGCAGAAAACCAAAAATAAAACCAAAGAAGAAGACATGTACTCATTTATCCTTGAACAGCATATAAGAAATATAAAAAAATAATATATATAAGGTACCATCCAAATTCATACCTCAGCCATTTTCAGACCTTAAAAAGAGCTCCTCAACTTTAGTTTTTATATAGACATGTTTGTTATGAAACTGTTTGAACCTGATAAATTAATGAAACAATCACCATCATCAGAAATTGGGAGAAAATATTAAAAAAAAGTCTGCAGTTTACAAGCCTCTTACCTTTCTTTTGCGCAGTTTCACTTGATTGTCTGAATTTTCATGTGTGGTCAAGTGATCCCTTACATGTAAACATTGAATGTCTTCTGCTGAGCTGACATTTGAAAGGCATTTGTTTTCAGGGGCCACTTGAGGTTCTGTGAAACCACTTCCATCCAGACCATTTTCCACTGCCGGGACGCAAGAACAAGGAGGAGATTGCATAAGGCCGTTGCTGGGCTGCACTGCTAAACAGAGCTGTCCATCACTACTGGTGTATGATTCAGAAGAAATCCCACTGTCTACCACATTGCACTCAGACTTTCCAAGCCCATCTTTGAAAGCATCAGATTTCCGGCGCTGTTGTGCAATTACAGCAGTATGAAGCAGCTGCTTCCCAGGCATAATAACTTCTTTCACATTTGGAGAATTGATACAATTTTCCTTCTCTACATCTACTATTTCATTTAAGACTTCATAATTACAAAGCTCCAGGCTTTGGCCAATACTGCCACAAACATCTTCTTTCCTTTCCTCTTCAGGAACTGTATCACAGCCAGGTTTCTCACTTGTATCTCCACTGATTTCAGATGATTCAGCTGCCTTGTTACCCTCTGTTACTGGTACCATCTGTGTTAAGGAGCCTGCACCATTTAAGCTGTGCCCTTCATCTTTGGGTTCACTTCCTACAGCAGTGATGTGGTAATTAACACTATCCAGGTGGAGTGCAGAATAGTCATCATCGTCATCAGACACATGGACTAGAGTTTCTGTGCTGGCCTCCAGAAAATGTTCCTCGTCCTCATGGTTATCGTTTTCATCCACCTCCTTTGAAACATTTCCCAGCTGCTTTCCAGGGAAGCCAGTCACCTCTCCACTGTAGCAGCACTCTGGAAATGAAGCACGTTTTTCTTTCTGGTCCACGCTCAAAACCTCATCTTTTTCCATGCTTGTCTGCAAGTTATCAGCTACAAGTCCGTGACGACATGCTGTATTATACTCCACAGGCTCCAAAGCCAATCCCATCCACTGGGTCACATGCTCTTCCCAGCTTTTCTTTCTGATTGCTAGAGACATGTCATAACAGATCAGCAGCAGACTGCAATGTACCTTCCACAGAAGACCAGAGGAGATGTCATGGCTGCTGTGCACTGCTCCAGAGGAAGAGAAAGTTTCATCATTTTAACATCTGCAAGAAATAAAAAAAGACCCTGTTATTGAATCAACTCCCAATTAAAAAAAAAAAAAAGAAAGAAAGAAAGAAAGGGAAGAAACAGTTTAAAAAAAAGTGTAAAACAAGATAAGGCTGTGGGACCAGAAGGACAGGAATTTAAAAGATTGTTTTGTTTAAAGTTTTAATACTTTTAATACAAAACTTGACGGCACTCATAATTCAGTATAACATTTTTTTCTGATTACTTTCCAATATCAAGTAAACAAAAATAGTATAAACAGGCACATGGAGAAGCAAGTAGGTCCAGAGCCAAAATTTTACAGCAAGCTTAACTGTGTCTCTCATAAGATAATAATTTCAATGGGTACAAATGACATTATATCTTACAGTTGCTTTGCACACAGAGTAACTTTATTACTTCCTCATCCACAGATACCTGTGGAGTACAGAATTCTGGCTGTTTCCCAAAGACGTAGAGAATAATTGAGGGTTTTTCCAAATTTACCAAATGTATAAACTACTTATCTTGTGAGTATCTTTGGCCCATTCAGTGACTCTTATTTTTATTGTTGCTATTCATTCTCTTCAGGCCAAGTTGTAATTACAAGTGTTGCAAGAAACTGCAGAGTTAATCAGTTGTTGTGTAGTAATAAAAAAAATAAATCATAGAATCATAGATAAGCTTGGGTTTGAAGGGGCCTTTAAATGTTATGTAGTCCTACCCTCTAAAATACAACACTTGGAAAAGTACTTCAAGTTTTTTGGTGTATTTCCTCATTCAAATACATGATAAAACTCTGCTACAACACCCCATTGCTGAATATTTTCATGATCTTCTAGTGTAGGGCAGGGCAGGGCTCTCCAGAAGGGTAGATTGTGAGCCAGCATGGTTGGCTGTAACTTTGCTGCTCACCTGTGCTGCCTGGCTCTGCCAGAGGCCACTGCCCCTGCTGGAGTTTCTATGTGGGGAATTCTCACTGGCTGCTGCATTAGGCATTCTGTATGATGGCACTTGAGATATATTAATCTTGTGTCATTGCATGTGTGTATTAATACAAAGAAAATACATTAATTTATGAATTATAAAATTAACAAGTTCATTGTCAAAGAAGAAAACAAAACTTTTGGCTCATAAAATGTTAGAAGTTCAAGGAGCAGACGCTTTTACTTTTCACTCCCTACACAAGAACTGTCAGCACTTAGTGTGGATCTGGTTATTGATTTCAGCAATAAAGAAGATTAAGTAGTGAGTTTGTTCTGGGTCATTTCAGTCCACTAAGGCAAATTCTGATTGTCCACCAGTCCACAAAGCTGCCTTGACAAACCACATGCCTGAAAGTATAAAAGTATTTATCTTAAAAGAAAGGCAGAATTATGCCTGGGCAACTGAACCTCCATAAATTATGTCTTGACAAACTGACTTTCAGGATAGACTTGTACACAGATGTAGATCTTTAACCTTCTTTTAGGAATGGCAAGCTTCATTTCACATTCACATTTTCCACCTCTGTGGAGACTCTGCTTAAAAAGAACATATATGCATAGAGGATATGAAATTCCATGCACAAGTCATTATCACGTGGGAGGCTGAGCAAAATGGAAAATAACACACAGAGCTAGGCCAAAAAATTATCTGCTTTCAGGGGCAAATTTTAGTACTAAAAAGTTAATACAATTTTATAATTCTCTCTTCTTTCCTGGTCAAATATGAGATGAAACCTAAATATTAAAATCTAAAGTCAAATTATTGTATAAATTTGCAGCACATTCTTATTCTGATTTCACCTTTATTTCTAAGTGCGTGTGCCTCAAAATTACCAGAGTGAAAAATCAATAGTGATAATATTTTTAACTTCTGCTGCACCTTCTCCTCATGGACACTAAAGCTCTTCATTTAATTTAATTTTACAGCCACCACGGTGCTTTGTTTTGATCTTTGAAAAGAGGTATGTTTATTAGAGAGAGCTCAATGATTTCTACTGTCCTTCATGAGCAATATTTGGAGTTGCATGTGGGTGCAACACATTTGCAGCTTCCCTTTCTTCCCCTACTAGAACATTGCCCTCATCTACTTCAGAGAAAATTAAGCATGGTTGCTACAGCCATATAGGGACATTTCTGACAACAATCAATAAAGATACTAGAAATTTTAAGGGTAAAAACCTAAAAAAAAATGCAACTTTCCTGATGACCTATATGCATCTACCTACCTAATATTAGGCCACTCTTAATGCGCAGAAGGCAGGCTCTCAGAGACTTAATGGGTGTGCGTTAGTCTTGCTGCTGCTACATGGAGTTACAGAAATGGGAGAACAGATCTGTTAGTTTTTCATTTTTGGGACGTTATATTTCATGGGGGATGAAAAACAAATTTTACTTTAGGAACCTTTCTGTGTTACTTGCATTATCACTAGTTTTGGCTGCCTCATGGACTGCAGAAAAATTATTAAACAGAGAAATATAAAATACTTTGCTTGAAGTGCAAGACACTGCACGTATATAAATATATGACATCGCACTTCTATTGTTCTCTAACAAATGAGTGTATGTTAGCACTTAATATGAAAATCTACAGTACATATGCCACCTCTCCAGGCAGCTTCACCAGCAGTTCCTGAAATCCCCTCATTCCCATGGCACATGTAGGAGATGAGAGTTTGGTGACAGATTACTTTTCTTCTGTTCCTTCTCCTCTCCTCAAAGATTGCCTTAAACAATTCAGCTTAGAAATTATTTTCCTGCTCTAATTGCTTGACACTTAAGGCCTGACAAGAAACTTTCTTTCTTTTCTACCTATTTATTCAGGACAACCTATTTCCTTTCACTCACATGCAAGGACATAAGCTCTGCCTTGGAGGGGTTCACTGCTCCGGACCTCAGAAAGAGATTCTCTGCCAAAGTGCACTGCCACTTTGCAGAAGAAAGCATTCCTGTCTTGATCACTGCCTTTCTGCTACTGCTGCTCATTTTTTTTCTTGACATGCAGCATCTTTTACCCCCTGAGAAACACCCCTCTCAACTACATTTGTACTTTTGCCCAAGGGAAGACGCATTCCCCTTTCTCACTTTTTATTCTTGCCATGCCATAACTAGAAACCTTTTTGCCTGATTTTTGCAGAATTTTAAGACTGTCAGATGAACCATCATCAGTCTGTTGAAATGTTCTGCAGAGTGAAAACATCTTTTCTTCTGATCAAAACATCTATCAATATGATACTGTCCACTCAGCTGTTGCTATAATTCAGACTTATATTTTGCTTTAGTTTTTAATACTTTTTAATAGCACTGTTTGGTATTGATTAGTACTATTAACTTTCTGAAGAATAGAAGTTTAAAACAAAAATACAAAAGATGAAACTTCTGGGCAAAATTTCTTGATCCTGGGACTGAATTAAGGAATATTGGCAACATTGACTCAATAAGTAATTCTTGACCTATAGAAAGTGAAACTGAGCAGTGCGTCATCATACTGCAGCAGAAACCCATTCAAGAACGCTTTATGATGCTTCACACTGTTTACAAAACTAGATGTTAATTTAGATGGATTTTGTAATAATTTACTGCCTACCTCCTTTCACTCTAAAATATAACATTAATGAAAAGTAGGGCAAATCTTTAAGTTAGTTTATTTTTGGAAACTTTGTGTCTAGTCTCAGAACTGAATGACTTTACAACTGATAAAGCACAAAATGATGACGAACTGCTAGACTCTCTTATAATTAGACTGTCTAACATTTTCCTTCAATTAGGATTCCTGTGATTTTTTCTTTAAGAAAAACTCAAACTGCTTGCAGCAGGCTTTCAAAATTCAGTCAGAAAATTGTCTTTTATCTCATGAAATTCCATTCGGATTTGGCTGTGCTACACATTTTTCAAGATACATTTTACCTTATCTTGCTTCCCTCCTCAACAAAAAATGACACTTTACAAGAAGTGTATCCTTACACAAACCCAATACTAGGACTGACACCTGTGAAAGCTGCAGCAGGAGGAATTAAGTCTTGGAGCAAGAGGGAGAATGGAAAGGCAAGGAAAGACACTTACTCGAATATCTGGAACTGTGGCCACCCAGACCTGTCAGAGCAGCTTCTTTTCTGGGGCTTAGGATAGGACACATAAACATCCCAGTTACAAGAATGCAAGGGCAGAAGCACACAACCAGGGCTCTCTGGTCCTGCCTCTTCCCCTCAGACTTCCAGAACATGGGAGTGGATTCCTATTTTTCCCAGAGTGGAAGAAAGAAATAAGGAGAGAAACATGGGGCCATGCAGCAATAGCAGCCACCACACAAGCTGAGGCAGTGAACTTCAAGTCATTAGGAGGGAAGGACTATGGCAAAAGCAGACCTATGTAAGACACTGCTGTGCATGGCACTTGGTGGCATCCCCGTATGGCCAAAGCAAGCACTGCCACTGATCCAGGCATGATGTCCCTGCTGCCTCCACCAATTCCTCCATTCTGACAATTCATTGCACCATATGCCACCTCCATCTTACAAGAAACAGAAACGCTTTGGAAGGGAGAAAGTTGCAGAGATCACAGGACAGCTTCCAAAGTCTGTGGCAGGAAAGTTTCTGAGAGGGCAGTCCAGGCAGTACAGCCCCACTGTCATGCCAGTGGAATTTAATTTTTGCTAATGTTTTACATGGGATGCAAAACTTTTCTTAAAAAAATTTAAAAAAAGGCAAAGCATTAGCTTATGAACGTAAACAAAGATGAAAGACTGTTTCATTACATTTTTTACATAGCAGGAGTATGTAAGCAATGGAGATCAAGCAGAAATATTTATTTTGTTATCATTATTTTATCTTCATTGGTCTGTGACCCCACTCAGTAAACTTTGTTTAGGGAAGTCTAAGGGAACAGGGTCTGTTTCCTATAAACTCATCTCACATCTCCTCGTCTGGCTTGCATACAGTTCTTTCAGTAACTCCACACCAATCTCTGACACAGAATGTTGTTTACAAATAATTTGAGATAAAACATAAGCTTCTAGGTCTTCACTCAGCTATTTATTTTAAAAATCACCTGCTTTTAAAAGGCAATCCTTCATTTTCTTATTTCCTGAACATAGACCACCTTTTGGATTTCACTGAAGTGGAGGCTTACCTTGTCTGCAGTTTCTATATAAGCAGCATTTGTAGTGCAGGGTTTTAGACCATGCTAAACCCTGCTGTCATAGATTAGAAATATAAGGATTGTTTGTTGTGGGGTATATTAATCTAGTGAATACCAGATGCTTTTTTTTTCTGATTTCTTTAATATGTAAAATCAAATGCTAAAACTGGTTTGAACTTATAATTATTTAAAAATATATACAACTTTACTTTAAAAATCAGAAAAGCGTAGTACTCTCAAGATAAGTATGTTTTAAGAATGAAATAATAAAACAATTTAAATGTTTTATATAACTTTTAACGGTCAGGTTTGCATGTATATGCATGTGATGTACTTATAAATGTGAACACAGACCATTAAATATAGGTGTTGCTGATTTTTGTACAGATAAACACAAAAATATCCCAATAGTGTCCTTTCACAGGATACTTGTCCTTTCTTTTATAAGATCCACTGTTGGTTTCCAGCCATGAATCAGTGGACAGAAATAGAGGCAAACAGTGCTAAGTTCAACATACAAACTTTCCTTCCAGCACACCCTACCATACAGGATTTTAAAATTGCTGCCCAGCTATAGATCAAACAGCACACAACTGCTAGCACCTCCCTGATAAGTTCCTCGCTGAGGAACCAACTCCTACTGAAGCATCTACTAGGAGAGATTTCAAGAAAATAAAGTGATTGGGAACCAAATATTAGAATTTAGAATAGAATAGAATGCATAACAATACTCAAATGAAGTACTACTGAACTCTTAACTCTGAAAGGTATCCAAATAATCCTCTTTGCACTAAGGAACGAAAGGGGAGACACATGTGGAGAGGGCAAATCTGGGGAACCGCAAGAGGGACATTCTTCCAAGCTAATGGCAAATGCCTTTGGGGTCAGAGAAGAGCTTTATTTGAGAGAGAGCCACAGAGCCAGAAGGGATCCTGAGCAGGGACTGGAGTAGGTGTGGGAAATATAGCCTTTCTAGGATAAGAGACTTTTTCCAGTCTTCCTCTCTCTGATCATTGAAAGGAAGAAAAAGCAGAGGGATTTCTGGCTGTCAAATCCCTATCTCCCTAATAGACCTCATGAGTGGTATCTCCACAGAGTGAGAAGGTGGGGAAAATGGGGAATTTCTCTGCACACTTAGCCCTGGGGTGCTGTGAGCAATGACTGGACGCAACAAAAGCTGGTTTAAAATCAAATCAAAAAAAGAACACTTGGTTGTGAACTACATACTTGCAAATCTGATTTCCATATGCAGTTAATTGGCTAAAGAATTCTAATTAATAACAAAAATAAAAATTAACAAAAGCCATAAACTAAACATAAAATCAGAAGTGAGAATATGTGATTGATTTATTTATTTTTATATAAAGAGGGATATTATTAATAGTTTTGTGAAGGCAGGTATTAAAACCTGTGGTTTTTAGATTATTCAGAACAAGAAAAGAAGTAAAAGGATGAAATTTGAGAATTTCACCAAATTGAAATGGAGAGCTAGGAAATAAAACTGTATATGAAACTCCCTGTACAAAATAAAATGGCATTCAGTGATTAAAAAAATACTTCTAATTAATTATAAATGCATATTAAAAGTCTCTATTACATCCGGAAAGCAAACCCAAAACTAAGTCACTGTGGCTGTTCATCTGCAATTGAATTTCAAGCATGGTGAAAATTAGAAAATATGTAGCACAATAGGGAAGAGAGAGGCTGAACATACAGTGGCATAATGAAAAATATTTTCTAAATTCTTACGCAACGAACTGAAAACTACAGGTAATGATGGTAATTCCACCTCAGAAACAGAAATAGAGTAGAAAAACATACATTAAAAAACAACAGAAAGGATTAAAAGTATGGTATGATTTCTGTCTGAAGAGGCATGAAATACATGAAGGTTTCCTGACTGGGAAAGAGAGAATTTAGAGCCATATAAAAATCAAGTGTATCATGAAGGAGGAGAACATTTATTTATTGTGCGTCATACGGCAGGAATTTGCAGAAGTCCAAAGTAGAAATAGAAAGCAGAAATATTAAAACACAACAAAAAATACTTTTTTGTTTGTCCATGTAATTAAATAGAAGCTATAATATATAATAAATATAAATAATAATGAAAAAGTTTGTTACTCCAGATATAAGAGATACCACACAAGAAATTAATCGAGCCATGTACCTGAAAGCATTCTTCTGACTTGATAAGGATTTCCTTTTTCCTTCAGGGATCAGTTTCATTCTCCCTTTAGGAAATTATTTTCTTTTCCTCTTTACACATTCTGACATATGTCATATATGCTTGTTACAGCTTACTGTCACTGGAAATGCCTAACACACTTAAGGGTGTAAGCATCCTTCCTTTGGAAGACAACATGTCAGCAACATTATAAGATCTCAATACACTGGACACCAGAAAATGTAAAGTCAAGTTGGCAAGTTATTATTTCAGAGACTTCAAAAGTCTTGCTTTTGTGAAAATATTATTGGCTCCCAAGGTATGAGCTCAAACTTTGTCAATATGCCTTACTGTATAGCTAGAAAACATAAACCATCATGGAGTGCTTTTATTTTCTCTTCCTCAAAAAGCAGCTGCATTACCAGTGCTCATCATCACACAACGGAGAGCTTTTACTTGTAGCCAACATGTGATTACAGTGGGTTTTAGCTTGGTTGTATTTGTATTTGGTTCATTTCCAGTGCTGAGCCTCAGATCAGCTGAGGCTCTTCCTCAAGGATGACAAAGGGGAAATGACTGGATCCAAACTGATCCACAGTTATCCAGGCTTACTAAAGAGCTATATAGCTTACACCCAATTTAATTATCAAATCAAAACCAATTAAACACAACATTTAAAATATCCAATTTTATGTTTCTGTCCTTTTTTGAATAGTCAATAAAACAGGAAAATATTATTTTCTCAAGAATTTATAGCACAGTGATACTACTTCACTGTAATATTGTTAATACTGTTTAGTACATTAATACTCAGCATTAAAGTCTTTTTAGCAGTTATGGACATCCATCCCCTTCACCACAGTATCATTCCAAAGTGACAACAGCCATCAAATTTATAACTGCCCACTAAAAAGTAAAAAAAAGCTTTAGGCCAAAAAATAGTTTCTAGCATAGACTTTTTAAGAAAATTAGACCTATATTGCAATTCAGATCTGTGAGTCTGCTGGTCTTCAAAATTTAATAGTATGAAAGTTATTATAGATACTGTCTTGATTCCATACTACAAATTCCTTGTTTCTTTGTAATAAAAGTAATCTCAGGTGTAAAAGTTTAAAGCCTCCTTTTTCCATAGGAAGTTCATGTGGAAAATTCATCACTCTGCCAGTCCTCCCCCCAAATCATTTTGGCTCTCTATTCCCAGAAAATAGAAAAGATAACATAATTTATAGATTATTTACACCTCCTTTCACTCTCTGGCTGAACTGAAAGCATCTTGAAAAGACAAGACATTTTCCGGGACATGGCAACCCAGAAAACTGTGGCTATTATTTTTGGTCCTGAATTAGGGAAATGCTTTCCACAAATATTTCCCCCCTCCCCCAGATAGAAGACATTTCATTTTCTAGCCAACTCTAATGAAAAACGAATCTTTTAGCTACAGGAGGTCTTTTTGAAAACAATATAAATTAGCCAGATTGTATTCCTGTTGCCTTTTAGATTTAAGGTTCTAATATGGTGTTTCTATTTTTAAAAGAAGTTGCTGGTGCTCATTATAGCCATGAGCTATGAAACCTCTGTAGTATGAGGCACTGTGGACAATGACTTTTGGCAACCAGCCTCCTTGCAGAATAGTAGGGGGCCTGTTTTCATTCCTGGTGTAGAAATGACTAAAAAATATTTTTGACATTATTTTGCCTATACTTTATATACAAAGAGCTGAAAATTATTTTCTCCCATTGAGAAAGATAAATATTTTATCATTGAGAGTCTGCAGAGAATGACTACTGAGGTGACTGAGCTTTTTTGTGGGAATGAACCATTAGCAGAATTATTTGGAATCCCATTTTTTTGCACCTGTAAAGAAGTGTTGAAAGCAAACTGAGCAAACTGAGGAATGTGGCTGAGGATGTGAAAAGCAAAAATTATTCAAAATGGCAGCTGTACCACTATTTCTTTGAAACCAGAAAGAGAAATAACATATAATGTACACTGTGTGCTTTGTAAATGCACTAGAGGACATAATTAAATCCACTTCCTGCATGGAAGGGAATGTAAAAATTTAATTTATCCTCCACGTTGGTGAAATTGGGAGGAAAAAAGTCTGCATTCGAACTTAACGCTGAAAATGATTATTTTTCGTTACATTATTCTTATTTTGGAATTCAAAAAGTCCTTTGTTTGTCAAAGGACTTTTACAGAGTATGTGTATCTTCCCTCTATATCCCCTTTCTCTCTGCCTCTCATAGGCATAATGCAAATATATCTGCTATAGTCAATAGACATTCTCCACAGTATTTTCCAGAGTGCCTCAATTCCAAACTCATCAGCTGGTCTCCTGATTTTATAATGATATTCTTCTATTCAGCATCTGTAGCCTGCCTGGAAAGATATGCTCAGCCCTGGAAATTGCAGTTTCTGAGTACATAACTACAGGAAAAATAAAACAGATGACTTGTGAGCTCACATGGAGATTTTCCCTTGATTTTAAAACTAATTCAGATCCATTTCCTCATCCAGCTACCAATTCTCTCACAACATGCAAAAGCTTTTAAAAAATCTGTATATCCAGTATGGTATCCCAATTAAGCTGAGAGTGACTCAAGGTTTGGAAGTTGTCAGTGACATCTGCACATAGGTATTTGATGGTATTAGAATGTAAAATTGTTTCTGTATATGGAATCCTCAAAGCTCAGGTTTTGCTGTGGAGGATGCAACTCTTAGCGACCATCCTTTCAGGAAAAAATTCTCATTTTAATTGTTGTTATTGAAAGCTATCAATTTGCTCTGATAAAACAGCATTAACTGAAGATAAACAATTCAAGCAAAATGAAAAGGGGTATCTCCATTTAGCTGCAGACAAAAAAATGTGTAATGAATTTAACCGTACAACTTCTAGTGTGTTGAGTCTCTCAGGATTGCTAAGAAGTCAATTGTTAAATGCTCCAGACCGAAAAAGTGCATCCAAAGTAAGTTCTCCTTCACATGTCTGTGTCATGTATGAGAAAATTCATGAGGAGGTCGAAAAAGTTTCATATATTGTGATAATCTTAGCAAAAATGATAACAATACAATATAAAGGTTATGAATGCTCCCAAATAAGGTGCAGTTATTCAGCTTTAATAATGTAACCCCAATTGCTTTGGCCTGGCGAATTTGTCAGTGGTTCCTCTTGCCCCTTCCATCTTCTCTTAGCTCCTTCAGCAGAACAACTCGTTGCAACAATCCTCCATTCTACTCCAGATTTTCCTCACTTCTTAGTCTGATGATGTTTATTTCAAACTCACCACCAGCTCTCTCTTATCCCAAAATATTTTATCAAAAGGCAAACTTTCCACAAGTACTATGGAGTCCGACTTGGAACATTTATTTGTTCTAGCATTAAAGAGTATTTATAGTGGTTTAATCCTATCGTGAAACTCTCACCACTAAGACCTATCTACCTGGAATCTCTACAACTGATAAAGAGTGAGCAAGAGGGTGGGAGAACTAGCAGAGATTCAGAGGTAAGAAAATTGATTATAAAATTTCCTAAAGTTCAAGGGCATTTCATCTAAAGCTAATAGATTCTGACACAGGGTATAATGGAATAACCAACAGGAAGTATCACAAATCACTGTAAGAAAAAGAAAGCCTAGATGAAAGTGAAGGCTAGAAGTAATGATACAGCCTAAGGCAAATTTTGCATTTGGGATGTGACTGATGTAAAATACACCAGAGATAAAACTTTGGGCATTACTAATCTCTACATAAGTGATTGCTCTCATTAAGGGAAACAAGCAACTACAGTAGTAGTGGATTTCAAATTATCTACCAACAAACTGTTCTTAGATAAGTAGTACTTAAAAGCTTCAAAAAATATCAATAGTGAAATATAATATAAAACATATTGAAGTTCAGTATCAGTAGTTATTACAATGAAATAATGTTCACACATGATATAAATAGGATTTACATGTAAAAATTCTAGATAATTTTGGTTTGAGGTATAATTTATTCATATCTCCACATATGCATATATATATATACACATGTATACATACATATGCATACACACATATATTAAAAACACACCTGTGTATCCAGGCAGTCTTAAAGTCCTTACTTAGAATTCACAGCAATCATCATCTTTGGATGACATATTTAAAGCCTTAGTGGACAAAGACCTGAGCAACTGGCTCTAGTTGACGCCATTTTGAATGACATGTTGGATCAGAGACCTCCAGAGACTGTCTCCTAATAGGAAGGAAATAAAGATCTAGCTTCTGGATATGCTACTTCAATTGCTCAGGCCCTTATGGTACTCTGTTTCTGTCTTTTTGTTTTTTCTTTTGTAAAAAGAACACAACACCAACAACCACCCCCCCCCCCCNNCCCCCCATACTTTATTTTATACCTCCAGACAAACAAATAATAGAAAATGGAACCAGATGAATAAAATAAAAAGGAGAATATTCTAAAATATAGCTTCTTTTTGAGAAAACAGAAAAACATTCGTAAATTCTCTTCCTCCTTCTACTACTGTTGTCCTCAGGGAAGCTTTATAACAAAGAAGATACATTCCAGCAACAAAATTCATTAAGAACAACAGAAAACTATTATATAAAATGTGGCTTAATACTTCTGACAATCAAGAAAAATAAAAGTTAGGTAACTTTTGAGACTTAGGAAAAAGCCAAAAGGGAAATGCTTAGATTTTTCCATCACCTAACAATTTTTAAATTGATTTTAAGCCCAGCACTTTAAAATAATTACTATAAGCCTTGCCTACTTGAAAACTGCACACCCAAGCTGTTGTCTTTTCTTTTAGGAGGGATTGCTTTGTGTTAAAGAGGTCTTTGTGAATTGGGCCTAAATGTATAAACTTTTTTTCCCAGTGCTTTGAGTATGGAACTTGACAAGAAGGTCAACAGGTACGAGTTCGAAAGAAGATTAGTTCTCAGGCACATAAATTTATGGCGAAGGAAAGCTATTTGAATAATTCCTATTATATGGATGTAACCATTTGCGTTAATTTTTCTTAAGGCTGCAGACATAAATTCCTTACTTCTTTCAAGGGAGTCATTTGATCCAAGTAGTTGGGCTATTTTTTTGTTTCAAATAAAGAATTTTAACATTTCTGAAGGAACACAGCAAATTTAAAAAATTCTAGATGCCATTTTCAATGTTCATTATTGTTATATAACTATAAAATAATTTTCAGAGGTTTTTTTAGACTGAAACTTTTCTGTGAATCCTTTTTCTTGAACAACCATATCTTAAAAAATCAAAACAAAGTAAACATAACAGAGAAACTAGGCTAAGTAGAACCAGAAGCTGAATAGTGATTTGTCTCCAGAACTTTCATTTAAACCTTCTAAATCAAAAATGCAGGCATCTATAAGTGCTATATTTTCTTATAGTCTAAAGAAACTTTGTAGTTTAATGAGAAAATACTTTCTGGGTTCTCTTCTGTTGTCCACCCTGTAGTTCAACTGCCTCAGGTGTAAAGTATTTTCGTCTGCAAATGAGGTCAGATAAGGTCATTATATGCTTTAAACCCCAGAGGTGGTGCTGCAGAAGATAACTGCTTAATAGGGAGTATTTTCTTCTGTTTAACTGGAGTACTCCCTCATACTATATACGTGCACATATACTTGCAGCAGCAAGCATGAGAACACAGTGCAGTAAAAGCTACTAAAGCTAAATCCTTTGAGACATCAATGTTCCAGCACAAATTTCATGAGAATGACAAAAAGACTCAGTCAGTCAAATTCCTCTCAACTTCTCAGTCCCACCCCTTACATATCACAGCTCTCCCAGACCAGAACATCTCACTGGAGAAGACTTGTCCATAAGCAAATAAGTGATTGTGATGTTAAAATACATCTCAGGATATACTCAGGAACAATTTACTGCCTATTGATAGTTCCCTGTCCAGTTCAGATGCATTCCCTTCACAACCCAGAGCCACCAATTCTGACCACCCTGAACAACTTTCTTCCCCCAAATGGCAGTAAAGTGTACAATTCTCAGTCTACTGCAGAGGAGATATTTGATCCCATTCTGGAATATCCTTCACGTCCTTTCACACCACAAAGTCATTTCCTTACACAACAATCATTTCAAAAAATAGTAAAAGCAAAGTGAAAAGATTCTTGAAATACATGAACAGATGACTTCCCTTTAGTTACCAATCTGGCCAATAACTACATGGAGCCTTAAAGAAATTTTCAGATTACTTATAAGCAACAATTTTCAGGAAGACAAAGAATATAGATTAATATAAAAAATGCTTCTCATATCCAGAACAAATTCATAGTTAAATCACAACTTTACATAAAATATAAGTGCATTCACATATCAGTGAAAGATATTATCATAATTTTCTCCCTAAACTCCTTAACAGCAGACTCTTGTTATTTTTATCAGTTACATGTTTACTAGGTTAAGAAGAAAAAAGAGTAAATCCATACATCCTTCCCAAAATTAGTCAGCTGACATTTACTGAATCTTACTTTATCTCTTCTAAATGCTAGCACAGCACACAGCAATCTCTGTATCTAATCATATGTTACTAAAAATGACCTAATTTAGCTAAAGCCAACAAATAAACCTTGGAACTTCATATTTAGAGTGTACACCTTTAAGACTGTATTGTCACTTCTACAACAAACTTCATATAGGTCTGAGAAAAGGCTAGAGACCTAGCCCAGCAGAGGTATAACTGATATATCTACCTAAAACACTTCTCATCGTCATTACCACTGGAGTGGAGGGAAGGGAAGGTGGGGAGAGAGAAAAAAACATAGCCCTAAATGCCCTCACTGTTGTTAAATGAGGTGAAAAAACCCCCAAAACACTCACACATCTAACTTTCCCATTTAATGTACATTAAAAAATATGCAAGCAAGACCCTACCGTTCTATTTATATAAAAATGCAAATAAAGTTCAGCATTTCAGGCATATTTTTAAAAGATGAAGAAAAATGCACATGAATTTTTTATAGGTCTGGCATATTTTTATAAACAGAATTGTCACAGTTTACAACTAACAGTATATTTTTAAAGATTATAAAATTTTTTACCTCTATTTCTAATGCTGAGATCCTGAACGCAGAACACTCCAGTGCTGGATACTGGTTTCTTTTCTGAGGTTTTTCTTACCTTCTTTTGTTTTTTTTCCTTTTTTTTTTCCCCCCCAATGTTTTTGATAGTTTAAAGTACAAAAAGATTTCAAGACAGCCTTACCTAGATGAAGAGAATCAGGAATTCAGACATGACCCCCCTAAAATCTTTGGTCAATGAAGAAGAAAAAAAGCCCAAACAACAAAACGAAGAAGCAAACAAGCAAACAAACAAACAAAAGAGCCCAGTCCCAGCTAGCTCCTGCTAGCAGAAAAGTTCAGATTTCGCTACTGAGATCATTGCTCTATTCTAAGCAGTTTTGCTCAATGTGTGATTCTAACAAAAACACCCTCTGCAGCTGGAGGGAGCCTTAGCTAAGCACGAGCCTGTCAAGCTTTTCCCAGTGACTTCTGTCTACTAAATTCAGACTGATGTTTTGTGAGAGGGGGCCTCAACAACCAGGCCCAGATTGCCTGAAAAGTATTTCCTGCCTTTGAGAGAGAGAGGGAGAGAGAGACGCGAGCCTGCCTGCCTGCGCCAGCGTGAGAGAGCAGAAATGGAGGGAAAAGAAAATGTCAAGACCGAGTGTTTCAAGGCAGCCAGCTTCATACACTGCTGGGCTCTTTCTGCCAAAGAAAAATATCTGTACTACAGCTACATAATGTAAAAATGCTTTTAAACTCTCCCTCCTGGATTTTTCCCTTTTAAAAAATACTTTATGCATCTCTAATGCTCATGCAAAGGTAACAGTTATCCATAACAATACGAGAACGTTTCTGAAACACCTGGTCTTTGACATCAGGTAGTGAGAAACATGGTCTAAACTTAACACGTCACAGTGACAAAAGGTCTAGTACTATTCTGTCAGACAAATACACACAGTTAGATAGACTCCATTTAAAGACATATGCTAAAATTGCATTCCTACTCAAGAGAATAAGCTGGATCTGAGAAAACGAATGCTACAGTTTAAACATAGTCATGTTGCATGCAGAGGAATATGTTGCTTTACCTCTTTTGAGAATCCTCCAGAGTCACACAAATCCAGCCCTGCAAAAGCAAAAGGATAGACTCCATCTTGATCATATTAGAATTTTGCTGACATAAAACACTTGTAAGTACTTCTTTCCAGTTTGACAGAGTGCCTGAATCATGTCTCCAGAGTAACCCACAGCATCTACATCCTTTGCTCTGTACAAATTTAGTGAATATCGTCTGTTTATCTTTTCTGCTTTCTTCTGCCTTCTCTGAATGACTTCCTCTTAGCTGTTCCAGCCTGAGAACTTGGATTACCATTTGGTTTTGATTAAAACCAGACGGACAGCTCCGTGGAAGTTTGAGGGTAAGCTAATGGAAATTACTAGTATGGCTTTAATTTGTGTATTTATTAGGAATAAATATTAGCTATTCACGTAACAAATTCTACTAATAAACACATGCAAATCCCCATCTTTGCCTACTGGTTTCATATTTAGGTAAAATAACTTACTTAGTATTTATTTTATTTAAGTCAGTGTGACTCATAATAGTAATCAACACGTACAATTTTTAGGTTTTTTTATACTTTCTTTGAAGACAGAAAGTAGTGCTGTTTATTCATCTTACCAGGCGGGTCAGACATACACCACATACTCTCTGATGACCCCTTTGGCTGGTGTAAAGCCTCTTTATTAATTATTGCTCTGAGTAAATGATTTTACAGTTATTGCTTCAGTTATTCATTGGAAACTTTGGCCTTATTCTGACTTTCAGAGGGAGCTACAGAGGTAAGACATTGCAGATGTTTTCACACATAAAAAAATGTCTGGACATTTACTGACCAGAAAGCCTGCATTCAGCAGGCCTGCCACAACTGGGACAGGATATTTATTCTGAAAGGAGATAGAAGATCTTAATTACTAACTGCTGATACATGAGTTTCTACCAGCCTACAACAACTGCTCTCAACTGTTTATACAATGCCTTCATTAGCTCAATTGAATCTTTTCAAGGGCATTTCTTAAGTCAAAGAAAAGCCAGCCCTGTAGGGCTGTCTCCAGCTCCCACTAATATGGCCATATCTGGAGCTAATTTGTCAAGCTTTAGTTCCTGAGCATGTGGAACTTTGGGCTAAAATCGGCTAAATTTGCCGAATGTGGTCTTCGTTGTCACACATGTAATTTTATATATGCAGTTTTCAGCCTTAAAATTACAGTATTAGCTTTAAAAGTTAGTTGCAAAATTATGCAGGCCCAAATGGAAGTGGGTTTGAAAATTTTCCCGGTAGCTTTCATGTACATGGATGCTGGAGGTAGACAGCCTTAAGTGGAATGCCTTTCCAGCCTAACCTCTGCATCTTCAAAGACGGAGGTCTTTGAAGCCCATAAAAGGAAACAGCACATGTGCTGGTAAACTCAGAACAGCCAGAAGCACAGCCCCAGAGGTAAATAACTTTTCAGGATTATTTTTAACTACATTTGGCTACTCTCAGTTCTGAATCCATAACTTTTACTCTACTGTGAAGTGTGATTTATACTATTTCCCTGCAAGATTTCAGTTTGGAATTTAGTGAATAAGTTACAAGCTGTGAGGGGGCATATTTATTTGCAATTATGCAATTGCACAAATTGCACAATTTTAAAATTTATGTTTATGGGAATGAAAATAAAACAAAAAGCCTTTAGTTTCCTTGCATTTAAAATTTACTAAACTGTTTGGCTTTATAACATCAACAAAAAGTGATGAAAATTTGAAACACACAGTTCCAAAAAAGTAAAGAAATATTTCAGGACAGAATTTTAATTATTTTTTGAAAATTATTTTTCTTTATCTAAACTTCACTTAATATTCCATCATAAACCTTTGATTTTAATTAAATAAGGTGGTGTTTTGTTTTGTTTTTTTTTTTCTTCAGAAGCCAGTCACAAGGAATAAGACATGGAAAAATTTGTAAGTGGGGACATATTTGAAAGGTATGAGATTATTAGAACATGATCTTCTTTGTGAAAAAGTTTCAAAAAGAAAACTTATTTCAAATATTCTAGTGCTTGATGAATAGCTGAGAAAGAGAAAAGAACATCATGGACAATGTTTCCTGTCTAAGAAAATTGTGGGCAGACTGTCTCCTAAATATCTTTTCCTGCTATCACATCTGCAGAAAGGAGGGGAATAACCACAGTTTGAATACTTATTCAAAGCTGCTTTAATAAAACTTTACAATGGTAGAATAGAAAGAACATGTGAAAGCAGAACATTTAAGTCTGAAATCTTGATAATTCTTTTTGATTTTCAACAATAAATAGAATGGAAAAAATAAGTAGAGGAATGAAGTAATAATGAGAAAAAAGGTAATTCACTTATAAGACCAGTACTTCCATTGTGGTCAGACTGACTATACTAAAGTGATAGAATTTATCTCCTTGCTATTTCTAAGCTTAAATTAAACACAAAGGTGGTCTTTTTTTTGGCACATCTGTAACTCAGAAAACCATAAGTCTCAAAGCTAGGCTATATCAACCAGTTACACAAACAACTCCAATTTTCATGTAGGTAATGTTAGTTGAAGAATTATAATATTCTATTCTCATTATATTTTATTTCTAAAATAATTATAAAATAAGATCAACGTAGAAAAAATCACACATAAATAATATTATTTATTCACAAACATAAAATATTTTTGTCATATTAGTTTAAGCTGAGTACACTCCATGACATATTGTGGAAAGAGAAACTAATAATATGTTATTTCCACGATCTTATATAAAATCAACTACCAAAACAATTAAAAACTAAGAAGAACTCAAAGCAGTCAAGCAATTTCTGTTGTAGGAGTACACAGACATTAACATAATGCAGGTGTGGATATTTTCAGACACTCTTTATTTGTCTGAAGATCTGATGGTCTTTTCTAGACCTTGAACTGCACACGGTGGTAGGCTCTTCCATAATTTAGCTCTTGCTCAGACAAATCCCCCACATAAAGCAATGAGATGCTATCCAAATCTCACAGTTGGTCTATAGGAAATTATTAACATAATAGAGCAATGGTTTACTGAATCCAAAATTTGAGTAACTTCTGTCAAATAGTATCATCAGGTTTTATGGACAGACCTAATATGTTTTCATGCTTAAAAAGCAATCCTGTTGAGAAAGTAATGTGCTAAATAAAAAAAGAGTACTTTATCTCTTACTCTTATTTGTCTTAAGAAAAGGAAGTTGCCATATGCCTTACAGAAAAACATGATAGCTTTTCCTAATATTTTCCTTTTTTCCTAAAGACCATATCCAAACCTGATATATTTCCCTTAGAAACTGAAGAATAGGAAAAAACTCACCCTATTTTGTTTAAATACACCTGGAACTGCTGAAAATACTGTAAGACAGAGATGAACACCTCTATTTTAAAAAATATTTTCTAACTTGCAATGTTCGCTTTTGATTAACAGTGGAATCAGCTGATTTCATGTGGTATTTCATAGTTTCACATTTCATACATATCAAGTACATGACTTTGTTCTTGCCAGGACATTTTATGAAGATGTTTTGGATTTGAAGAAATCATTATAAAACACAAGAGGGAGCAAGCGCAGGGAAAGAGAAGCATCCATCAGGCACAAAGACTGGCATAATAGAATGGCTGGGGATCAGGCATGGGAGAAACACAGATTTCATGTATTAGCCCTGTTCAGGGACATGACCATATTTCCTGTATCCTCGTTAGGTCCCAGTGCATTGAATTGCAGTATAAATGTGTTGCACGAGGAAGTCTGAAAAAGGCTCTTTATGATTTCTGAGTTGAAATAAAATTACAAACAACCATTTCAGCAAAAAGAAATTAATTTGAATATATTAAAACTATGTCTGTATAAAAAATTATTCACTGCCAAGTCTTTATGAACAGGATATAACTGGAACTGAAAAAAATCAAAATCACTAGGAGAAGCAATAATATCTATGTGCATCACTATGGAAATAATGTTGGGGTTTTTTTATAAAAACCATACCAAATAAAAGAAATACCTCTTCTAAATACAAAATTTGCCAATTACATTTCTGCAATTTGGAATACTGCACTCTAATTATCAAGGACTTTACTCAATAATTTAGGCAGAAATATTAAGATAATTTTTTAAAGAAGCCCTTAGTCTTGCATGTATATACATTCTTGCTCTCAGTGATGTGCTCATGAATATTATCCTTAAGCCATTAAAAGGTAAAAAGAAAGTTAAGGCCCTTTTAGCTTTTATTCAAAGATTTTAACTTTTCCACAGAAGGTAAAGTCTCAACTCTGGGGTTGCTGCTGAGGCAGGCCCAAGCACAAAATAATATGCCAAATGAAGATTAACATGGATTAAAAGAATGCAGTGACTTCCCGAATGAGTAGATGATAACACTCAGGCAGATTGCCTATTTTTAGAACTGTTTATTTCCTGTTCTGGGATTTTTGATCATTAACATTCAGGTATGAATGATCAAAAGAAGGATTTTGCTTATAACATAGTAGGCTATTTTAAGTGTGTCTGTCAGGATTGGTTACATTTTCCCTAACATGGATTGTTAGCCATTGCTCCAAACAAATGTCACTTGTTTTCAAGTTTCAAATACTGGTAGAAATTATTGTGTCAGTATTTAAAAACCTTTTCTTCACTGATAGTTATAGGAAATCGTTTCAGGCTGCTCTGTTTCAGTAGAGCAAAACATTTTAGAAACAACAAACATAGAAGCAATTAAATGTTCAAACTTTCCCCTAACTAGGTCTCAACTGAACCTGTTAGAGGACATGCTGATTGATGCACACACCTTTTCTTGTGTTGGCAAATTGATGACAAGACCTGTAAAATTACAATTACTGCAGGCCCCATGGAAATAAAACCTGTCACAATCTAAAACTTCATATTACTAGACAACTAACACTAAAGTTCATGAAGACATTGTAAAGCTATTTGGTCAACAGTGTTACACAATGATATAAACATGTTAAAGCACAGTTTCAAGAGCTCATCAAAGAATAAGTAGTTCTAATCTCTCTAGAATATGCTATCCAGATTTTGGCCTTGCTTCTACCCTTGAGTTATCAATCAGTATATCTGTCATAACTTGGCAAGAAACTCAGAAAGCTGTGTATTGCTTAAGTATACTTTATATTTCCTGTTGTGAAGACTGTATCTTCTATTTTGGGGATATCTTTCAAGCAATTATTAGTTTTTAAATCAAGCCCGTGTGAAGACAGCTTTTCTTTTAAAGAGCACAAATTTCAAGCAAAAGTATGAAGATACATTAACTGGCCTCTGTTTTAGCACTGTACAAAAGCATTGTGGTTACAAGATGAATTAAAATTTATCTCATGGGTGCAGGTGGTACGTTTTATTTCAATAGAATTGACAAGCACTAAAGCAGAATACATGCTTGCATATGGTAAATATTAAGGATGGTGCCATTGAGTATGAGTAGACAATATGCAGCCAGGTTCTTCAATACTCTTCATCTCTCAGTGAAGACAATACTTTCCTTAAATCTCATATATATGAATGTTCTTGGAAGGATGTTGAAGTACATTAACTTGAAAAGTCATGTTTTATTGCTGTTAATGTTCTTGTGATTAGATCAAAATAGTTGCCCTAAACTCAGAGACGATACTGCAATTTAAAGTAGTTGAGGATCCAGTCCCGTTGTTCCAGACCTGTGAGAACTGTTTGGATTCATCATTCCTAATTGCTTTCAGACCTGTGGGATGCCAGTCTCTCAATGGCTGTCTGCTCAGCATAGCTTACATGAAAACAGACCTAGAACCTTAGAATCCTTAAGGCTGGAAAAGTCCTTTAATACCATCAATTTCTACCATTAATCCAGAACAACTGTGTTTCCCCACTAAACCATATCCCCAAGTGCCACATCTATGTACTTTTTGAACAGTTCCAGGGATGGTGACTCCACCACTTCCCTAAGTAGCCAGTTCCAATGGTTGACAAACCTTTCAGATAAGAAATTTTCCTTAATATTCAATCTAAACCTCCCTTGGATGAACTTAAGGCTGTTTTCTCTCTCCCTCTACTGATACTGGTTTCATGGTATCTCTGTATTTATATTTACTATCAATTATTTTATATTGGTCCACCTATCTAAAATATAATAATATAAAACAATATAAAGAATATAATAAGTAATATAAAAGTTGCTGATCCTCATCCTAACCTTCTTTGTGTGGCTGTATGCATAGGAGCATTCAATAACCCCTAGGAGCTTATCATTCTTTCTCATTGTAATAACATGTAAATTTGTAGTTGGTGAAACACAGGGCTCGGTTTTTTCTATTTGGGTATGCACATTCTGTTTAATATTTCTACAGAATCTATAAATTTTGTGCAAACTCTGCTTTTATTTTCTCTTTTGCAAAATACCCTCAAATTTTACCCTTTCTGTATCATGTTTCATTTCAAAACTATTTCATCTTCAGAGTCAATAAGAAAATATTTATAACGGTAATGTGTTAATACTTAAAACAAACCAAGAAAGTCTGTTTGTCTTTTCCTGAGAAAATACTTGTGAGACAAATATAATTATCACTGTTTTCTTGTAGAAACCACCAGTTACTATACATTAAATTCAGACTTGCCAAACAATAGGGAATTATTGGCTTACTTCCTGGTATCATTTTATTTAGTATCATTAACCTTAGCTATGCTGATTTAAAGCAGTTTGCATCATCATTAGAAGAAAGAAGTTTGTCTTTAGACATTCTAACAGTGCAGATAGCAAACATAAAGACAAATGAGACTTTGTGGGAGAAAACTCCCCACCATAACACTTTACTAATATAACAGATGTAAAATTCATAAATATTTAATAATAATATGTTAAGTACTTACTATGTTCCTAACTAGTATATTTTACCAATATACTAAAGTATTATCAATACTTTAATAATATCACAGATGTTAAAAGCCTCCAGGGTGCAAAGATATGCGTTTAAACATAATCAAGGTGTTTGTACAAAAAGTATAAATGAGATTGCATGTCTTTAATCTTACTATATTTTATTCAGAATTCTGATGAGTTAAGGAAGGTCTCAATTTATGGTTCATATTAGCTAAGGCAGCACAGTGAGAACAACCTTTCCTCCATCTGTACATAGACATATCAAGGGCTATCAAACAAAGATATAAACATTGGCTTGAGTTTCTCATCTAAACTTCTGAGGAAACTGGGGGACTAAAAACAAGAACTAGCAGGAAAATCCTTCTGGTGTGGTGGTCTTGTTCTTATAATCTTTCATGACTCACCACTACTAGGAATCTGCTTCTGGCCACTGTAAGACACAGAATATTGCGCCTGACCTTGCTGTAGAGTACCATCATTCTTATGTAATATTTTCTTATGACTGTCCTAGTACAGAATATCCAATTCAAATTAAAGAAAACTCAACATTTCTGACAACCTTATGCCTGTTTCCATTTCCCCCTTGGCAAGACAGAAAAAGCTCTTTCAAAAGCTGAAAGTTACAATATTTGTTAGCATTTTAGTTGTGTCTATTTTGTCTGCTTCCTAATTCGCTAAAAATCGAGAACACAACTTCTTTACGAACAAATTTTTTCCTAATTGATCTTTCTGAAAATAGAGTACAGTGAAGTTTGGGTCTGCTGGAACTCAGGAAGAGATGAGTTTCCTTATTTTAATAGGGAAACACGCACTCTGTGTAACAAACTGTGGATGAGGTTGCAGTGGCAGGAATGTGTTTGGTCACCCCAAGATCTGGGCTGGTGCTCAGAAGTCTGCCTGTTGCTCTCTCCCAAGTGAGATGGCTTGACTCTGTGCAGGTGTGTGGTGAAGGTAACTCCTCACGCCTCTTTCTGCAGCAGAAGTAAAACTGTTCATTTCCCTCAGGGAATTCATTATGCTTTCCAAGGGAAGACTTCCTCCAGTCTCTTGTCCTGTATGAAGGGAGAGACCTGATCCACAGAGCAGACAGCTAGATAATGCTGGGAGAAAACCACCTGGCTTTTCTTCCTTCTCTCTCTCTTTTCCCTATTTCCAGCAAGTATTAAAATTGCAAGGTTAATTAGAAGAATGCAGTGATGAGAATAAGGAGGGCATCAATTGCGGCAGAAACTTTTTCAAAGGTGGTTTCCATCCAGGAATGGGACAAGACTGTATTGGGAGAGTTCAGTATTTAATTTTATTTGGGGATAAGGGCATGTGCTCCTTTCTTTTAAAAATATGAACAGAGACATATCTGCAACACAAGCACCAATTGGTTTGGGAGATAACAACCATATGTTATGTACCAGTGCAACTACATTGTATATATCTCAGCTTATGCTGAGCTATATATTTCTTAGTTTTTCTTTTTTACCTCAACAAAACCCAACAAAACTCAAAACCCTTCAACATTTAAATTAAAGCCAAAGGATTTTGTGGTTTCTTACACTAATCTGACCACAGAACATATAAGGAAAATAAAATGCAAGTAATGTCTCCATGAGATGAAATGAAATACCTGATGTGCAACTGCTAATGACTAAGAGTTAAATTTGATATTTCTGCACACCATTTATCTACTTCAGTATTTCACTATCCATGAACAGCAGTGATAATTAAGGGAGATTTCTTACGGTTTTGTCTCTTAACACTTATTTTCTCAGTGCCTAAAAGGCTTAGAGCTCTCACAGAATACTCAGTAACTTTCACTCTCCTTCTATTCTCCAAGACAAGTAATCCTAAACTGGCAGCAACCAGCCAAAATTTAAAGACAAGACAGATGTATGCAACTCTGAATATATCTCACTAATCTGAGAAACTGACCTCAAAGAGAAAGGAGTTTGAAGAAAGAGCTGGGCCTAAACAATTTGGTTTTGGAAAACAAAGAAGACTAAGCAACCAAAATGTATTGAGACTGTTAGGGGGGAAAAAAACCCTCAAAGACCACAATTTTCATCCACACTTTTCCAGACTGGAAATTTAAGTTGTTTCACCCCAATAGTTTTATTTTTTAAAACTTCCTTATTAGTTGTTTTTAACATCTAATACCATGAAAATC
This sequence comes from Illadopsis cleaveri, assembly GCA_013399915.1. NCBI lineage: Eukaryota > Metazoa > Chordata > Aves > Passeriformes > Timaliidae > Illadopsis > Illadopsis cleaveri. Next base: position 1,213,531 of record VXBB01022996.1, read on the forward strand.
TAGGAGAGACATGCTTTGATTCTGTTTCTATAAAATTTTATGTCCTGGCAAGACTTCCTCCATTAAAATGCCTGTAAGCCAAGACTATCAGTTATTCACTGAGCCTTTCATGCAACACTTGCTGTACCAGTGTCTACATGATCTTGTGGTCTATTTAGTCTGGTCTTGGGCCATAGGACTAATGTCTGCATTGGTGAATAGTATCCAATGAAAGTAGTAGAGGGAAACAGCTGAGGAATTGAGATCTAAATTATATGCATTTCAAAGACTGTGTTTCTTTAACTAGTGGGGTGCCCTGGGCTGGATGTATTATGTGTGTTCCATGTGATGCAGTTTACTTTCTTCTACATGCTCCAGAACCTGCTATTAAAACATAGTAAAGAGGATGACTCGGAGATTTACCTCAAAAAATGCTTTGGATTTGTACTAACCTGCTAACATAGATATATTAGGAATGTGGAAAAAGAGGAAACCTCAGTAAGGGAGTTCTACAACAGCCCTTCTCAAGGGAAGTTTTGGTTGGTTTTACTGGTTTTGTCACGGGCACTGAGAGCTTAGCCTTTATTGATCTTGATTAGACATTAGAGTGGTTTGCTAATCTTCCTGTAAAGATTAGCACTGAAGATTTTATTGAATTCATTATAATTACCACTATGATATTTTTTCACTAAAACAGCATTACTGATTCTGAGTAGAAAACAAGATCACATACAGCTTTCATCTTGAAGGGTTTCCGCCTCCCTTTTTGCAGAATAAATATTCTATTCATCCCTTGCTGATGCTTTCTTCCTCTTTCCATTCTTGATATTTTCATTGGCAGTATTTGGTTCTTGCATGGTATTATAAAATAGAGAACATTTCTCCAAATTTAGCTTAGTAAGACATTTTTTCCCTCTCTCTCACATTCCCTACTTTTCTTAGTCTGACTACCATGATTGTTCAGAGCCTCCCAGCTGCTAGTCCTTCTAGAAATGGAAAAACTGACAATGCTAAAGACTGTTTTCACATCTTTTTTCAAGACCACACGTTTAACTTGAGCGAAACCATGATAAGCACAACAGTAGGCTTTGAGTGTGTGCAATAGTTGAGAAACAATGACTTTTTTCCTCAGAGAGAAGCAATCTCAAATTACAAGGGACAAAAGAAACAAAACATACCAGGGTAAATAATAGCATAATAAGAGTGAGAGTAAAGGCAATGGAAACTTAAGATAAATACTTCATCATTTATAAAAGCAACTCCAATTAGAGTTTCTGTATAAACAAATTTTAAAATTGCAAAGAACTTCCCCACTGAACTAATTAGATAACTGTGGAATTTGGTCTTTGGAACAAAAGTTTATGCTGATAAAACAATCCAAAATTAACATCCATATACAGTGAAACTCAGCATTGCTTGGAACACTCTTTAAAAAAAAAATATTACCTGATTTACTAATTAGATTTTTTATAAATGTCAAAGGAACAGGGAAACTTCATCCTGTTATAAAATTGGGTAAAAAATGGAAAAAGTACATTTTTCAAGTCATTGGAGAGAAGATGGTAATGAAAAGATACCTGAAAAAGAGTGACAAGCTATACACAGCAAATATTTGTGGGGAAGATCAAAGAGTAGTATCATATACGGGAAAAAAGATACCAGCTATGTATCTTCAAAAAGAAGTGAGCTAAAAATGAAAGGAAGTATATGCTCTATTAAGATCTGAAGCCTCCAGCAGTTTTGCTGATAAAACTGGTCAGAATCAGACCTGAAGATCCAGCAAATGACATATCAAAGTAAAAAACAGGATCTGTTTTATTCTACCTCCCATGACACCCTGGTATTTTAAGGTAACATAAGATAAAAGAGATATACATAACCAAGAGAAGATTTTGGATAACCTTATTTTGTCATCTTATTAGTTAAAGAAGAAAAATACAAAATTATCAATGTTTGATATGAATTCAAGTTCCACATCCTTTACGCCATACTAGATTTGTAAGATTAGTTTACATACTGGGGAAAGGAGAGATTAAAACCAGCTTTTCTGAGAGAGAGTCTGGAATGCTTCCCAGACATCACAGAAATTTTTCAAACAAAACTCCTAGGTGTTCAAGGTGATAAATATGTCAAGGACATGGAGTTTTCATTTCAAGTTGTTTCCTCTATTCATATGTTTAGTAACACAGACATACAAATATATATCAAGATAAGGTATATCAAACACTTTCATATCCACTGATTTCCACAATGCTTTTTTTGTAGTTTCTCTTGTCTTTAATATATCAAATTTTGCAATAGAAACAGACAGTATTTTTATAGTAGACGTGAACTCTTGTCTGTCTAACCAATATCAATGTTTTAATTGTCTTGGCTAGGCTCATAGGCATCCTATTTTGAGAGAACTCACCCTTGCTATTGTGTGCCAGCTTAGTTTTAAAAAAGATATTATAGTAAATTCTCAGTTACTTGGTTTCCTCTGTGTGTTAAGAAGACATGATATTTTCTTTACTTACCTACAATTCAAGAGAGTAAGTATTGATTCCATTCTGACTGTCATAATTACCTAGAAGACACCTAACAGCAAAAGTTAAGAACAGGGCTAGCACAAAGTTGTTATGCTAATCTAAGAGGGATTCAAAGCACAGCACAAATGGAAACACTGAAATATGTTGTTCTGCATATCTGGGTAACCCACAAAGCCCATTAGGTATAATTTCTAAAGATCAAAATGATTTTTAATTTTTTTTTTTTTTTTCCATCTTGCAGTTAAAAAGAACTAGCCTTCTCACAAAACTCCTGTTGGAGAGAAGGTGTTCCTGGTACATAATGTCCCTTATGATTAAAACAGTTAGAGTAAACTGTGCATTTGATCAGCCTGAAAAGGTGAAGGAAAAGACTTGTTCACTTTAGTCAATACTACACTCTAGGGTATACTTCCCATATTCACATGCTTCCTAGATGAACTTCAACAAGGGAAGAAAATCCTAATACTAAAGGACTAAAAGGAAGATCTGCAAATTATTATGGCCAAGTCTGACACAGAGTTCTGTTACTGAAGCAGGGTTCCTAATGGAGATCAACTAGAAAAAGTACTTAAGAATGCATAGGAAGACAAGTTTCTTCTGAAAAGGAACTGTAGTGACGCAAAACAAGTTCTTCTCCAACAAAAGCACAATTGTACCACTTGAAATATTTCAGCACTCATTAACAGCCTTATAGCTAAATACTGCCTAATATAACGGTTTACATTTATTTTTGCCACTGACTCAAATTTTATAATCAAAATCTCAACTCCTTCTATAATAGTAATAAATGGGAGCGAGGGGGTTATATTTTTAGGCTAGGTCAGTCAGAGAAAATTGCCAAGTGTGTAACACCAATATTTTTGAGAAGTAGGCATACCAAGTAACATAAATCTTAAGACTTGTGAATCTCAGGACTTTAAGCTACAGTAAGAGAGAAACCCTCATGAGTCAGAGCAGCCATCATAAAGGACTGTGATGCCTAGATAACTCTGCTCAGAAAGGCGTAATTTCCACTGGCATTTCTAAGGACATGACAGATATTATTAAAACACAGAAAAGGATGTAGCTTTATACCGTAATTTATTTATGTCACAGTTAGAAATTAATACAGTAAGTGATTTACAGTGAATACAACTCGAGGAAAAAAAAAAAGTTTTACCAAAACATTTTTTTTTTCAAGCAGACCTATTCAGCTAGAAGCATGCATAACTGAATTTCTCCTTCCACACTTGCAGTTCACAAATTTAACCTCATAAACAGATGGAAGCAATCATATATCACATGGGGTTTGAGAGAAGTAGAAAACTGAGCTGGTCTGCAAGATGAAAAATCTTGAGAACAACTGATATAAGCTCAGTGTTCAGGTCCAGTTTCTCAGTTCATGAGATTTTTCTCACATTGCAATAAAATTTTCCCATTCCAGCATAGTTCAAATTGGAATCAGCACATTTAAAACATATTCATAACAGGAAACTTCAGGAAGATTTGGAGATTAATCCTGACGTACATAACTAAATGGTCTCCCAGTACCATCCTTTGAAAGATGATATTTTTGGGGGGCAGATCTTCAATCCTGAAAGGTTTCTTTCCCACCTTGAGCTCTCTTCCCCAACCTTCCCCCTCCCCGTTTTTTTTCCCCCAGGTACCAGTATTTATAATTCAGGTTTTATCTCTACTTTGTTATGGAATAAATTTGTTAATTACATACTTCACAACTTGCTTAATTTATCCAGTTCAAAGAACTCCTTAAAGTCTCCTACCTATCTGAAAGGTTAAATGATCCTGTGTGGGTTATCTACTAGCTGTCCACTGTGCATAGCCAGGCCATGTGAATCCAGAATAGATGGAGATCTTCATTCTCCATCAGTGACTTGACTTTTGCCACCTGACTAAAAGCCAGAAGTTGAGTCACTGTAAATATTAAACAGAACAAGGGAATAATACTATGGGAGCAGTAAGAAAACTTCTCAAATCTTCAGGATTAATTAATGATGAGGGAGTAGGGAGAAAAGATTTCCTATTTGTATGCTCTCCAAAGACTTATGAAGTACATTGTAGAGCATAGGGCACATGGTCAATCCTCTATCAGATGAACCTGAGATTATAGTTTCTTCTAATCACTATTTTCTACCAGTTACTTTATTCTTCAAACTTAGATGGGAGAAAGAGAGGACAAGCAAAGTCTAAACATGTCAGATCATAATCAGCAGCAACAGATACCAGACATACTTCACCTCACCATAACTTTTCACCAATCCAGTCCTGCAATGCTTTTCAATTATGAATTTATTTTAAGTTCCAAAATGCATATGGGTACACAGCGTGCAACACTCACACATCCTGAAGACTGGGCCCTGTAAGTACCCAACAAACTCCACAGATGCCATAGAGCATGTTGGGCTATGTTGGATTATACCCAATAACACATTCAGATTCCTATGCTATGAATCATGCTATAAGTCAAGGCCTAGTTTTGGGTAGCACAGCTAGCTTTGCTTTACTGAAGAAATGACTGTGAATGCAGAAGAAAGTACATAAATAGGGACTGTACAGAGGAACATGAGGTTTCTAAACAGAAGCATAAACACCACAGACTAACACATGACACCTACTATCTGCTGTTACTGGAAGAAAAAATCATTCCTTTGCACTCCTGAATCATAAATATCCTTCTTATAAGATCTCTTGTGCATGGCAAAATAAGGTCTAATGTAGAATGATTCTGTGACATAAATCAGAGATTGGTAATGAGGTTATGAATTGTTCTGGTAATCACATGCCAGTTTGTCACATGATGCAATTGATGTGACTGGGTAACATTCAGCAGAACGAAGCTACAGATTTTTAACAAGATGTTTAGTCAAAAAAAACCAAATGAACAATAGAAGTGTAATACATATTATGCACTGAAACACATAGCTTGCCTGTGTCATATCTTAAAATGTACTTTCAAGACATTTGCACAAAGTATTGCTCAAAATACAAGGTTAGGAATGCAATTCAGTTTAGGGAGTAAGGTACTATTAACAATTTGGAAGATAAGATGTAGAGAGCTCTGTGATAACACAGTATTCAGTGTCATGTCTAAATTCATATGTATTACTGGAGCTTTTAGAGAGGTAAGAACAATACGTCTTTAGTCTCCTATGCTGTTAGCAATGATTCAGTTCTAATAAAGCAATTTCAAAGGAAACTTTTTCCTATTAAGCTTTACAACACTGAGGATATTTTATGAAAGTTTTTCATATTTTAATGATTTAACTGAAATTTTCAGCAGGCAATGTGTTCCTGAACTACTTAGGGTTTTAGAATAGTTATTAGTAGAAATATAAAAGTACATGCACTGTCAAATTAACTCCAGATTTAAGGTAAGTCCAGGTAAATAGAAACTTACCTCCATGACCTAGGTTTTTTATTACACAAAATCATATATAGCAAATCAGCATAATGTACAGAATAAATTTCCCTTTTTCTGCCTCCTGAATTTGAGTTTATTGATTGACAAATTTCCTGGCAAAGAAAATAAGTTTTGATGAGATCAGCAGGAGCCTGTGACTCTGATTCTAAAAGAACACTTGGACAGCATCAATAAATACTGCTATATTTTAAGGGTTATGAGAGTCTGACAAGGAAATTATTTGATGAGAGTGAGGCTGCCAGAAGAAAGCAGCAGAAATGACATAAGAAGTTGTCACAAGAATGAAAACTGTAAATGATGCAAAAGTAAAACTAAGTGAACTGCTGCTAGCAGTGTTTGTTCCTGAGGTGAATGCAAAAATTTTACAGAAAACATTGCTGGCTAATAAGGTCTTTTTTACTAAATATAAGCATTTATTCTCTCTTGGATTTCCCTGTTAGGCTTAACTCAAGAAATAGGAGCCAAAGACACAAATTTTAATGCAACAACAATCTAATGAGGAAATACTATTGTTCCATGTATGTTTCTCCAGTGAGACAACCTCTGAGTTGACTACAAATACAGATTAAGATTGGTACCAACTAGTATTAACTGAGTAGCTGCAATGTAGGTTACTGGTATTGAATTTGACTTCTTTTTCAAACTGTTCATAAAAATTCAATATGAACAATATTCACATTAAATCTTTTTGCAAATAAACACAGAATGGTATGTTTTAATATTTTTTGCATTAAGTTCCTGTGTTGAATGAGAAAATGTCTTGATGCATTGCCATCTTCAGAACCACTATAAAATTAGTATGACATTTTGTAATTTTGTCCACTGTAATTGAACCCCTGAGTTGCAGTGTCACCAGTGATAAGATTTTAATTTTAAATATTGAAAAGAAGTTTTTGCTAAGCCTGCACAGTTTCAAGGAAATAACCCAAAACATACAAACCAAAAAAGCACACACAAAACCACCCCCCCCATTCCTCCCCAAACACATCTATTCCAAGAAGAGCATAATGTTAAATATCTACCCTTTAACTATGCCAGTGTGGTTTTGTGGTTTAATATACTATAGTATGTGAAAGGTGAAATAGAGCTATAGCAAATATTTGTGTGCACGCCCGCAAAAAGTTAAACATACCTAAATATAACTGCCTCACAAAATCATTCCAAAGCCCATCATCAAAAAATACTGGAGGATGAGCTCACTCACAAGTGAACTTTTATATATACATGTATGTTGGTGTGTCTTCTTCCCCTCCCCCTTTGGATGATAGAAGTCCAAAAAGCTCAGGTACACACATCTGGGCAATGCCCACACTCAATATGAAGTAGCACAGACATCTGTGACTAATATCCAGATCATTCCATTTGTTGGACTCAAGACAATAAAAACAGTGGATGAAGTTTAAAGAATTTTTTTTTTTTTGAGGATTTGTGGGTGGCCAGTCAGTATGACTAAGATACAAGCACTTTCTAACTTTCTGCTTCAAACAGAACTTCAGTCTGACTGGTCAGAGTCCCATGCAGTCAGTATGGAAAAAGTGGAAACCAGTAAAAAACCTCCCATCCCACTGGATTTTAAGCATGTCCCTGCATAGCTTGTTCTTGATAACCCTTCCCCTCAAAGTCATACAGCCAAAATAGTGGAGTCAGGAACTACTTTGGTGCATTGCTGTCACAAGATTGTTAGCAAATTGAAGGGAATTCAGAGAAAAAAAATCAAGAGCTGCAAAGGAGTCTGACTGGAAATGTTACGAGAAGGATTGAGATAAGTATATATTTTTGGCAGCTGAGAAATATGTTAATAATGCAGAGTTCCAAAAATATTATCTACAAAAACTAAGAAAGCATAACATGAGGGGACAATTGCAAAATGATTTAATTATAATGCAGCCTCAATAAAAGAGTATTTAGGGAAAAACAATAAATCTCTATTTCCATCAAACCGCAGGGTAAATAAACCTTCTGTTCCAATCTCTTCCAAAGTGATTTGTAAAACTGAGTTGCATGTGTGAATCTGTTCTTTCTGCTGACAAAAACCCCAGAGATGTAGTAAAGTTAAACACTAAAATGAGGGAAGGTGTTACTCGTAAGGGTGGTGAGGTAATGGAACAGGTTGTCCAGATGCGTTGTGGATGTCCCATCCCTGGCAGAGCTCAAAGCCAAATTGGATGGGGCATTGAGTTACCTGGTCTAGTGGAAGTTGCCCCTACCCATGGCAAGAACTTTAGAACTAGACTGTCTTTAAGGTCCCTTCCAACCCAAACCATTCCATGATTAATAAGGTATCATTAATTTATTAAGGAGAATGAGGATCTCAAGAAAGACAGAATCCAGGAATACAAATATAAAATATATAATAAAAACCTCAAACCAACAAAACACTGAAAAATCATGCTGAACCTGGTCCTGCCCACCTGTATGATGTGTCTCACTCAACAGTGTTGTAATGATGCAGTTGCCATTTGAAGTTATCTTGAGATCAGTGGTAAGCTGGAACTGATTCTCCATGTACACTGTGTAGCTCTGCCACTACATCCCACAGGAAAACCACTGTGAATATATTTCAGCTATTTGAAATTTACAGGAGGGCATGAATAGTCAGGTATGTGCAACCCAGATTACTCTCAGTTCAGATATCACATATACTATTATCAGTTTACAGGTCTATTCTGTGTTTGAAAGTACAGGAAGATCACAGCATACGAAATTGGTAGGTTCTTATGTCTGTGCATCCTCCAGCTGTCATCCAATAATTTTTCAACCAATAGTTCTTCAATCCCTGTCAAGCAGATTAATCTATGTACAAGAGTGGTCTCTCCTCTTTGGAAGTCATAATTGGATGCCACCTGCCTCTTTTAATGTTTATTTACAGCCAAGACTAGACTATGAGGGGTACCTGCTCTAAAAGCAAATATTACACTTTGGATTATGCTGAATCTGGACTTTGTAACATAACTGCAGATAAATTTCCACAGACCCTAAGAACACTCAGATTCAGTAAGCTCCTGAAATGAAACAGAACCAAACAGACTTGGGAGAGCTGCTAAAAGGACGGGGTCATAACCAGAATATAATTTATTGCCAAATCAAAAGCATTGATTTCAACAAGAATGAGAATCTAGCCATAAAAATATTCCCACAATCCACCCACATTAAGACGATTTTGCTGTGAGACACACTGCAGGTTGAGGTTTGGGCAGACATGACCAATTTAGGCAAAGGAAGAAAAGATGAAGACAGCTTCTGCTGACTCTGAAAAAGAAATATTGACTAAGAGCCAAAACTTCCCTGTTACACAAGAAGCTGTAGAATAGAGCTCAAAGTGGACATGACTACCCATTTCCCCAATCTGTCAGCTGGTAGCTATTTATCTTTAGATAGAACAGATTTTATTATAAGTGGTCTTATGCTAAGTTAATACCTTTCATTTGTTTTTCCGCATTATGCACTGAAAAGTACCACAGCAGATTCCACAGGATATACGTGGCAAAAGACCAGCTAGACTGTAGGATTTATACAGAACCACATTCTCCTTCTGTATTGAAAGAAGTTCTCTGCCCGAACCTAAGCAATCATAAAGTGCTCCTATCTGTCCTTACTTGCTTTCCTGTCTTTTCTTCTACAACTCTTTGCTGCTCTCCCACTTTCTCAAACTGACCAGCTTCATGGTAATTATTTCCTACCACAGGGTACATCCTACCCAGCCTTTTGTCTTTATCAGCAGGCAGATCACTTTCTTGGCACTGTCTCTTTGCTTCATCTACTCAAACTTGAAACAACAATATCCTCTTTGGGCAGAGTTCAAACCAATTTTATGAACTGGGGTTGTGGATTAATTCTTATAATATATGAAACGTGTGTCATAGAATCTCTCTAATTAGTATTTTCTCTGCTTGTTTTAATTGCAAATTTCAGCAGCAAGATATCCTCCAGAAGCACAAAATGACAAATCAGTCAGTCTCACATCTATGCCTGGCAACATCATGGATCAGATCCTCCTGGAAACTATTGTAAAGCACATCGAAAATAAAGATGTGATGGGAGATAGCAAAAATGGCTTCTCTAAAGGCAAATTGTGCCTGAAAAATTCGGCAGCCTTCTATGATGGATACAGAGGTAGTGGAAGGGGGAAGAATGACTGACATCTTCCTCTACTTTTGCAAAGCATTTTACACTGTCCCACGTCGCTCTTGTCTCTAAACTGAAAAGTTATGGATTTGATGGACAGACCACGCTGTGAATAAAGAACTGCCTGGATGGCTGCACTCAGAGTGGTGGTTGGCAGCACGCTGTCCAAGTGGAGAGCTGTGACAAGTGTTGTTCCTCAGGAATTGGCGTTGGAACTGGCACCATTTAACATCTTTATTAGAGACATGGACAGCGGAATTGAGTGCACCCTCAGCAAGTCTGAGCATGGCACCAAGCTGTATCAACAGTATTACTTCATGTTGCCACAACTTCTTGTAGTCCTAAAGTGGGAAATAAAAACCCCACAACCATGTGGATAACATATCAACACATCAATGTTTTGGCAGCGGCTGAACAGTGCTTACACAGCACTGAGATTTTCTTCCCCCCTGACGCTGCCTCCCTCAGTGAGCAGAGCTAGGCTGACAAGAAGCTGGGAGGAGACAGCTGACTCATACTGGCCAAAGGGATATTCCACACCATATGACATCATGCTCAAAAGTTAAAACTCAGGGAAAGAAGGAGGAAGGGGGGACATGGTTATATGTCTTCCAAAGTAGCTGTTATATTTTCTGAAGCCCTGCTTTACAGGAAGTGGCTAAACCTCTGCTTGCTGATAGGAAGTAATGAATAAATTCCTTATTTTTCTTTAGTGTGTTGTCCTGGAAGACTGCCTGCTGCCTTCCTAAACAAGTAGGACTCACAGTACTATTTATGTTGCAGAAGTTTTAATGTCTGTTTTTTTCCTTTGTTTAAAGTAGCCCAGGTTGCTAAAACAGGACTGGGGATTGCTAAGTAGTGTGATACAAAGTTGAAATTAAACCATATATCTACTGCACTGTCTGCATCAAATGTTTTGGCATTTTGCCATCCGGTTGAGTGATCCTTCATACACTGAGAGATGTGTGCTTCTGAACTACTTGGGAAGATTTCATGTTTCTCTGCACTTCTAGGTGAGCTCTGTGCAGACCTTCACCAGAGAACATTTTGTTATCCTGAACTTTTGCTGCTGGTTACCTCAGCAATGGGGCACAGCAGCTGTCTACTCATCTGTTTATCTCACGGGCTCAGAAAAAAGGACTCTAGAGCATTAAAAAAAAAAAAAAAAAGTCCTTCCAATGCAAATGGTCTATATCATAGTTGTTTCTCCAATGGTAGATAAATTGCCCAAAATACTGACAAAACTGATGTGAAATTCCCCAGCAGGCCTTTAGTTCAGAGGGCTGATGCCAGAGTGTAGTAAGCTGTCAAATACATCTTCTCAAGCAGTGTATTTACAGTCACTAAATTCAAATTGTTCTTTATCCCATTGAAAATGGTGTGAGGTCATTCATGGAAAAAATGACTAATGGGATAGTGAGAGAGGAACCTTGGAATTTTCAGTGAATGCAGAGGCTGTAGGCTGCAGTCATGTCCTCTTATGATGTATCCCAAAGTGCAGCAATACCAGAGACCTAGTCTTGTAATAGCAAAAAGGCTTTGCCATGAGGACACAACCGTAAAAACATAGCAAAAGACATAACTATGTAGACAATGTCCAATAAAAAAGCCTTTGGCTCATCACTAATTAAATCATCCCCCCTGTCCTGCTGTATTTGTCCTGTCCTGCCCTATTGGCTGGTTTTTAGCACAGCAGAGGCACATCGTAGGAATGAATACCTTTGAGCACACCAGGAGTAGATGACAGAGATGCTCAAAACAATGGGCAGGGGGAAGTAGGCCCTCAACCAGTAGTTTTTGTAAGCTTTGGGAGACACATATAAAATTACTCTGGTATAATTTGTTTCATGCTTTTTTAGGGGAATTTAGAAGGAAAGAAATGAAAAATACAAGATGCAAAATATGTTTTAAAAAGATTTCCTTGGATTTTCAAGTTGGCCTCCAAGTTCCATCCAAATAGAAAAGTGCTGATAGGGTAAGAAATGCATTCCTTATTTTAATATCCATCACATGCTAATGATTAAGTGTCTCAGTTCAGCCACAGCTTCTCTCCCAAGATGGGTGCAAGTACATTCAGAACTGCAGCATGTCAGATGTTCCACAGAATGATGAAGCCCACGTATAAAAAAACACAGAAAAAATTATGCACAGAACATTGTTTAAAATGCTCTGCTGTCTTTTGCATTATTTCCTGAAGCTTATTATACCAATCACTTGGAGCATAAATCTGTCTTCAGCATCTGTTCTCTTCCAAATCAGCTCCCCACTGCCCTTGACTGTTGCTTTTGTATACAATTCTTTATCAAATCTAATTGGAAACAGCATTGAAATCAACACTTACCATCTCTCTATGGTGCTTAACCCATCTGCATCCAAAACATTGCTGAACATTGCACATGAGGATGTAATCTTTTGAGAAGCAGAAGATTCTCTCCAGTGCTGACCCAGATAAACCCTCCTCATCACTGGGACTGCAGGGTTATCTAGATGTCCCATGAAAACAAGCTCACAATTTCAGGGTTTCAAGGCTGCCAGTTATGAACAGAGACAGAAGCATCCTGGTGTATGAGTCTTATGGAGCTGACAAGAAAAAGCAAAGTTTGGTCCCTTATAATCCCACACATGTATCACAGTCATTTACTAGTTCAGGCTTGGGGGTTATGGTAAGAGTTAGAGATATACCTGAAAAGTAAAATATATTCAGTCCAGGCAAACTCCTCCCATTTTAGTTCTAGCATTAGCATTAATTACGGCCACGCTGCAGAGAAAACAAAGTGTGTTTTTGCTGTTTTAGTTTAAAACAAACACAAAGAAGCTAAGATGATATATTTTATAAAAAAATAATTTCAGGTTAATATTTGGAAAATAAGTGATGCACAGGGTGCACTGCAGGTCACAGGGGAAGCATTAAGCCTTTCAGTTCCAGGCATCACTGATTTGCTTTCAATTTTGCTCCATGATTATATACCTAAACTTTAAAAGCTTTGGATTTTGATCAGTTGAAGCATAAATATGATGTTGAAGCAGATGTTTCATTGCAGAAGTAGAATAAAGAATGAGGAATGTTTCTGCACAAAAGATATTTGCATCTTCATAAATGAAGTAACACAAACCTTTTAATTCCTTAATTGGTTTGATGGTGTGACTGTGTAAAAAACTTTATGTTTTGCTTCATTAGGAGAGTACTTGACTATCACATATATAGAAATTCAATGTTTCTAATTTTGTAGTTTTAAACTGATGTTTTGAGGGTAAATATTATATAACCTGTAATAAATAACTTATTTGCTGAAGAAAAGAGAGGAATCAGTAAAAATCAAATTCACTGTCATATGAATATGAAGTGTCTTTAAAGTGACTCATAGAAGCCAACTGGCTTTACAAAGTCAACATTAGATGTATTCCTAAACCACAAGTGTGGATAAGTCTATGACAATATCCTCCAGCAATTTATAATTTCCCTCAACTCATGCATTACATCAGCTCCAAGATATTTCTATATGAGTTTAAAGTTTAACTAATGACCAGAAAACTTTATTCACTTTCTCCAAATCACATATTTTTCTTCAAATGTTAGATATTCTGAATTAGAATTTTTTTTCCCAGTCAATGCAAATATAGTAAAAGAAGAGCTACTGTGGATCCAGATTCCCACAGTACCTTCAGCTCAGACCCATTTATTTTTGATGGAAATATGAACTTTTAGATTATATGCGTTGAGGTTAAACCTTCAGTGTCCCTGAACAACAGAATCACCAGCCATGTAACTTATGAAAAAATATAGATACTGATGGGTACCACATCTATAACTGTTGTGAATATTTAATATTCTTCTGCCTGAAATAAGAAAAAGAACAGAAAAAATATCCAACTCCTTACTTTACTGCTCTAATGATTAGATTATTCTTTAAGAAAGAAAACTATAACATTCCTTTCTCTCTCTCCCCTTCTCTGTGTGTGTGTATATATACACATATATGTGTATATAATACTTGCAGGTTACATATTATTTCTATACTTATTCATATGTAGAACTATACCACTCATTTAAATATGAATAAGTATTTAGTCAAATTATTCTTTCACATAACGGCTTTGACACATTTGCAAAGCTAGCTTGCTCTTCATTTGATATGTAATGGATACCTGATGCAACACCTCCACTGGGAATCGTGCTTACTTTCAGTTGAATAGTCAAATAGATAAATTTTAAAATTTAAAAATTCGTGAAGGCACTCATGAAAAATTTTAAATTCCTTGGAACAGCAATTTATCTTAAACTCTCATTTATCTGACTGGCCCATATTTCCACCCTCTTTTCAGAAGGCAGCTGTCCCCCTTTCCACAGAAGAGTTGCATTATATTCATAGGAGTGTAAGTCCCATGCTTGTTCCCTTGTCTTTTCATGATTATTATCTGAGGTCTCAGCTTGAACGTGCACCAAAACACTCTCAACACATTTTTCAGGGACTGTCTCCCTAATCCAATGCCCTTGTAAAAGCTTGCAATCCCCCTTAGCATTTTGCATGCTCTGTACTTTTACCCAATCCATATACCCTTCTTAAAAATCAAACTTTTAAATTTTTTGTTATGAAAATAATTCCATTTATCAAAATTATGTATGCTCTTTAGCAAATAGCATAGAGCAACTAATAGATTTGTAAAACTTCCTTAAGATCATGGAGTTCAACCATCAACCCTGCCAAATCCACCACCAAATCATGTCTACATGGCTTTTTAATATATTCGGGGATGTTGACTCCACCACTTCCTTGGCCATCCTGTTTCAATGCTTGAAGAATTTTTTCTTAGTAATCAATCAAAACCTTCCCTAGTAAATATGAGGACCTTTCGTCTTGTCTTAATTGCTTGTTAACTGGGAGAAGAGACTGATCCACAGCTTGCTATAACCTTCTTCCAAATATTTGTAGAGAGAGATAAAATCATCACTGAGCCTCTTTTTCTCCAGTGTAAATTACTTCATCAGCCACTCCTCACAGGACTTCTGTTCCAGACTCTTCACCAGCTTCTCTGGACATGTTCCAGCACCTCAATGCATATCTTGAAGTGAGGGACCCAGAACTGGACACAGGACTGGAGGTGCAGCCTCCTCAGTGCCCATTACTGGGGGACAATCCCTGCCCTGGTCCTGCTGGCCACTCTATTCCTGATCCAGGCCAGGATGCCACTGGCCTTCTTGGCCACCTGGGCACAGCTGGCTCATGTTCAGCTGTCACCAGCACTCCCAGGTCCTTCTCAGCTAAGCAGCTTTCCAGTCACTCTTATTCCAACCTGTAGTGCTGCAGGCGGTTGTGGTGACCAAACTGCAGGACCTGACACTTGGCCTTGTTGAACCCCATAAAATTGACCTTAGCCCATTGCTCAAGCCTGTCCAGATTCCTTTGCAGAGCCTTCCTGCCCTCCAGCAGATCAACACTCTCACCCAGCTTGCTGTCATCTGCAAAATGACTGAGTGTGCACTTGACTGTCTCATCCAGAACACTGTCAAAGCTATTAAACAGAGCTGGGTTCAACATTCAGCTTTGTGGAACCCCACTGGTGACCGGCTGCCAGCTGGACATAGCAGCATTCACCACTCTGCTCTGGCCACAGTCATCCAGTCAGCTTTCTACCCCGCAAACAACAGTTCTTAAGGAAACATCTACAAGGGCACTTCTGCCCAACAGACTATGGAAGAATCTGTAGGAGCCCCTTTTATAGTTTGTAACTTGAGTCCTCTTCTGGTAGGAAAGATTCCCTTTGGTATACTTACAGGGGTTTTTTCAAATTTCCAACTTTTAATTTTTTAAAAAATTAAATTGTATAGAAATTTAGTTTCATTCCTAGCATTTAAAGAAACAGATGGTTATATAGAAAAAAAAACAAAGCAAGAACACAACCCTACTTTCTTCAAAGTTGTCTCATTTTAAATAACATTTTTCATGTCTTCAGTGTGAGAACTGTTCAGGTTAAAAACACTTTTTGGACAAGAGTTTTTGCCTGTTACCTAGTTAAACTTGCTATAGCACTTTTTAAACTTGATAAATAATGCATAGCAAAGCAAGATTATGGTTGGTGAATATTAATGGCAGGAATTAGAGCACAGAAACTAATCTATAGTCAGAGAACACTCAAGCACAGAGTACTAAGTGACATAAGTAGGCTAATTGGATGCTTCTTACAGGAGCTGCTTTTCTGCAAACATTAGATTCACCTGACAGAGATTTATTTGACGACTCTTGGATAAGAAAGGAAGAAAATACTTCTTTTTTGTGTCATAACAGATCTGTGTCTTGACATCAAGGGAAAAAAAACAACCAACCAACCAACCAAAAAGAAAAGAAAAGAAAAGACAGTATCTTAATGGCATTATCATTTTCTTCCTCATTTATTTCAAGAATCAAAATACTTCTTACTTGTCTCACAATCCTTCACCCACCACTGACAAAGACTCAGATTGTTAGAATGAGACAGTATTTAAGAAAAAAATTTTAGCAGTACAGTATCTTGATCAATGTTTGCACATGGTCGAGATGACCTAGTTCAAAATAATATAGTTGCCCTTCTACTCAGAAAGTCTGGAATCGACTTACGACTTGTGTATTTTTTTCATTTTGTGACTTTATTTTTTTTTTAATTGATAGCCATATGCCTTCCTTGGCCTAATGAACAGCAAGAAAAAGCTGGTTCAGTTATGTTGTTGTTTCAAAAAGGTTTCTTTTTACTATGTATCTCAATTTCTCTATGAATCACTCCTGGGAAAGCATCATATTGTAGTTTTGTAAATATATATCCTGAAGTCAGAATATTCAGCACAACAATTTTTTCTGGTGGTCTGCAACAGGCATTTATAAGGCCAACTATTAGCATGAGAATTCACCCTGTCATTCAGAGGTGCAGCAATTAGCAGCCTTATTATCTACCAGCTACTAGCCAGGTTGGTATGAGCAGATATAGGGGAGATATTAAGAAGATGCTATCAATATATTCTATGATGACTGTTCGTCCTCAAGGCTCTGCACAACAGTATCAGTAAAATCTCTATTCCTGTAAATACTTTTCCCTCTTTTCACCAGCTCTCAATAGAGAGAGAAGTGAAGGAAAAAAAAAATCAGTCCACCATGCTCCAAGCCTTGCCTCTGTGGCAATGTTATCGCAGTCAGCATGGACTTATTTCAGAAACCCAGAAAGAAGGAACTTTAAGAGCTCAAACCTGCTTCTCTAATGAAGAAGTGGTTGAGATGCTTAGGAACATAATATTAGCACCAGTGTGTTAAAATTTCTGCTATTAATTTTCCTCATACTTTCTAACAACATAGCTGAAGCAGCTTTTTCCTGGACTGTGGATTTAAACAAAAAACAAAAAGCCAGAAACAAAAAAACTCCTACACATTAAAAACCAAAAATCCAAACAAAACCCCAAACAAAAAAACCCCCTGTCCCTAAAATCCCTCTCTGTTCTCCCATTCCGAACCGCACTTCATAGTGCCCTCTGTTTTTTGTTATTACATAGCGTTAAAAATGCAATAAAAGGGATTGCAGAAGGTGATTTCACCATGAAGTCACTTTTGGCCAAGTTACCTTTATCCTACTGTAAGACTTGTGTAGTAGGGACAGGATAGCATTTCATTCTGCAGTAAACAGAAGTTGTAACATAGGTTCTTTCTTTGCCAGGCAATGAAGGATTTCTCCTTCCCTCTCTCCTCACACAATATGTTTGTGTTTTCATCCCCCCTAATTTTCTAAGATATGGAATTTACATCCTCACCATACAGTCAGATTGCACTCTGGTCAGAGCGAGTTACTTTTCTTTGTACTTTTCTAACTACAAAACCATGAATTATATGTAATAACTATTTGTGGATACAAGTTTTTAGACACTCTCTTCCCCTCCTCCATTTTCTTTGTCTTTTTGTTCCTTATTCTGAAAATCCACCCCAGGTCCAAGTCATGCATCTGGATGTTTTATGCTGTGTTTCAGAGAGGCAGAGTGGGAAAAAAAAAGAAAAAAGATAAAGCAAGCTGCATAGAAACTTTTCACATATTAAATATGGTTGACATTCAAGTATGAGAAGAAAAGGACAGATTATTGTTCATTGTCAAGTTTCAAAGGATGAAGACCTTATTTCACTGCGCAGTTCTGACATACCATTCTCAAAGCATTTTTGCTCCCAAGCTAAAGGAATAGAGGGGACCTGCTCAGTTCATATGTGTTAAGCACTGGAGGACAAGTGAGATTTGTGGGGGAAAACATACATCCAAAGGCTGTAGTAAAAATAAAATTATTTCAGCAATAGCCAAAGCATGATTATAGATTGAAGCCCACTAAGGTTAGCAGGCAGTCCTGTTAGTGTTGAATATATCCAAACTCTATATAAATCAAGAAAGTGAAGAACTACTTGTTCAGGAAAGTTTTGTTAGTATCAGTGGAGAACACTGTTCATACTGCTGCATTGCATAGTATCTCCCTGAAACCAAATAGTTGAAAGTTAATAAGCCCCTGCTCAAGAGTCCTGCAGGTAAGAGCTGGACCCTGCAATAGTAGAATCAAGTTGTCTAAAATTCATATGCTCCCAAAACATGCTAAAAATTCATGTGCCACAGGGATGTCCTAAAAAGATCCTGGTTGTTGAGAAACAGTTTCTAGTTCCTTACCAACACTTTATTCCCTGTGTAAAGCTTCAAGTGATGAATGAAATGGCTTATCACATATCTATAATATAACAAACTTTTAGTACGTGATGAATTAACTACCGTTTTCTGGACTTAGCATAACTGACTCCCCAAAACCATAGGCAGCAAAACTAATGCGCCTGGAAGGCTACTTGACACATGTCCATATGCCCCTGCACACAGTGAATCACAGCACGTATAGGTCCTGAAGGGTGGAACCAGGGCTGCCAAGCTCTTTGGTGGAACTAATTTTTGTGGTACATGGTTATCACTGAGCCATCCTCTCCTTCTACAGCTTGGATATCTTCAGATGCCTCCATATTAAAATCATATCCCAGAGTTTGGGCATACCTTTACACCTATTACTGATCATAACATTGCCTATGTTGTTGGTTCATCAACCACCCCTGTGGTAAAGCATAGGGTGATGTTGTTACCTCATGCCAAACTCCTATCCAGCTTGTTTTAATTTCATATTTCACCATGTCTTTATTTAAACATGACTTAATGACTCCATTTATGTTTCTGGAGTAGAAGCACATTTTTTCTGAATTTTTTTTCCCACCTTTTCACAGTATTAGGTGGTGTTAAAATTGAGACATTCAAGATAGCTGCTTCTGGATGAGCAATAAAAGGACAAAAATCATAGAATAGTTTGAGTTGGAAAGGACATCCAAAAGCCATCTAGTCCAACCCCCTGCAAAGAGCATGGACTTCTTCAAATACATCAGGTTGTCAGAACCAGTTGTAAGATATGGGCTTTCACTGAGTACAGCAGGTATGCTGAGTTTGTGGTCAGAAAAAGAAGCTAATTCTGACCACTGGGTTCCCCAAAGATGGAGCAGCTGCAGGAAGTGCAGGAAAAGCACTGGCTTTTTTTTTTTTTTTTGGGACCTAGACAATCATTTAAACATTACTTGTGACATGTCTGAATCCTAGTAAGCAGACTTACTAGGACTCAAGTAAGGATTTAGATGTCATTAAATAGTATTAATCTATCTGTCAATGAAATAATTTATGCTGTATGCTGGCTATGAAACTAATGAAAACCTACTTCAACAAAATGAAGATGTGTTATATTCCTCATGCAGTAATGTGGAGAGCAAAAAGTATCTAAACCATGAAATACATTTTGTAAATTGAGGAATTTCCCAGCACTCACACAAGCTTTTAGAATCTGAGAGTAGAGGAAAATTTTCAATGCAGGTTAAAATGATTTTTAGCCACTTATAGTTACAAGTAGGTGCTCTATATATCACACTGACAACTTAAACTTCCAAAGTATAAATGTCAAAGACCCTTGCTCTGCCTAAAAGCAATTTGTTAGATAAAACCCATGAATTTAAATTAAAGATGAATGTGCAATTACTTTAAGGAAGAATAAAACCAAGCTTCCCATTAGGAATATATAAGCAGCTGTTAAAAAAAATAAAATACTGTCAATACTGTCTCTTCATTCAATTAACTCCTAACCTTGCAGACCACAGATCATTTCATTTGTCACCACATCGATTAGGCAGCTCTACATTTTGAGAGCACTTCTATGCCATTAGGTTATTAGATCCAGCTAATTTCTTTCCTGAGAATTACATTAATATATTTGACACATTCATTAGCTAATGAAGTTAGAAGATTCATATCAAATCCTTTCTCTGAGTATTGAGAACTAACATTATCAAATCTCCAATTCAGAGACAAAAAATGTATCCTTTTTCAAGATAGAATATACAACAACTAATATTTTGAAACTAAAATTTTCATCTCCTTGCTGCTATGAAACTACAAGAAACAAGGAAATAATGTTAAGCAACAAAAAACCCCCAGATATTAGCTGTCAAAATCATTAATGATATATTAAGTACAGATGCTCTCCCTTTAGTATTTTAAAATATATTTGAATTATATATCCTCTCCAAACGGTAAAGCAATATTCACATCTACTGTTTGACTGACTGTGACTGCACTAACCTTAACAAGTTATTTTTATAGAGTCAGATTAAGATAAGTTAAAAAAAAACAAACAGCTTTTCTTTTCATATAAAGTGAACTGATAATTTAATATGTAAAGTAATTTTATGTACAGAAAATAAATAGAAATGCCTCCTTATGTTTTTGTAAGGTGTGTAAAAGAAAGCATTCTCCTACCTTAGTCAAAGATGCTTGCTGCTGACTGACTGGAACAATTTTACTTGCATCCTAGTAAACTCTTCAACAGTAATCCTGTTATGTGTCTACAGCAGTTCCATGGGGGTGGGACTTCTGTGTAATAATGAATTCACCAGGGAATCTTCCCTTTGAAAGAATGCTGGTGCAGACAAGGAAACCACTCTACACTTACTGTCACAAGCTTTTGGATGATTAGGTTAAGATGCAGGGAGTAAGTTCACGTACACACATATGATGCAGATTCAAATATTTCTTATATGCCGAAGCTTTGACAGGACAAAAACTACAGTAAGCTTTACAGGGAAAGCATATATACATATATTTGTGTGTGTGTTTGTGTACATATGTACACTTCATATGTAAAAAGGAGAGGCACAAAAGGTCATTAGGAAGAAATTATTTATTTAGACTATAGAGGTGTGGCAAAAGAGCATGTCTGGGTTTATTAGTGACTAACCATTTAATCTGAGAAACTTCAAGTCAAGCATATGAATCCTTACCTAAAAAAACCCCCAAACTTTTAAGAGTACCATAATCCTAAATGATAAGCTGCATAAAAAGCAGATACACACCCACCCTACTAGCTATCATTAATTTCCTGTGTAGAGTGGCAGCTCAGATATAATGAATAAGCTCTGTAACATGTTAACCCAATAACATTAAAAAAAGCTTCCTGTGAGCTCTCCAACAAAGAACAGTGATGTTTATAACTATTAGTAAGATCTATGAGCAAAAAAACCTTGGAGAGTGTGTGGTCACTTGAAAGAGTAGACAACAAATATGAGCACAAATTGATACTTTGGATGAAAGAGAGATATATCCGACAAAGTTATGGCAGTGAATATGACAAAGGGTGAAGGGTCCCAGTATTCAGCAAACCATCTCAGTGGAGCTGTAAGAATAACGGTCATACGACCCGATTACTGGACTAAGTGAGCCTATCAGCCTTTATTAAATTATCCAGCACTTCCCTGATCTGATTTACAGATAAAAAGCAAAACAAAGCTGACTCATGGACTTTCAGCTCCTCAGAGCTGCTTTCCAGCACGTCAATCTCAGCCTGGGCCAGTATCTGGAATTGCACCCCAGGTGCAGGACCCTGCATTTGCCTTTATTGAATTTCAGAAGGCTCCTCTCTGTCCATCTCTCCAACCTGTCAACGTTTTTCTGAAGGGTAAGCAGAGCACCCCAGCATATCAGCCACTTCTCCCAGTTTTGATGCATCAGTGAACTTGGATGAAGGAGTAGAGTACCTTCTGAGCAAGTCACTCATGGATAAGTTAATACTAGGCCCAGTCCTGAACCTTTGGGGACAGTACTTGTGACAGGCCTCCAGGTAGACTCTGTTTCAATGATAATGACTCTGGGATCTGCCATTCAGCCAGTTCTCAATCCACTTCACTGTCCACTCATCCAGCTCACACTTCCTGAGTTTGCCTATGAGGATGTTGTGAGAGTTGGTGTCAAGGCAGACAGTACCCACTGGTCTCCACTCATCCCTCCAGGTAGCTGTTTCGTCGTAAAAGTCAACCAGGTTGGCCAATCCTTCCAGTGACTCCACTTGTCTATCACTTTTACAGCTTTCTTGTGAGCTAACTCACAAGAGGTACAAACAATCATAGCTTTCTTCTGTATAAATTTCAGCATTCATTTGGGGTGTGAAAAACAAATTCAACTCCCTTCCCTTCAAAAGCAACCTGCATTTTTCAACTCCATGCTACTGCCCTTACCTGTAAGTCATGAAGAGGTCTGTGTGCTTGCCACACCTTTTTTTGAAGCTGTCCCAACAGGAATACCGCACTCAAGAATCTGAGTTACTTAAAAGACAAACCAAAAGAATAAACGTCCTCCTAGAATGTTCAAATGTGAGTATTACCTGAATAGAAGATAACGAAGTTATCTAAAGTAGAATTCTGAGGATTTCATTTCCAGAGAAATGAAAAGAATTTACAGTTGCTCAACTCAAAGGGCAGAAGGTGAAGGAAGAACAGCGAGGGAAAAGAATGATAATATTTAGCTATGTCAAAAGCAAGAGCAGAGATGTTTCCCATCTGTATAGCAGATAGCATAACAAGGAAGAAATTTAAATTGTAGGAAAAAAGGCTCTCCAATGCCTAATCCTTTGAACTACCAGTAAACAGGGAGACTCTTCAGCCTTCTTACTTGCCTGTACGCCTTTAAGAAGAGGATAAAAAAAGTATCATAAATAATCTAGGAAGAGTCAGTTTTACATTGGCTGAGTGAGGTGATCTGAACATGTCTACACAAGTTTTTCTGTACAAGTTCTGAATATTCAGGAGTCAGAACTGAGGCATGTTGCTGTCAGATATAGTTTTTTACAAGCACGAGTATACTTTTTTAATTTGTAAAAATAATCAAAATAATTATTTTGATAGGAATTATTTATGTCAATAGAAGTTTGAATGCCATCCTGCTAATAAGACAATTAAAAGTAATATAACACTAATTTATCACTTCAACTTAATTTTAAATATATGCTTGAGCATCCATTGAAAAGCTTTTACCTTCACCCAAAACCAACTAAAAGAATACAGGCTATTTATCTAAAATAAAATTTTCCTTTTTCAATTTGATGCAAAAAATTAGGAGCATGTAAGACTGCATTTCATACTGACAGAACAAAACCCATGTGTCACGTGTACTGCACTTCTCCAAATACTGTGATTCAGCTCTTTATATGAAGTAATTGCAGCGTAGTAGACCTTAGAACTTAATTATTCTGGCCTAACAGGCTGATTTTACCTAAGATCTTATTTTATTGATCTAATATGCAGTTGAAGGTCTGTTTCAACTCCTGGCCTGTGCGTTGCTTGTATTAAATTACTTGTTTTCACCTACTCTACATATTACTCCATGGAAAATGATGCCAGACAGCCAAGATATTGTCTTTTAAGTAAATAAATTACATGCAATCCCCTTTGCTACTGTTAGATCCCCAGACTTGCAGTTACACTTCTATTTGATAGTTATAATCAGTGTTGGATAAAATTCTTCTATACAGTTGTTCTTTAATCACTTAAACTGCAGTGTCTTGTAAGCAGAAAGTGTCCCTTGATAAAGGAAATTAAATTCCATAAAACGCCATCTTTCTGCAAACAGCGAATTGATTTACTGAAATCGTGTTGTAGAATTGTGACCAGTGTTTAGCAATACCTGCACGTTATCAAACCAACTATATTTTTGAGGAAAGACACAAAGCACTTTAGATATTGGAAACTCCATTTCACCTGCAAGCTGTAAACACAGACACCGATTGTCAGAAACAAATCTGAGCAGAATCATGGCTCAATGGCATTTAACACAAATAAGACATCTCACATAAGTGTTTTCTATCCTTTACTCCTTCCAATCAGAGCACCTCAATTTGCATCTCTAGTACAGAAAGTCTCAGACAATTTTCTTCACTCTTCCATGCTAAAGTAGAGATCATGTGGACAACTGGCACTGAGCTAACATGGATTCTGTATTTCAGTGTGATACTGATAATGTGTCATGTCTATCACTTTTTACCCTGGTGATGTGAAGTCTTCTGTGTAGTCAGTTCTTCTGATCATTACGAAAACAGCAGAGCTCTTGTTGCCTCTCCAGGGTAAAAAGTACCAGTGCTATTATTCATCAGGAGCATACTTCACATTTCCTTGCAACAAGGGCTGTCAAAAGACAACCTGGGACAGCCCCCTGTAGAGTCACCTGGTGTATCTAACTTCAGAGTTATCTAACCCTTTAGAGATTGCAGAAGTGTACCTAAAGGTGTTTTTGAGAGAGTCTATTAAAAAATGCCATCCTGTACCACAACATAAATACCTTGAAAGAATATTTTTGCTGAAGAGGTTTTGCAATACAGCCTTAGTAATAACATGTGGGGAGACTAGACCAACATATTTACCATAAACATACTTCTCATAGAAACAATAATTTTAGAAAGTCATATAAGTGTAGTGAAGAAAATAATAAAAAAAAATACAGGATGGACATTAATGCTACAAATAGGCTGGGATACATCAAAGAGTATTGCACTGAGGAACGGTTAATAAATACCCCTGTGCATATTTGCTTCATTAAGGGGTTGCAGGTTTTTGAATTATTTTTTTAACTGTACTTCTCTGCTGCTGTGTACAAAATAAAAGACTGCAATGAGAAAAAGTCTCATAAGGCACTGCAGACAAGACTAATAGAAAAGACTTCTGCATTTTTCAACTAACTTCATGACTGACTTGGTGTGTGGTGTTTAGTTAATGCCACCATAAGTTTCTTAGAAAGTTCAACAAAATGACATGTTTTTCCTTCTACAGTTTTTCTGGAGATGCATCACTGCACTAATGTACTGCTTACCACACTGAACAAACTACTTTCCAAACTTTTTCTAAGAACACAGCTCTTAAGCCCAAGTACTATGGTGTTTATGTCAATATAATTCCTAATGCATTCTTGTTGCTAGGATAAGTTTGTTTACAGCTTGTGGATGAAGTAATTTTCATACACTTTTTGTGAGGATCTCCTATTTTTCATTGACTGCATAGTTACATCTAACCTCTCCTGCCCTCCATGCGTGGGCAGCATTTCCTCTCTTTGAATCATATCTAATATTTCAATGGCAGCATCAGTTCTTAGCAGCACCAAGGGCATTGTTCTTGCATCCTAGTTATACTGTAAGCAAAAATACTCTATCTCATCTCTTCTGAAAACCAGGCACTGAAATGGGAGCAACCCAATACACTTTAATGAGATTCCTTTCTATAAGAGTTTAGCCTCCTGTCTTATGACAAGGCATTAAAATCACTTTTCCTTACACTTAATTAAAAGGTATAATATGGTTCAACAATTATTAAAATTAATAGGATAGCTTTTGTTCTTTTAAACATCATTTGTCTTAGAAATTTTCCTTTCTTACTAAGCCAGAGGATGGTTGTTAGGTTTCAGACTGGTGGAGAAATAAGGAAAACACTGCTGTATCTAAACTACCACAGGGCTACAATGAATTAGAAAGAATACTGAAGAGTGAAAATGTCTTTACTTACTTATTCAGAACATTCAGTTTGTCTGCTTAAGTTATCTCTACTGTTTGCACAAAGGTCACATTTAGTTAAACCAGATGTGTTCCACCAGATGTGTTTCCTTTGATTATATAACTTAACATTTCAAGACGAGAACTACTTCACTTCTCATGGCCCTATGGAGGACAATTACCATACTCAAAACACTGCTAAAGATCCAGGAAAGCATCCTCACTACCCTATTCTGAAGAGCATGTGCTGACAAATAAGGTAAGAAAGTAAAAAACATAGGGGAATTCCTAATCTAAATTGTTTTGTTTGTTTGTTTTCAAGATATTTATTCATTAGGACATGAACCAGAACTCAACTGAAAACTGAAAGACTCAGATAAGAAGAAAAAATTTCTACATATTAAATTATTATGCAACCATTTTACATGAAGTAGAATATTATTAGAAAGAAAAAAAAAATTTCAGAATGTTTATGGGTCTGGATATTAAAACATTTAGTAGTGGAGACTCCAGTTTGTACAGGTATCAGAATCTAAGCTTCTTGCTTTCCCTTCATCAGTGTTGACCAGAATAAGCATTAAGAATTTTTTATAGGTAAGAGAAATTGAGAGCAGTAAGAATGATCTGCCATAACCAAAAACTGATGTCTAGGAGGTTCAAGTTGAAACATAAGAACATCTCATTCCTTCAGGAAACACTGGAGCAAATCATCCAAGCAGACTGCAATCTCCATCCTTGAAACTTTAAGAGTGCTGGACAAAAAGCTCAAATTCAAGCAGTGCATTCAACCACAGGGCTGACTGTTGACCATCACTGGACAGTTGTGTAGAGTGGTAAAGCTTTCAACCATACATCATGCTGCAGAATACAGACTGCAGTCCAGATCATCTGCTGAGGTGAAAGCTCAGACAGGAGGAGGAAGAGAGTTCTGAAATTTTATGTAAAGATAGACAGATTGAGATTAAACTCATGAGAGGCCATCTTCCCGACATCAAACTCCAGTTTTCATATACTTATAGGCAGTTAAAGTAAGAAGGAAGAACTGTAATTATTGGATAAATTCATGACCCTGTGATATTGAGTGCTCTATCATTGATTTGAACAGGTCCAGGTTTTCAGCCATCATGCTCTGTTTCAGAATACTTGTTCTTAAAGAAACCCAAAAGCCCCACTAAACCCCATGAGCAATACCCATCCACTTGCAGCCACAAAAGAACCCCTCCAAAAAACAATCAACCAAACAACTTTAACAAACCAAACAACCTCGAGATATAAGTTAAATTAATAATTATCTCATGGAATAAATCTAAACCCATGGCCACATGGCAGAAGTAAGAATGAACAAGAGTTTTGCTATCTTGCTTCAAAACCCTGGAAAGTATTCATAACTCTTGATACTACAGAAGCTTCTGCATTTCTCATGAATAACTAAACAGATTATAAATACTTTCACTTTGATATTCATAGACTGATATCAAAATATTGAAACATTCCCTGAGTTTCCTGTTTCCCACGAATTCCATCTCAAATTTTCTTAGTGACCTTTGAGGAAGGGAATTTTTTTGCTCCCCTGGTTTCTGTGAAAATTAATGCAGCCAAAACCAGAACTAAGATAAATAATTATAGACTCCTCTCCTCTCCTCTCCCCTCCCCTCCGTTTACTTGCTTTAAGTTGTAATCCTTCTAGCTTTTATTAGGTTAAGTTTTGGGTTAAGTGCATTTTTTAAATATATGTCATCTTAAACACATTAATTTCACAGTCATTCTAGGAGCTGAGGGAACTAACTGAATTAAGCTGTAGAAGACTAACTGATTTTAAGATTTTACATTCTGTGTAATTAATGCAATTTAATTTAATTAATTAAAACTAATTTTAAATAGTGAAGAAAGAAATTTCTAGTATACTCTAACAGTATTCCAAGAAGCAGTAAGAAAAAAAAAATACAAAAAATTTGCACAAAATGCAGAAAATGCAAAGACTGAATAATAAACCCAGACACCACAGAGCAAGGGAGCTAAGTACAGCAGCATAATGACTGTCCTCACTGGGCAGGAGTGAGAGAACTGCCACTGGGCTAAGGGAATGGGTCACTCCCCTACACCTGGCACTGGTGAGAAGTGGCGGAGGAAATAAGAGCTTGTTGAGGCTAGAAAAGAGGTGGTTAAGTAGAAACTGGTTGCATTCTATGAGGAGAGATACAGAGGAAATTGAACACTGCTCAGAAAAGTAGAGCAAAAGTTCAAGGTGAGAGTGGTAAGTAACAACAAGAGAAATTATATTGGATATAAAGAAAATCATCTAAATAATGAAAGTAGTTAAGCACCAAAGTAAGGGTCCAGAGCAGTTTGGATTTTTCTTATCTGAAGAGATGCAAGACAAGTGAAAAAACCTGATCTACCTTTACAATTAGCCTTCCTTTAAAAAGGAGCTTTAGCTGATAGCTCCAGAAGTACCTTCTACCCTAACTTTTCCTAAGATTCCAAGACCATACTTCAGAACTGCTTCACAACCACACCACATAGGACACTTAGGGTTTCATTGAAGTGGATATGTTCCACACAGTGCTCTCTCCCCCACCATCAGGTTGCTAATAGAACTGTAGAAGATTAAAAAAAAAAGGCATCAGATTTACCACTTGATTTATTAGCAGATATTATCTGTTTGCTAGCTACAAAGTCCAACCTTAATAGAGTTCTGTACTACTGAAAATTGCTCCTAGGTACATACCCTACATGAAGGAGGCTGTATCCATAATTTCCATCACATTTTCAAATGCTGTCTTTGTACTTTTTGCCAAACTGATTTTTACTAAGCTATCCTTAGTGAAAGAAAAAGAAAACCAGAGAAAGAACACCAGAAAATCAAAGAAAGCTTAGACTGCTTTCATATTCTAAGAAACCAGGCTGAGGCCTAGAAGTAGCAGGTCTGGCACTTCTTCCATCTCCCCCTTTCACTTTCTCTCCCCTCCTTCATTATTTATTGACCTCACAATTCAATGAGTCACAAGAGTGCACAAAAGAATTATTATCTATTTATCTTTTAAAAGCTACAGCTTCAGGTGCTCTATGGTGGACTCCATGGTAACATGACATCTTGTAACTTCATAGCTTGCAAGACCAATAAAATAGATGAAACAAGCAAGATAAGGAACATAAATGGATGTTTAGAAAGGAAATATTTTTTATTTAGTGACAAGGACTGTTCTAACTTTTAATCATCATGTATTTGGCCTTCATATTCTAATTATAATTTACTCAGAGAGCTGTGTTGCAAATGAACATCTGGACTTTATCCATTCAGCTGTATTGTTATTTGCTCTGCTTTTTATTCCAAATTTATTTTCACATAACTGTGTACAGCGCTTGACATTCCCAAGAGAGTTGTTTCTACCAGACAGTATTTACATGTCCACCTCCTGCCTAGATTTTCAGTAGTTTTTCCACAACTGTTTTCAAGTGTCAGAAACAAAGTGGAAACATATCATCACATACAGTTAGGTTCACGTGACAGGATTCTGAAGGAGAAATATGAAGTTACCACACAGTTTTCAAATACAAAAAACCACTCTGATTACATGCTTTATCCCAGGACACTGTGTTCTATCTGCTCTTGCTCAAGAATATCTTGCAGTCTAATCAGGATATAACCTCTGTGATCCCACAGACATCATCAAACATATGACATTTCCTTTGAGATTTAACACCTTGCCACCTATCCTAAAAGGCCTTATATTTTCAGATCTTTTAAAAAGTCAACACAGATTAGAAAAATGGTAATTAATGATGTTATTCTTAGAGTTCATCTTCCTTGCAAGCAAGATTTAAGGCAAATAGATTTTAAGATAGCTATTCTGAATTCTTACAGCTACAGCAAAAATGAAACCCTGGCGTACGAAAGGAGCTTCTTCAGAAGAGAAATGCAAAAGGCCTGTTCAGCAATAATTTTTGAGAAGATTCAGCTATTGATACTTGCTTGTTTTTTTATTAGTTTTAAACCTTATTACACACATCCTGCCAAATACCTATTGTACATCACTTTCATTAGCATTCAAGGATATAAATTAATTTTTATATTGTATATGCCAAACATGCATATCGGCGTGCAACTTAATAGGGCCCAGATCTTCAGGTCTTAGCAAAACAGAATACAAATACAACACAAAATATTTTTATGCTTCATCTTTATGTTAGTATGTCCTTCATTCAATCATCTTCCTTCTAAAGTCTCAACCATGCAAGGTATAAGAAATAGACAGTTGTTTAACCCACAACTCCAGTTGAGTAGCACTTTTTCCTAACTTTAAATACATATCTACCAGTAAGTTATGAGATAGCAGCAAGAATATTAACCCCTTTAATCTAAAGTTATTAAACCTTGGAAAACAACTTAAGAAAATCGGATTAAAAAAATCATTGATACAAACACTAACAAAAAGCATTAAACCTACTGGGACAGGCTACAGATACGCTGACATGTTGAAATGCCCTCTTAAAATGGTTACAACACGGTTTAAGAACTAAACCAAGACGACTTTAGCCTTATGCCCAGTGCTACTGTGGCTCCCTATCTGTATTTCCAAAGAACAGCTTAAATCCTCCAGTCCTGTGTGTAATGGAAAGCAAAAATGACATCCAGCACTCTGCAATCACTGCTTGTTGTGTCAGGACACAGAGACCATTTCTAAGACACTTATTGACACCGGACAGATAACAATAACTGGAGCAAATGTTAGACAGAACCTGACACTCCAGCTCCCAGAAACAGATCTTGGCTGCTCCATGTCTTTTATGAGTAGTATTACTTTTAATCACTCAGTGATAATTTTAACAACTTCCCTTTTTAAAGCATTTACCTACAGCTATTGCAAAAAATCACCAATGCAAAAGGTTTGACAGCTAAGCATCTCTCACAGGCTAACATTGACAATACTGATACTGTTCTTTAGATACTGAGTAAGGAGATTTGTTGTTTGAACAGCAACCTAACCATATTTTGGCTATCAACTACCACCATTTACATTTAACCAAAATCAGCATTTCTGCAAGTGATAAATAACAAATAAGCATGCAATTGATATTGTTCTGGCAAATTCTTTAGAAAATATATCTCTTTCATAAATTATGAACCAAATTCTCCTCAGCTTCTGCCTCACCGCTTCAAGCTTCTTGGTTTTGGCAAAACTGTAGAGCACCCAGTAGAAAGCAAAGCAGGAATGTGATTCTTTCTTTCCAATACCACAATTACTGGGCAAGAAACTCGTCTTTCATATAGTCAATTGATTATTTCATCACATTTCTAGAGCTTTCAAGCTGCTAGTCATTCAGATATAATCACAGACCACTGCCCTTCCTCTATGAACTGCTTTACCTGCAGTAACTACTAACTGAAAAGACATTAGAATAGGAATAGTTATACCTAAAGTAAACAATGTAGGGTTTATTTACTATCCTCATGAGAAACAAGTGAAGTATCTCTTACCAAGAACAGTGTCATAGTCCTTAGAGAGAGAGGATAAAAGACAGAAGCATGAATTACTTATAAATTTATTTTTTCCATCTAACAATGCAATAGTTGTTTCTTGCCTTCCAATTGACATCCCTTCATACTGTTGTGCTCTGCAAAACAATAGAGGCAGTTGTAGAAATTACATGAGTCACAAACAACATGTGACTTGGGGCATGCAAGGCAGAGCTGACGATATCACTTTGTCTCAGCTGCCAAAGAGTGTAACAGAATCATATTTGTTTACTGCTTGAATCCATAATTTTGCTGTTAATCTGAACACATTTTCTCTTTTTGAAAGTAAGATATTATGCAACATGCAGTGTAACTCATAACTTACCAGTACTAACTTACATTTTGGTTAACCCTAATGTTGTCATGATACAAGACTGTATGACGCAACCGTGCATTGAATCATCTCATGATATGGAGGTGACAAATATCTCTGCTGGATCAGCAGGTAAAGATTAGTTCCTCCATGTAAAAGGAAGCTGACTGTTATGGCAACACACCTTCATGATTCAAGATACATTAATTTTAAATTGAAGATGCATTTCCCTTCTAGAGCTTTGATCATGCACTTCAGTGGGCAAGATGGACACGGTTTTTATTGCTTTTTTCCACCTAGTCTTCCACCTGTTTAGGACAAGCTGGAAATAAAATTTATAACTAAACTGAAGTATTTTTTTTCTCATCTGTTGTAGTTAAATGGCTAATTATCATCTCCCAAATCTTTGCAGGCTTACTCCCTTTAAGTGTCAGAGCACGTGCCTATTATACACCATCCATTACACAGTGACAGCCTCAGGCATTCCCATTCATGTTAGGTACTGGATTAGAAAATAAAAACAACAGAAAACCCAACCACACTTAAAACAACCACCATGAGAATTATTTTTGTCTAACCAGTAAACTATAAATCGAGTGCTCTAGATCAAGAAAAATAAGGAAACAAAGCAGTTTGAGCAGAAATTAAATGTCCAAGGTGAACTAGTACTTTCATGCCTATGTGAAACTTCCATTGCTCTCAGTGCCAAGATCAGTTTCCTGAGTTTAATAACCCGACAGCAACAGTGCTCGTGACTGTTTCTTCCAGTATTATCTGATTATTAAAATCCTAAATTTTAAAATCATTCTGAGATTGGCCCTAAAAAATTAAGTGTGAGGGCTGTTAAATGATCTCCCAAATGCAGATATTATTTCTTCCGCCAAGAATTCTAGAACTACATTTCTCTGGCAAAGCATGGATGGTGCCACACCAAAGTTTTTCCAGAACAGTGCTGTCATTCAAGGTTCAGCTGAACTTTAAGTGATGTTTGAACACATATTCCCTCAGCTGTAGTTAAAAAGATAGTATTGAAGAGGTATTCTTGTGAAGTTGTACCAGAAGATGTCTGGAAATCATCTGTCATCACTGTCATCTTAGCATGCTGGCAAGATGAGAAATAACCATTCTTCTTGCCCTCTTGCCCTCAAGTTAAACTTCAGACGTTGGCCCAAACAAACCCGTTTGTGTAGTTATCATGAGTCTCAAGGCTTGGATTTAACCACTGAATGAAACAGAATTCTCCGTGATTCAGGCCTGAGTGCACAACTGAATGCCTTTCAGTTCAAGTTTCACAAACAGGGATAGTGATGAGGCAACCTCCTAAGCTCCAGTAACTACTACATACATGGTCTTTGCCACCTCCTACTGTTAAATACAACAGCGGGACACTGAGCTAATGTGTCACATTTTGCAGGCTGGGTGGTCTAAGGAGCATCCAGAGTGAATAACCACATCTCAGTAGTATTACAGTCCTGGTAGTCACTTAGTGAGCTGTGTTAGTGCACTTCTGTAAGATCATATGACCATATCCAAGCTGTCATAAAGAACAGAGCTCTTTGTGACAGCAATTATTTAAATTTATATTTTTTATAATATCTACCAGGCATGTAGGCATGTTTTTACCAATAAGAA
The DNA here is from genome assembly GCA_013399915.1 of Illadopsis cleaveri. Taxonomy (NCBI): domain Eukaryota; kingdom Metazoa; phylum Chordata; class Aves; order Passeriformes; family Timaliidae; genus Illadopsis; species Illadopsis cleaveri. The sequence goes on from VXBB01022996.1 coordinate 1,246,909, forward strand.
ATGTCTGCATGTGTTACTATAAACCTTACTCTTAGGAAATTTCATGTAAATAAATGCCTAGAACAATGCAGCTTGTAAATTAGATACATAAATATATATAGTTCAAAAGAGCAATAAAAAGGCTTATTTCTTATGACTTGTGTTTCAGCATCACTTTCAGCAGTTACTAACACACAACATGACTGTATTAGGAGGAAACAAATGCTTCCAAGATGGCCCTGCATATTAGTATTAATGGAACTTACAGCTGAGACTCATTGCAGAAGGGCCACAAAACTCATTTACTTGAAAAACAGCAATTTGGTCACTAACTTAAAAAGCTTCATAGGCAAAAAACCATAACCACATTTACTTTGGCAAGTCACACCAATTTATAATAATCATACATTATTCTCATGGTATTCTATTCAACTAAGACTGGGGAAAATGAAAAACATTAGAAGAGTCAATATTTCTTGACTGACAAAGTTATAGTAATTCATTAAAAAACAGAGGTAACCAGAAAAAAAATAGTATCAGTTCTAAAGAAAATAGTTATAAAGCTCTAGGTTAGTATTACTTAATAAAGGCTCAAGGCTTATAGTGAATTACTGGATATGAGAGTGCAGTGTGAAAATTAAAACTAAAACTATCACCTGGGAGCTATTAGTCCCATCCTGTGCCACTGTGCCCGATCCTTCCCCCCTCCCTATTTCCCTGCACATCTCTCCTGTCTGGATGAGATTGGGTTAATGAAGTGGGCCGAAATCCAAGTGCATATTTGTTTACAGGGGCTGTTATTTAAGAAATAGATGCTCAAAATCCTTCAGAAGTAGAAAGGCTCGAGATCCGTCTTCATGTTTGTATTAACGCTTAAGCATTTGCTCTAGTAGTCACTTAAACTAGTCTGTAAAACCTAAGAGACAGCAGAACATGTGCAAGTCTCACCTTCTCTGGCTGGCAGCAGTCAATCAGTCATAAGCAAAAACAAAAGAAAAATTTGGACTCTCAAGAAGGGAGATCTATACTTTTGCTTTGGCTCGGAGCGGGGGCAGGATATTTCCATGCCACAGGATGAACCAGGAACAACTCCTGACACTTCACGTGGGGGCGGGGGAAAGAGCGAAAAGGAAACCTTTTCCTACCCTCCCAAGCACATCTCCTCTCCCCACGGTCCTTACATTTTGCAGACCACTTCAAAGTGACTTGTGAGTTGTTCCTGGCTTGGAGGAGTTTCAGGGACTGAGTGGACGACAGTGCTGAGCAAACAGTAGAACAAAGAGTGCCATCTAGTGGCAAGATTCCAGCAATACACTCCTGAACGTCCCTGCTAATGCCTTGTTCAGCAGCTCTGTTTTTAAGGTCTGCGAATCTTTTAATTCTTCACACTAACTTTTTAGCTTTTAAAGCAGCGTGCATAGAGTGAAAACACTAATTTCTGTCTTATTTGGGCTTGAACTTTCAACATTTAATTGGAAAATATTCTTACGTAAAAGAAAGAAGAGAAAAAAGAAAAAAACCCACCTAGACACAATCCACACTAGAACAGAATTAACCAACAACTTTAAGTCGACCAACACTAAAACCTAGCCAGGTCTGGAACCAGTTATAAAGCCTTCTACTCTTAACATATTGTAATACTTCTGAAGTTGCAGAAAAGCCTTGAGCAGAGTTAAAATAGTACATGCGAGCCTCTCTACTAAATCCTTTTTCTTTCTTAGAAAGTTAGCAATAAATTGAAGTCGAGGGGATTTTAATTATTCTGTATAAATGTCTCTCCCTTTCAATTCTGGAAGAGTCACCTTTAAGTAACACATATCAGTGTTACCAGAACTCATAAGTTTCTGGATGATGTTTATCTTTAAGCTTGGTCTTAAAACACATGTGCCTACTGATCTATTTTACAAAGACTGTGCAGTTCTTTCAACAGCTTTATCTATAAAATGAGACACAGGTTTAGTACTTTCAGTTTGTTTGGTTGTTTTTTTCCCTAAGAAAATTCAACTGCTGCTAGTCTTCTGTCAGATATATAGCCAGTGTGGCAAGAGCCATTTTTATGACTTGGAATCTCCTAGGTCATCATAATATTCAGATAATACCCAGGTGGGTAGTTAGGGACAGAAGAAAAATGGCTTATATTTTCTAGGGCTGCAGCATCATACTGTGCCCAAAGACTCATAATGCATAGGGGACTTTTATTATTTGACAACAAAGGAGATGAAAGAGGATTATTCATTAAGTTCACAGGTCCTGGGCATGATGTTTTTTTGGTAGTTCACAGCATGTGCACAGCTGGATTTTGAGTGCTGAGAAAACCATATTTGCTAGTGAGGAATATATTCTCTCCCCAGTATCACCACACATTGTAACTGCAAACCCTAAAATTTAATTTGAACTATATGTACACAGGCCATGTTAAGGTAAGAGCAAAAATCAGGCTTAAAAAAAAAAAAAA
>VXBB01022996.1:1249387-1263386 GCA_013399915.1 Illadopsis cleaveri
AAAAAAAAAAAAAAAAAGAGTACTTCACTGCTACCCATCTGAACAGCAAATAGGATAGAGGAAAAAAGTGAAAGAAATAGATTAACGAGAATGCAGCATTAGGAGACATATGGCATATGTTTGGCTTCATGGTAGAAAGTTATTTCATTAATTGCATTATGGGATGCTATACATTTGTCAGAATAATCCAAGAAAAACAATTTCCTTTACAGACTTTAAAATATAAAACAAACAAAATATTAATATCTTCCAACCAGTAATACTCTGTGTGTGTGTGTGTATATATGAAATACAGAGTTGTTTCTTTTTTTACAGTGTTATTTTTTCCTAATAATCAGAAAATCATTTACTGCATAGTCACCCATTTCTTACATCCTTACGGATTTCTATGGAAGTGCTAGTTAGAGCTAGAAGAACTCCTAAGTTTTAGATAACCACAAGTTTCATTTAATTTCCTAATTTTTCTGTCCAATTAATCAGAGGATAGACAGCAAAAATAAACTGACTTCATCCTGCTTCTCCAAAGTTTCTGCAGCTCAAGGAACTTTCAGAAAAAAAACTAAACCAATTTTTGAAAAACAGTCTATACTTCATTTTTTACTTGCTATGTCATCTTGTCACGCTAAGGAGCTGCCTACCCAGATACCATACACAGAAAGGAAAATACTCTTGTTAGAAATTAGTACTGTCTCTAAGAATAAAGTGTGTTTTAACAACTTGATGCTAAAATGAACTCGGTAAATGAATATTTACTGTTTCTCAACTCCAGAGTTATTTATCTTTTACAAAATAATACACTTAGCACACCAGCCCTTTGGGTTTCAAATTAATGTCTGCTTGAAAATGGACACTAGATGCTTGTGTAAGCAACAGCATTTTCAAAACAGTGGTTAAACTTTGTTTTGCACAGTATTTCTGTTAAAATATTAAATAAGCTAGCAATTCTCAAAAGTTACAATCTAAAATGAGCCAGATATGTTCCAATGCAAGAAGTTTGAGCAGCCTTTTGTATATTTAGCAAATCATATCTTCAAAAAAAGATGAAAATAACACTGAAGACCTTTTTAAACCTTTTTTATAGAAGTCTTTTCAAACAACAAGAATAACGCTTCAGGGATAACAGTTCACAAAACTAAACTATTTTGGTTTTTTTATATTTCTTCTCTGGAGTTTTGGGGTCTAAAGGGTGTCCTAGGGTGGGAAAACCCAGGACAAGGTACAATTAATTTATTTCCCAAATAAATACCATTTTAAAAAAAGAGTATTTTTTTAATTAAGAAATCAGCATCACAATGTTGATCCTATCACAGGACAGGACAATGACTTTACACGGATATTTTTGATCCATTAGTTTTTGCAAGTCAGACACCAAATATTGGTAGCTCCCTCTGGCCAGCTGTTTCCTATCTGTGTTCCAGTCTGAAGCATTGACTATGCATGGCAAGGCTTGTGTGTACTACACATACAGTGCTCTGTTTTGTCCCAAACTCCATCCTTCTTGGAACTTTTCTTACAGCAGCTTACACAGTGGGAAGCCAGCTGGAAGCAGGTAGAATTACATTTGACCTTCCAGTCCCTTACAGATTCCCATGACTTTTCTGATATTCTCAAGAGGGTTTTTTGCTTTACATGAGCCAGCATCGCTTTTGGACTGCTTTCAAAAATATAGCACCAGAACATGTACCATGGGTAGTCATCAATAAAAAACTGACAGAAATATCAATATCTCACCCTCAGGGAGTGATAACATTTTACAGTCAGGTAGCAGCTGAAATACTTAAAAGGTACTGATATCTCTATTTATAACTGCATTTATCAAGTTATTTCCCTTATTTCTTATAACATTCAGAAGTATTAAAGAGAGGTGGAAAGGGACTAGATGTAGTTCAGAACTAGTTTAGGGTGGTAGAATTTACAGCTCAAGAGAAATTCAGCCCCAAACTACAGGCAGTGAGATTCTACTTTGAGAAATACAATTAATTTTTAGTAAAGTACTGCACAAAAAGAAGTATATTTCACATATGCAATACCTTAATTTACCTCTGTTAAAGAAAAGCAGTATTTTTTTTAAAAAAAAATTCCTTTATATAAAGAGCAATATGCTGTGTTCAAAACCTAGAAAGAGTGATCTTGCAAGTAAAATAAAATAAAAACAAACCAACAAAAATCTCCAGTAAGTAGTTAGGTTTTTTTGTCTTATTAATCTTTTTACTAGGCTAAAAATTACTAAGAGATTATAGAATACAAGAATTGTATAACATGAGCCTATTTCTAGTCTTTCAGACACTTGTCACACATTTTTGTTGAATTGCTTCTTTCTTTTTGGGATTAGAGCTTTCCAACAAGAGTTGATTCTGTCTACTCGTATTACTCATATCCAAATATCATGGCAGTAATTTATGTTATCAGCTGCTGCTTCTCACTTCAGGAGCAGCCCTTCTCTTCTGGCTTCATCTCCTTCACGGCTGCCAAAAATTGGGTTCTTCTTTAGCCAAATATTCACTGCTTACTCTTTAGTTGAGTGGCAGTTTGAGAATGAAAGCGATGGATATTTAAATTTGTAGTTCTCCTCCCAATCTCACCATGTAGGATATTTACAGTCACTCAAATTCTTTACTGGTTGATAATTTCACTACTTTTATGGAATAAAAGAGTGCATTCCATAATTTTTGGCAGGCAGTGGAATCAGGTGGTTACTGTCTTACCCATAAAGAGAAGAGTCCAGCTGTATTTTGACCTGTCTTAGCATTGCTCAGAAATATAGAAATAAGCAGTGCCATGAAAGGAAGCATCTACAGAGCAGAACTTCTAGTCTTACTGCTTAAAATATGGAAAATGTACTGAAACAAGCGAACTTCTCTGAAGGCACAAGATCACAGCTTGGGTTCGTTATTTCATCATCTGCACATTTACAGAGTGTCTCCGCAGAGTTCAATATAATTCCCATAATATTAAGGAAACCAACATATGAGTTTCAGTATTTTAACACCTAGTACATCTAGATTTGCAGAAAGAAACTACCCATAAGGTGCATCTCACTAAAGCTGTGCACCAGAAAGCCAAGCAGTTCCCACAGCAGGTAGTTTTTCCTCATCTGAAGCCAATTGAGCCATAGCTGACTTATGGGACTGGGGTTTTTTCACACGTAGAAACTCTAGAGTTTCACACCAGCTATTCAGCCTTGGATTCGTAGTTTGATAGCTCCATTTCACTCTTCTCAGAGCCCACAAAAAGAAATTTATATAATTTTCTAGGTATTTAATACAGAAAAAAAATCCACGTTTGTGTTCAGAGGTGTTCTTTCAAGCAAAATGCATCCCCCATGGGCCTTAGAGTTTCTCTGAACTACATCCAGGCATTGACCCTTCTCAGAAATCCCTCTCTATAAAACCTTATTGATAGCACAAACACTATTGCCATTGCTATAACCTACTGTAAGATTACTATTAATAACAACAACTAACATAAATAAAAAACACTCTCAATTTTCTCAGCATTCCTATCCTCTAAGGGGACCCAGAGCTTTGCTTACTCCCAAATAATTTTATTAGTGACTACTTACGGCCGGGACCCATCCTAATTGGACCTGACAGCTCTCCGTGTCCGAGGATGTCCTTAGTAATTTGTTTTGTGGCCTGGCTAGCTCTTCCATGGTCAGGGATGTATCCTCCTTTCCCAAAGCTTTATGACAAATTCTTTTGTGTTGCTTTCAACCTGCATAGAGGATAATTTCATGCTAAGAATATATTTGCAACATTTTCACAGTATTATTACAGAATCTTAAGTCAGAACATTTTAAGGACCAAATATTTTTCAGATTATAAGGGGGGGGAATCCCCAGTGTTGTAATATTAACTGTGTTGAAAAGACAAAAAAAGAGACTGGTTTTTAATCTATAGATTTTTCTTCCGAAAATTCAAGCATGAATTAAAATCCAAAACAAGCAAATAATAATAAAAAAAGAAATAATAGATAAAAAAAATATATGAAAAACATTTTAAATTACAAAATTTTTCCCAAGAATAAAGTCATATTTTTAAAGGTACTTTAAAATTAATAATTGCAGGTTATTTACATGAAACATGTTGCTGTGTTGATATTTGTTTTCTTTGCTCTGGTTAAGGGGTAACAACTTCTTTACAACCCATTTTATACTGCAGAATTTTATATAAAAATATAAACATAAGTGTATAGTTATTTTGTTTTGTCCTATTCTAAAGAATTGTAATATTTTCTTTCACTCTGTTTTGCTCATGTCTTTTGTTATTTTTTAGTTCTCAGCCCATTAGATCAGATATCAATTCTGACTTTCAAAAAAAGACAAATTTTTGTTCAGGGTTGGTTTTCTCATTGGCAATTTAATAAGTGTCTGCATCTTTCTTAATATGAGAGAGAGTGGTCATTCTTTTTTGCTCTTTTTTTGTATTTTATCTATTTATTACTGAATTTCAGTATTACATTATTAATACAATACTTTGAAGTTTTGTACCAAGCCAAGCTAAATAGTTATTTATATTTTTCTTAGCCTTGGCTAATGATTTGATTAAATGTTAATTGCCCCAGCACCAGCTTTAGTGTAATGGTTTATATACAATCCAAGGACTCTGGTAGAACAAATAAAAGCCCTAGGCACCTGCCTGTAGGTGCAGTGAAATAATGGAAACCATTTAATCTGTACCGTCATTCACCAACATCCATTAACCCACGTGAAATGCCACAAATAAAACTGATACTTTTTGCATTGACTCTTGTTTTTTTCCTAACTGCAGCATCTTTCCTCCTGTTGTGCAGAGCAAAACCAGGTAAAGCTCCTGCTGCCCCCCATCTGACTTATATGAGCCTACAGACTCTCAATTCTCTTCAAAGGTACATTCAGAGCTCTAACACTTCTCTTCACACAGGTCATTGTACCTCATCTACATCATCACTGCTATTCTGAGCTCCACCATCAATGGTGTTAGCTGTCCAGCTCCATGTGAAAATGAATTTCTGCACTAGGGACACCTTCCTTGTTCTTGCCAGGCACATTTATTAACTTCTGACATACTGTTTCAGCAAATGTAGCCTGCAATCACAGGCACCATTAGGTCTATATTTAAACTTTGATGACACAAAAAATTGAAAACTTCAATATATTAAATCTTTTCATGTTACTGGGAAAGTCTATAGGTAGAAAAAAAAAATAGAGCTGAGTTATTAACAGAATTATTATTAAAGTCTAGACTGTACATTCAGGATTTCGAATTTCTACGTTGTTTAAAGGAAAAATGAAGTAATCTGCTGAACCTGGAACTATGTCATTTGGATCAGGTGATAGGATTTATCTGGGGACTAGCTGTTATTCAGCAGGCTGTGGAAATAATGCCAGTGAGTTTTTTGCAGCAGCAGTTCTGCCTTTTGCAGAAAACTTCTTTTTCTCTTTCTCCTCAGAGAATCCTAAGAAATTTCTGGATATTTACAACAGATTTATAAATATTAACAACTCCTATATCAATAGACAGAGAAAGAAGACTTCAAATACACAAATATCTACAGTTATGCAAACTGAAATTACGCAAGTATTCTCTTCCTTACAAAAAAATATTAAGAAAATATCCTGCAATTCACTTTGCTGAAATTCTTATATATGGAAAAAAAAAAAAGCGTAAAAAAAGTTGGAAGGTCTTCTTATCTCTTCCTGTTTAGCCTGGAGAGAAAAAGGTTTGGGGGTGACCTTATCACTCTCTACAACAACATGAAATAGTTGTAGGCACGTGGGGGTTGGCTTTTCCTCCCAGGTATCAAGAGACAGAACAAGAGGAAATGGCCTCAAGCTATACCAGAGGAGTTTCAGGCTGGACATCAGGAGGAATTTTTTCACTGGAAATGCAATGGGCTGCCCAGGGAAGTGGTGGAATCATCATGCCTGGAACTGTTCAAGAAGTGACTGGATGTGGCACTTAGTGCTGAGGTTTAGTTGACGCAGTGGTGTTTGGTCAAAAGGTGGTTGATGTTGGAGGTCTCTTGTAGCCTTAATGACTTTATGATTCTATGATTTTAGATTTAATTTTTGAAAAAATCTAAAGAATCCTGGCATTCTCTTCTAGATGAACTTGAATGCTATTGTCTCTCAGAAATGCATGCAATTTAAAACCATCATAAAAGATAAAAATGGCCACATCACATATGTGATTGACATCTAAGTTATCATCCCTAGTATCACTCTATATCACTGCATTTCTGATTATGCCAGGAAATGTAGTGTAGTTATCTGACTAATGTCATGGATATTACCTGTCACACTACTAAAAGTGAATATGAAGGAGGTTGGTGGTATTGAGGAGCTAGAGGAAGCACAAAACTAGGTAGTAAAACACTAATTTTTTATTTTTAAGCTCATTTCCTTTTTGTTCGCCATAATTCTCTCTTCTTCCTGTGGGGAAAAAGGAGAGAGATAAGGTGTGCAGTAACCACTGCTGAAATGCAGTTGTTTTGAGAGATTATCACTGAGCTATTGATTAAAAATCACTCAGGAAAGATCTCTCTTAGATGGGCAGAAACTTGTTTCTACTCAAGATAGTCCTTTCTGTTCCCTGTCTATCCAGAAGAGTCTTTCCAAGAGCTCTTTCTACTCAATCCCTTACTTTTGTACCACATCCACTGGTAAGACAAACCTTTTTGCTGAGAATATTTTCTCTATGCGATATTTGCAGTTGGGGTCACCTGGTGATAATCTATAACCTGATTACTTTTCCTGTTTCCTGAGAATAGTGTATTTTAACTTTGCTTACCTTCAGCCTTTAGGCTGTCATCTTTGGGAAGAGTAAACCTTTCAAGCTTGGAGAGAGCAAAGGCTTTTCTACCCTACCCAACTAATGGCTCAGCCATTTTTGCATTGATTCGTCTGAAGCTGTTTATCTGTCTGTGCTGCTCATCTGTCTTGACTGCCTTTCTCTGGATGTTTGTTTTTCATTATCTGCTCCCTTTGACTCACATTCTGACAGCAATTCTTGTTTGTAGTGAGCAGATAAACTGATGGGGAATATGACATTTATAAAAATTGGATCCATAACTACTGAATTCTTCAAACTCTCCTACAAAATTGTTTCTGTAATTACATCTCAAGGCCTCTCTACCTTTTCATTTCTTTTACATGGCAATGTATACAAGGATGTACTTAATTTTTGTGGCTCTATCAATTGATGTTTCTTCTGCAGTCTTTATTTCTCAAATTCTTCATAATTTTGCTCTGCACAGAGTTGGAAATATCCTTTTGTTTCCTGCAAGTGCCTGAGGTCTCTGCAGTACTGTTTGTTATTCTAGTGGCTTCACTTGTTCTTTCAGACTGTTATTTTAAGACTGATGAGGCGTTCATTCTCAGTCAAGAAGCTTTTTAAAAGTACACTGAGTTGTATAGATAAATTAATTACTACAATTAAATGCTTGTATATGTTTAGGAATGATTGTTGACTTTCCCCCCTAAGCATATTGTCTTTAATCAAAGACTGCAGAGGTGAAAATAATCAATTACCTTCTGCCTACTTCTACTAAAAATATCCTCATTTCTCAGATGGGTTTGCTGACTGACTACAAGAGAATTTGCTGTGCACACAAAAGCTAAGCAGAGAAGAGCAACAAAATCACACTGGAGGCGGAGATCTATGATAATTTCAGATAATGGTTCCAAAAATTTAAAAGGAAGGTCTCATAAAATTTGAAATTCATTGAATTAAACTTGTTTACACTCCTAGATTGCTGTTTTAATTTTTATCAGGCACTGTTATGTCTTGGATATGACTACCATCACAACTCAAAAGGCATGTCTCTCCATAGCAGGCCTTTAAATATAATTAGAGTATGATGTTATTTTAAAAATAGCCTGAAAGGTAGACTGTCTTAAGAGTTACTCTAGTGATACTGCTGCTAGACTGTCAGAAACTAGTGTGGGAATTTCTGCTCTAGACTGCCATGTGGATATGCCTTTAGTATGAAAAATACTGCAAAAAATGTTGAAGAAAAAAAGTCTTTCTAATATAAATTTAACACATAAATCACCTACAGAGTGAAGAACATAAATAATTAATGGAAGTTCTAATGATAATGTTGGTACTATTTTACATATGAGTATTTTCTCTGTAACAATCTGTTTTTAAAAGGTCAGAAAATCTTACAGATTAAGCATTCCTCATAAATTCTAACATGGACATATTTAACAAAAAGAAAACAAAAAATCAGGATGCAAGAGAGGACACTTGCTTAAACAGTATTGCAAATGTAAATTCAATGTTAAGATGAAATGTGATGATACATTATCTCTTTTTGGACTAAAGCTCTATCTATAGCTTCTGAGTGCAAAACCAAGCTACAACAACTACTAAGCTGACGACTCTCACTGCTACCTTTTTTCTCTTTTTCTCTCTCTCTTTTTAAATTTTTTTGATAAGAATTTCTTGGCAGCATAATAAAAGAGTGTTATGCGGCATTGCACTAGGGAGATGTAGTTAATGTATGCCATCTTTGTATAGCAGATAAAAATGCATCTCAGGACCCATGACAATGACTGCAATGGAAGCCTGCTGAAGGGAGCTGATACAGTGTTATAGCACCCTTGGAAGGGTAGTCTTAGTAACATACTGCAAAACTGATGACTGACTTCAAGGATATTCACCTTGGTTCCAGCTCTACTGTTTCTGAAGTGAACTTTGGGATAGAAGATGGAGTAAGAGGATAAAAGTGAAAAAAAGGACAGGAAGAACTGAAACTACAAAGCAGAAAAAGTATACTTTTGCATGGCCTATTTCCATTAGCAAGATGTTGAATACATAGGCTCTCACTAACCTGGCATATCTGTATTGTTCAGTGCAGGAATAGGTGTTTTGATGTTGTTTGTATTTTCTTTTCCTGTAGGACAGCTTTATTTCACAGCCCACACCCTGATAAGACAGCTATCCTGCTTTCTGTCCAGACCACAGCAGTGTAGTGGCAACGAGGAGATTTCTGCCTGGTCACTGCCTGCAGTGTCTGTAAGCTGCAAGACATGCCAGTGACACTTACAACATTCCTCCTCAGTTATACATGATAACTCACTCGGTTGGCTCGTGGGGAAGGACACAGAGTGATGTGTTCATCTGTTCACAAAGTGTGTACTAACATCTTTAGGCTTGTTAGATTTGAACCGAGCAGTACGAGGGGCAGTTAGTGAGTTCACCTCTAGATTTTGCTCAAACATGAGCAAATGCTCACTTTCCTTAATTCTGAACTAAACTGTTGTAGGTTAACAGTAACGTAAAGAATTTTTATTTTTTGTACTTTTTTTTTTTAAATGTTACTATGACTAATTAGACTAACCTATTTCAGAGTCATTGCATTTGTTTTCATAATCAGAAAACATTATACAGTCATGGACTGTACTGGAGATATGAAGCTTAAACACAAAGTTAGTTAGGTAAAATCATTGCCTAACTTACACTGGCACAAATACAGAATATCTCTTCATATAATAAGTTCTAATAAGTTGTGCCACTGTTCCTGGTAATTGAAGACATCAGAATTTTATGGAACCTTGTCACACATAAGCCAAAATAATGCTTGAGATCATCAAATCTCATCTGTCTTTTAACTCAATCATGATCAAATAACTCCTACTTCTAAAAATAGAGAAACATCCTCCCACTCCTTGTGTAAATCTAGTAAAGGAGATATATAATAGTTGCATGATAATTACTAGTTATATATAATAGTTGCATGATAATTCCTAGTTATATTTTAACTATCAGCATTACTTTAGAAGAACTTCTGTGTATCCTAAATCTCATGCAAAAAAATTCTAAATTGAAGTGTTCCTCTAGGTAGCCAAATGTATTGTTTGGACATATTGCCATGACCAGGCAGATTGTATGTATTGGATTTGCATGGCAAGGTTTTGGTAGCAGGGAGGCTACAGGGTTGATTTCTGGGAAAAGCTGCCAGAAGCTTCCCCATGTCTGACAGAGCCAATGTCAGCCAGCTCCAAGGCCAACACAGCACCGGCCAAGGCTGAGCTCAACAGTGGCAGTAGTAATGTCTCTGGGATAATGTATTTAAGAAGGCAGGGAAAAAATGGTCAGGAACACCAAGGTCTGTGCAGAAGGAGTGGGAGGAGATACTTCAGGTGCCAGAGCAGAGATAGTTCTGGGAAGGATTCGCATTAGAGATGTTCATGGGTGACTGAGGGATCCCATTCTGGAGCAGTAGGAGAGTACAAGGAATCCTAGCCCTGAGGAGGAAGAAGCTGTGGAGTCAACCTTTGATGAACTGACCACAGCCCCCATTCCCAATTCATCTGTGCTGATGAGGGTGGATAGAGGGGCAAGAGGTAGAGAAAATAAGGAGTGAAGTTGATTCCGGGAAGAAGAGAGGAAGGGAGAAAGGTGTTTTAAGATTTAGTTTTTATTTTCTTATTAAACTACCCTGATTTGGTAGGTAAGAAATCAAGTTCTCCAGCTAGGGCCTGTTTTGCCTATGATGGTATTTGCTGAATGATCTGCCTGCCCTTACCTTGATCCATAAACCTCTTATCACTTTTTTCTCCCCGTGTTCAGCTGAGGAGTGGAGTGGCTTAATGAGTACCTGACATCCAGCCAAAGTCAACCCACTACGCCCTAGAAAAGAAGAATTAGATGCGGGTCCTATAGAGATAGATCTTCCTCTACAGTGTCTCCAGGCTGCTGCTGGAGTGAAGCTGTACTCTTGGAATTGTAGTAGTTTAGATAATCTAGGCCCTGGTAAACCAGATTTTTACTTCTCTTTAAGAGTACGAAGAACTTTGTGATCGGAATGAGTTTTGATTAATCTACAGAAAGTTCAAAAGTTCAAAATTTCTGCCTTTCTCTTCATTGAGCAGATAGTTAATTACTACATCTGAGATTTATTTTAGTTTTGAGGGCTATCTTCACATAATAAGAGCTTTCCCTATGTGCTGGGGTTAATGCAAGACTACAGTTCAAGATTTTCACCTTTCTGTTGAGGATGGTGCCGTGTCATCCTGTGAAGGGTTACTCAAACAGGCTGAGTAAAACATTTGACTGCAACTAACTTTAATACACAAAGTGAACCTTTCCTGGCAGAGAGAGTGGCAGTGAAGACTGGAAGCAGTCAATGATGGGCTGCCTGGGGTAACTGGGTTTAGCATTACATAGGTTTGGAAATAGTTTAAGATTTGTGCTCCTCCTGCTGTGCAGCAGAGTGTAAAAGGGATCCCATAGTATTTGGGCATTTTGGACCTCACTGCATACTGCAGGGACATTCGGCAATTGGTTTCAAACAGTAAAAAAGAAAAAAAAAAACCTCTTCTCAGTAATTATGACCATGACTGTGCAAGGGGCCAAGCATTTGAAAGTTTCCCTGGTGCTTTAGATATCACTGTCCAAAAAGCTGTAGGTCTTTACAGTACATGGCTTAGCCTGTCATCATTAGCTGCTGGCAGACTCTCTTGGGTGAGGTTCTTGTAGTGTAGTTGTACTGCAGAGCTTTCGTAAATGTTACATTGTATTGTATAATAGATGATTTTATGTATAGTTTATTCACACTGGTGAAAGAAGAAGAGGTTTGGGGCGCTTTGCAATGCCTTAGGGGAATGTTACTCAGTAGATTCAACTTTTTTTTTTTCTGATGTAGGGAATAATATCCCCATGAATGACAGGCAGCCAAGAGAATGCCTTCTCCTTTCATTTAAATGTATTTCACCAGGCAGGGATGTGTAACTTATGTGTTCAAATCAGTTATGCCTAAATTCTTACTTTTAGGCACTCACAATTTATGTTATCCATCTTAATGAAGTTTAAGCACAAACCCAACCTTCTCTAGCTCCTCCAAACTGCCTTAAAGACTAAACAAGGCCAGACTCCAGCAGGTGGCAGCCAACTCTAAAATATGTCGAGATTAGCCCACTTCAGTGCACAGATAAAAAGATCTAGTGCACAGATGATGCAGAAATAAGCAAGTGGTGAGTTTAGAGGCAATTTCAATGTGGTTATTGCCGTTCCTTTATGTTCTGAATCTTGTAACATTTACAATTTCTTCATACAAGAAATGCCAGCTTCCCTTGATTTTAGGTGACAAAATTGCATGACTTTAACCTATGTCAGTTTAACATTTTTGTATTATCAGAAGAGCTGTAACCTCTGATAACTGTTATCTCCCGTGAGAAAAGCTTATAAGTTCAAAATAATATTTTCCAACTTGCAATTGATCATGTAGATCAAATACATACACACTGCTTACTTTTCTAATGCCCTAAAATAATTTTAAAAACTAAAATAATTAAAATAAATCTTACAAATATCTGAGAAAGCAATATGTATATAAGTACTTTCGAAAAAATTGTTCTAATACATGTGCAAGTCTTCTTATAAAGATACAGAATGAGCACTAATAGCAGTTCCAGTCTAAGGGAAGATGTTTTTCACAGTACAGCCTCTAGTACAATGACTAATATCTGTTTAGCGGTTACTATTAAAAAAAAAATNGGATTGTAACTAATTTCAAAATCTGGGAAGTATTTTGACATAAAGCATCACTTTGCAATCAGATGTTGATTTTCAAATGGGTTTGGAGTGGAGTTTTTCTTTGGTTTGGGGTTTTGTCTATAAGGAAAGAAACAAATCCTTACTATTGTAGACACTACTTTTTAGTAACTATTCATTTTTTAAATGATCACTGTAAATAAATGAACTAATTTTTCAAATTACTGAGAGGTCACAACCCCCAGGAAGCCAGCTGAGCTCTATGTGTTAGGCAAAAATCAGATTCACAGGAACAAGTATGGTTACATTTGAATATTAATCACACAAGAGATGACAAAGTGTAAGGGAAAAGTCTATGTGAGATAGATGGATCTGACAGAAGTATTAGTATGACAACAACGTCTGTCTAAAATGCAAGAACTTCCAAGAAATTTAGTAAGTAAAGTCCCTGCAGTAGTTGAAAGTACAGAGTTGTAAAGTAAGTATTTCATTACCTTCTTTAAAAAAACAAAAATCAGAAGCTTAGAAGACTTTCTCACTTATTTAAAAAATTCTTACAAGCTGCACTTATCTAAGAGAAATGACAAATGCTGAATACTTTGATTATTTCAATATTGAATCATCCATATGATTCAAGTTTTTCATAAAGTTAAAAGCCAATACAGCTCTTGTGAGTAGACTCTTGCGTACAAGATAATACTTTTTTCTAATACAATTACTATATAGAAATAGGATTCCTCTAGATAAACCTAAATTAGGAACTGTATTTGATCACAGACAAACTACTTCCCACTGGAGACTGGGTAACCCTTATATCTGAATTTTTTTCTCATTTGTAAAAAGACCCAAAATATCTTGTCCAGTTACCAATTGTATTATGTGACGATCACTATTTTCCCACTATATTTTATTAAGGACAGATTAAATCACCCAGGGCAGTCCAGTACAGTCAATGATGAGCTAGTGCTGATAAAGCTCACGTGTATCCAAAGTCCTGTCTGTGCATTGTGCAATGAATAAAACACTACCCTAGATTTTAAAACCACAGCTGTGTTAGCAGAGGGTCATTGGTTAACCCTCTCACCTGGCTTAAACAAGATATTGGGATCTATTAGTGAGGTGGTTGGTGTAAACTGTGGGGGACTTGATTTCATTTTGCAGTGAAGCCAGAGGTTTATATTTGGCAAAGGCTCTTGTTTCTCAGTGACAAGTAAGTTATAATTGTTATTTATGAATGCTAATGAACTTTGAATGTGCATTTCATGCTGGCATTTTTTAAAATTTGTGATTTTTGTTACAATCTTTTGAAATGTATTTCCCTTTTTTCAAATGGAAAAGGACTTCAGCTGCAGAACTATTGGAAACAGTTAATGTAATACCATAATAGAAGGGCTAACTTCTGTGTGTCATTTATATAAATATTTTTTTATGTTAATTGAAGTGTTGTCAAGGTAACATGTAAGCTTGGTCCATAGCAAATCCTTGCCCTTTTTTCTTTAGAAAATTATGTTGCTCCT
>VXBB01022996.1:1272947-1290564 GCA_013399915.1 Illadopsis cleaveri
AAACAAAAACAAAAAAAAAAACAACCACCCCAAAAAAACCACCCCAGGTTTCAGCATTGGAATTTTCCTAGCTTTTGCTACTCTGAGCAAATTGCCCTTTTAGAGGGTTAAGAGAAATTCAAACAGTCACATGGGATGTTATAAGATAATTTAGTTCCATTTGAGAAGGTCACTACACAGTTATCACCTGAAAATACAGATCAAGTGAAGCTATGCAATGTGAAGTAAAATTCCTCAGCTTAAGCCAAGGTTCAGTGGTCCCTGGCCTCTGAGGGCAATGTAATTGAAACACTTCCAAGAACGTACTTTTTAATTCTGGAATGAAAAAAATATTTCTTGAGAGCTTCAATCAGGAAGCAAATTTCAGCTCTTTAGTCAGATATTTTACTATCATAATTTATTTTCTACTTCCTTTTCCATCTTATTTCAACCTCATATGCATGCTTTACAACAACATGCAGTTGTCTTTATCTTACTCTATGTCTCTACTTCAGTGAACAAACTGGTCATAATACTGAGGCTTTTGGCATTCTGGTTGTCCTCTCTCTCCATCTCAAAATCATTTCCAAAAGTGCTGTTTGTCTTTGGTTGAAATCCCTGGGATTGCACCTTACTGCTGACCCTGTGGATTCATCTTTGATGCTGATGTATTTCAAACACTCTCAGAATACAGATATTACAAATTTCCTTTCTTCAGCCCCATTTTCAATTCTTTAAAAGAACAAAACCTAGCATGTTTCTAAGGACATGTCATTTCTTTCAAAGTCTGTGTCTTGTAGCTGTGCTTTGTCCAAGCTGTCTTCATGTTGATTTAGTGTCTTGTTCTTCCCTTCCCACTTTTCCAGCTGGAAAGACTATAGCTCCCTCTTTGATGAGGTCAGGATATGGTCATTCCTTTCTTCATGATTTGTGTCTCTTGAAAATTTTTGAGCCTAAATGTTTCTATTTAGGGAAATCTCCCATTTTCTGCTGGACTTGTGCTTGCAGTCCTCTCCTGCCTTTGAACACTGACAGCTGTTGGCATCTCTGGGGCTTCCTTCTCACACCTGCCTCTGATGGAGACTCCACCTCAGCTACCACTTCTGCTCTCATGGCAAGAGGTTGTTTGCCACATCTGGGAGAAGTGTTAGGTGGTAATCCAGATGGAAGCAGGAAAAGATTGTGGGGTGCGCTGGGACTGAGGCTTGTAATAATGACTTGAAAATTAAGTTAAAATATCGGTACTTCTTGGAGTACCATGAAACTTAATACATCAACTTTTACTTTTTTTCCCCATCAGAATTATTTTTCTTGTATCATAATCGTTGTGTAATCAATTTTTAATTGTTATCAATTGTAGCAGGATGCCACACTCAGGTCCATATGTAGGAGGATCGGACCCGCAGAAGGAACGAGGCACACAGCAGCAGGTGAAGGGAAAGCTTATGATACTTTATTCTAAATTCTTCTTCTACATTCTCCGTTCTATCAACAATCCGACTCCATATATACAGTTTTTACAAAGGCAAGAGATTGGTCATTTAGGTCACCACCTCTTCAACCTGGATGGTGAACACCACCATCAATCAATTCTCCTCTCAGAGGAGAAATATGAAAAACAATCTAAAAATATACATTGTTGATGTTGAGCTGCGTGAGAATCTACTTGTAAGATTCTAAACACTCAAAATGAAGAAAGCTGAGGGCAACAATCAATTTTTTGTTTTTGTCCATATTTTAACCTGGCTTAAATCCTACAACATAATTAACTTTTCTGTGGAAGACAAGAAATGTATGCAAACCTGCTGGGAGAAAATTTACAGTCCATAGTCAATAGATGTCCTTTAATATACTGCTTTTTTTTCTTTGTTTAATGCTCATTTATTTACATTCTTCTTTGATTTAATTGTACATTGACTGTTTCCTTTTATTTGTAAGGTGAAAATTCTGCTTTTTATTTTTACCTTTCTATCTGCAATCACTCCAGTGAAAGGACTAGACAGAATAGAAAGTTATCAATATTTAAAGAGTGGTTTTACCTGCCCAAACCAAAGTTCATATTAAATAAATGGCCTCTGGACCTACAGTAGAGAAAGGTATCTATCATTTATATATATCAGAATTTAGAAAGACTCAGGAAAGAGTTTTAGTAGGCAGCAAGATACAGAATTTAGAAATTATAAAGTACAGAGAAATGTCTCTCAAATGGGGTCCATGATATAAAGACAAATATTTAAGGAGAGGAATGTTTAAGTAATCAAGAGAGGACTGAAAGGGACCTACTTTCAATGTATCACTTCAAAAGAAGAAAGAAAAGCCTAAATTAAATACTATCTGGCTTCTGTTCTGTAAGGAACAACATGAAAAAGTTGCTGACATCTAGTGAAATTCAGGGACGTCTTTTTAAGGAAAAGTAGGAAAGTTTCTATTAGAACAAGGTTCAAGAAATTTGATTTCTCCATCTCTTCAGCTTGGCTCTTCCTCTGAAAGGTCATTTTGGCCAAGAACAAACAAATTCTTGGCTCTTAAAATATCCTGTGAAATTTAAAACATCTAAGACACACAAATCCAGACTGGTTGACCTAATGACTATTTTGAGTCTTAATCTCTCTGCACCTGTGATACTAATATTGGAACCAATATTAGTAGAATGTAGCAGACGAGGGAAAACATAAAGCAGCCTGCCTTCCTACTCAGCTGACCTTGAAACTTAATTGGGGGAAAAATCCAGCTGGCTCCCTGTAGGCCCTGGGCTCATGTAGGAATGCAGTCAGGGAATGACCATAAGCACACCATTGATGGGAAAGGATTTGGCCCAGAGAAGGTGATGGAAAGTCTTGTCCACTTTTACCCTCTCAATTACACAACACCTGATCTCCTTCCCACCTCCAAGCATTGGATGCACGGCTTGGCCACTGACATTCTGCTTTCTAGTATAATTGCTTCATTTTTCTGATGAATTTTGGAACAGCTTAGACTTCAACCAAGGGTTCTTTGTCTAAGGACCTTGTACTGCTCTGTCCTCCCTTTGCCAAGTCAGCCCTGCTTGACAAGTCAAATGAGATAAAACAAGCCTTCCTTCCCGTCCTTCCCAGCAGATCATTTTCTCTCCCTTTTAATTCCTTCTTGTCCTCTGTGTGGGATTAAATCTCTTTTGGCACAGATTTTTGTGACATTTGACACAGAACACGTGAAAACTGCAACTACTTAGATATATGTGGTTGCAGTAGGAAGTAGTTTAAGTTGCCCAGGAATTATGTGAGATCCATCTTACATAATAAAGCTTAAAATATGAACTTAAAATTACCTATTAGCAAAAAAGCAACTCTCAGGAGCTACTCTTTTCACAGCAGAAATGGAAAGGTGAATTAACCTAACTGTATTCTACAAAATCTAATGTAAGTTCTCCAATACAAACTGGGAACAACCTGTCATTCTTGGAGAACTTGAAGAAAAATACTGCATACTGAGTCCAATTTTCAAATACATGATAGTAGGTTCTCTGATAGCACCAACTCAAAGTTTGAGTCATGACTCCTTTCTATCCTGTTTTAACATGTTTAATCACTCTTGCTATTACTGAAAACATTTTGAACTGATTCTTAGTTTTGCTATATTCTGTTTCATATAGAAAGACTTTTTGTAGTAACACTGCCAGAAATTTCGGAAGATTTTTAGCATGCATAAATATTATGGTACCCTTATTATCATTTTATACATGAGATTTGGTTTTCACATGACTAGGTGAACCACAGTAATATTTAGTTTAAAATATATTTCTTTTGTTCATACATTGGTTTTACCAAATATTTACTGTAGCATAGTTTTTAGAATTCTTTTTCCCTCCATGTCTGTACTCTTTTTCAACTCTCTCTGCATAAGAGAATTTCAAAGAAATTCCATAAAATCTATTTTCCTATCGATCATTTAATCTCCATAGCAAATTGTTTTCTGACTGTACCTTGTAATCTATATTTTTATAATGCTGTATTTCTCAATGGTTACACTTATAATCAGATATTATTTTATCTTGGGCTATGCTTAGTATGCTGCATGCTTACTGAAGAATTTATCCTTCAATGAAAACCAGATAGTCTTATATATATATAGCAGAATATTTCCATAGCAGAATGGAAATAAAAGAATAAGAGGAAGATGCCAGACAATGAGATTGAGCTGATCTTCATCCTCTTGTGTATTACAAAAAATTCCATCTCTCAGTACAGATGAGACATGTCTCGTAGTGCAGGACAGCAGAAGGATGCAAAGCCTCCACTGAAATGTATGTAAAACTCCTTGGAAGGCACTCCCCGATGTAGTGCAGAATGTAGCGCGGACATTCTGTGGGAATACAAAAGCCTCTTCTGATGTGATTAGTCATGCAGCCTTGCAAGTATGCCCTCCTTGATACACAGCAATACAGTAAGTGTGTTTTTAATATTCTGTTCTGAATATTGTCATGTAGCATTTATAGTCTTTATAAAGGGGAAACGATTCTACAGACTAAAGAATCTCGGCCATACAGAAAATCCACTGTAAAGAATAAATCATTAAATGGACTTAATTGCTCTATGTACAAACATAGCCCCCTTACAGATTTTTGGTTTGCAGATGAGTTATGGATATTTATACTCAAGTCTTGTAATTTTCTATGGCTGTTAAAGTGTAGTTATCTTGGTCATTAGTTGTTCTCTTTATTCAAGACATCTGGTTTAATTGTCAACTGATGTGTCAGCTATTTGAATAAATAATACAACTTGAAAGAAAACTTGGAACACTCTTAGCTGTCTTATTTGTTATCAGTGGTCATATGGCACTTCACCTGAATCTGGCTGTGAAATGCAGTACCATCAGTAATAAACCACTGGCTGTCATAGTTCTTCAAAAAGACACATGACCAGTGTTTTCTCTTGTTCCCTCTTATTAGTCTTTACAGATATAAGAGACCTCTCTGTTTTATTTTAAGATTTAACATTATATGTATTATTTTTTTTTAATTGATTTAATTTCCATAAAATTTCTGGATATATGTTCTAATTTTGGACTGACTAACAAGAGCCTCCACACGCAGACAGTGTGAAGCAATGACTTCTCATCTCTTTAGAAAACTGGATTCATAATTTCCAAAATCTCAGAGTGACCCAGCATGTTCTTGCCTTTAAATAAGTAGATACTGCCATTGTGCAATAAAATTTTAAATCATTGTATTTTTCTGGTAGTCTCAACTTGTCATATCTGCTGCTAAATTTCTGTTACATTTCTTTTGGGACTCCAGCTCTGTAAGTACAATACTCACAGAAGTGGTAAAAGCCGCACATATGACTAGGGAATATTCAGATCTGCAGATTTTTCTTTTTGGAACTTCTGTTTTATCCCTGTGTCAACTTCTGCTTCAAACGTTTGTCAGCATTTTTAAGGGGTAAGTCCAAAACTGTGTGCTGTATCTGTGTGGAATCTCTCAGAAAAGGACTCTTCTCCCCCACGACATCTTGCCCAGGAGTGCTTTCTTCCCAGATCACGTTTTATGTTCTATCACAAGCTCACACCTCCTTATTTGAAGCTTATTTCTTGATATAATTACTCCTATAAAATGGAAATCAGAATGTTGCTTTCAGCTAGTATCTCCTTTTAGAACAAGGCAGGAAAAATATCTAAAGCTTTCATTTTATATAGATTTGAAATCAGAAAAGGAATTAGGAAGTACTTTTTGTATAGAATATGCAGTCTGGTTTCGTATTCTGTAACTGAAATTATGGCAGCTTTAACATGTTTTTCTGATTTATATTCAAATGATTCAAATTCATACTCTAAAGCTTAGAGTGTAGCAGGATGCCACACTCGGGTCCATATGTAGGAGGATCGGACCCACAGAAGGAACGAGGCAGGCAGCAGCAGTTGAAGGGAAAGCTAATACTTTATTGTACATTCTCCATCTCTGTATTCTCCTACGTGTGTGTTCTCTTATCAACAATCCAACTCCAATATATACAGTTTTTACAAAGGCAAGAGATTGGTCATTTAGGTCACCACCTCTTTAACCTGGATGGTGAATACCACCATCAATCAATTCTCCTCTCAGAGGAGAAATATGAAAACAATCTAAAAATATAAATAGTTTATGTTGAGCTGCGTGAGAAAAACCTGGACTGCAAGGTCCAAACATTCACGAGCTAGAAAAGTGAGGGCAACGTTAGAGTAGTATGTCATTTAAATTTACCATGAGATATACCACTGACATTATACTGCCATAAGTTAATATTGTGTTTTATGCCATAGTCTGAATACTAATAGATAAGATGACCTCCATTAAAAATCTATTCTTGATTCTTGATCTATTTTTGATTGTAAGAAAAGAGTTTCCCCATCCTCACTTGAATTTTTTATGTCATATTTCTTTTTTCATTTATCCCTTTCCCCTTAAAGGCAAGATATTGGCAATAGAGACATTAAAGATGCAACCAATCTAGAAAAACTCTAGCGTATTTCAAGGTGTTTTATCTAAGTTAAGCATTTACCCCTGTCCTGGGTCCTTTAAAACTTATTGCAATCACCTTCTGAGTTTTTTGAAATAATTTTAACCTCTTATGTGACAAATTTTACTATGCTTTTCATTTCTTCTGTCTATACATCTTGCATTGGGTGTACAGGTTATTCACTTCCCTGGAATATTGCTTTCTATTGCAAAATTGCACCAGTACACATCACAACTAATTAGTTGTATTGGGGTTGTTCAGCCTGAGAAAAAAAGGCTCCAGAAAGCCCTTAAAGCACCTTACAGTACTTAAAGGGGGTAGACAAGACAGCCAGAGAGGGACTTTTTACAAGGACATGTACTGACAGGACAAGAGGGAAATACTTTAAACATAGATTAGTGTTAATTAGGTGGGTTAGGATTAGATATTGGGAAGAAATCCTTTCCCATGAGAGTGATGAGGAAGTGTTCAAGATGAGGGAAGTGTTCAAGATGAGGCTGGATGTGGCCCTGGGAAATCTGATCTAGTGGATGGCATCCCTGCCAGTAGCAAGGGAGTTGGAATGATATCTTTAAAGTCCATTTCCACCCAAACCATTCCATGATTCTATGAATCTGCATGATAGAAAAGCCATAGTAAAGCTGTTTTCTCTTCTTGGGGATATGTAAAAAAATCAGAACCACTTATATTTGAAACTATAATCTTCCCCAAATAACACTGATTAAATTATTGTGTTTTCTTGCCTAAACTCAGTCTGTTAAATTTATGTGCTCCTGGCAGACCAAAAACTTGCACTTAAATATTTCTTGAATGGAAGCCACAACCAAAATTTTGGGGTCAGAATACACTCAGACATTTTTAAATTTTGAGGTATCAATCTGGACCAAATAATTTTTAGTTCACAGGTTTTCCACCACTGTATTTGACAGACAGGCCTGCCCTTGCTCCATTTTTCCTTCCCTCTGGCTGGGTGCCCACCAGCTCCAGGTCATACCTGCTGTGGTCCCAGCAGAGATTATGGTACTCATCTAGGGCATGGTGCCCTCGCATTAGAGCTGACATTCAGCTGCTTACTATGAAGTCCAAGCAGCAAGTGCAGGTCAATCTTCAAAGACCATGCAGATATAATGCAAGGGGACCTAAGCCTCTGCAAAAGGCTTTACTCAGTCTGGAAGAAAAAGAGAAATTTGAAAGAGAAAATTTCTGAGGATAACAGTGTTCATTTGAGACTGAGTACTTATTGTCTGCCTTTGCTTATGCATGGATGCATGTACATATTTTGCAGAGGAACATGAACACTGAGTTTTGAAAGCAGCTCATCCTGTCCCTCTGGAATATGAAACTCTTAAATATTGTGCTTGTTTTATTGTCAAGCTGTCAGGCTTGATGTTTAGAAGTACCTGCTGCAACCTATATTGTTGCACTTCAGTAGTCAGAATGCATCCCTGAGGGGACTGTCCAACAGTACTTAAATGTTATAAATAATGGTGTTTGGTAGATTTCATCAAGAACCTTTTTAAAAGCAACACTAGGACATCTGTTAATAAGTTTTATGGGAATATCTAATGCTTTCAAGACCATTTTTGCTATCTTATACTTTTAGTATGCCCATGCAAACCCACTGCTTTTATTTTCAATTGTGACAACTATTAAATCAAGAAAGACAGGAGTGAAACCTGGCTCACAATACTCACGCAGAAGAAACCTTAACCTTCACTCAAGACATTGACTGGCATATTCTGTCGTTGGTTACCACTGAATAACTGAAACAAATAATAGTGAATACATAGTGTTTCCTTGCCAGAATTCTAGAAAAGCACTTTGGAGTGCAGCACATTTGCTGGAATACAAAAGCTGAATGGATGTAATGGTTATCTGTTAAAATGGTTTGCTCACTCCTTCACTTTCAAATATAGATAGTTGTGTGATTCTTACATGTGCTTGTGCTTTAATGGGAAACTAATCATATATTTATTAATTATAAGAATCTACAACAGTAAAAAAAATGTAACTGATTAAAAAAATAGATGGCATGTTTGTTCTGTCCTTCCCTTTGTTAATTTAAAGATCTGTAATTAAACCTCTGCCTGTAAAAAATATAACTTGGATATTACTGATGATAAACTCAGAACCTCTGGGGGTATGAATAGGTGAGTGTATTGTGTGACATTTATAACTGAGCATTGATTATAAAAAATAAATGGCTCCATAGAACCTACTATCACAGCTGTTTAGCATAATGACTGCATAGTACAGGCTACTAGTGCCAAGCTAGCTATGCAGGTAGCCTGTAAATCTTGAAGCAATGTGGAAGTATTAGCTCCATGCTTTACCCAGCTCTGACTTCCAAAGTTTTTTCAGTCGGGCTAATTAGATCCTATTTTACATCCAAAATAAATGTGGTTCTCTCTGAGGCCATAGTAGTGTGGACCTCCTGGGAAGGAATTTCTAGTAGGTGACCTTGTCCCACATATCTGCAGTTTTAAGGAAGGTTTTCACCATCAGAGAGATTTTATGCTTAGTCTGTGCCTTGTTTGCTCTAATTTAAGCCTAAATAAAGAGGAACATGAGGCAGTGCAAGCAAACATTTCTGAATTAGAAAGCAACAATATTATTATACCCATATCCACTCCAGTTCTGCCTTCTTATGTGTTCCTTGCACTGGAATAAAATGACCATGTAAATGAAACCATGTTGAAATAGTACTAACTCACAATTTTTTAACAACTCATCACAGTCTATCAAACTCTTATGCAACAACATTTCAGGGTTTTGGTTTTTTGGGGTTGTTTTGTTTGGGTTTTTAAAAATTGGGGTTTTTTAAGTTTTATTGGATGGGCAAATGTGAGTTGTATCAAGAAAGTTGGTTATTTTTCCAATGGAAATTTCAGAAAACATAATAATTATTTTACTGAAGTTCATATACTGGTTTTTACAGCGATTTAATTAAAAGTAAGCACATATGCCCATGACAGTAGTAGTCAATTTAGTGATAAATCTTATAATGGAGCATTTTAGTCAGTGAATTAAATCATGACCTAACTGATGAGATGGGACATAATTTCAATTTAAACAATTTGTTGAACCATAGAACTGTTTTTACTTTCTCATAATTTCTCTCACCTCATATCATTTTAATATTTATTAGTTATTTAGTAAAGGTTGAAATTGCAGAGAAAAATGATTACTTACAGCATATTTTCTGCTTTGCTAACATCTCCTTTACTGACACTATCAGATTATTTGGTTTTGAATGCTTTCACTGTCATCTCTTATCTGTCTCTCATTCAGTCTGACCTTGGATGCAGTCAAGTGGCAAAAAAAAAAAAAAAGTGAAAAAGCTAGTGGAAACAAGAGGACAAGGAAGAAAATAAATAAGCAAAACTCTTCCCTCCCCATTTCCTTTAAAAAGGATGCTTCCCTGTAATTTACAGCATTCATAAATGATCATTCAATAATTATTTACATCTCAGCACCAATCATTTAAATAATCTATAACCAAGGTCAGTTTAAACATGTAGCAAAGCAATCTAAGGCTGTTAGACATAAAATGTTTATTTGTTTCTTAAAAATAAATTCTATGTTGCATGCAGGAAAAACAAATTATGTTGGGGTTTTTTTCTACTTTAGGCTTCTCCTTGTTTTATTGAAGAAAGCATCACTTTAGAGGGTTGGAAACAAACAGAAAAGTGGAACATTCAACATAAAGATAGATATGTTGACTTTTCACATTGCATGGGTTTTTTGTTTTGTTTTTCTTTTTTTTTTTTTTTTAAATGACATAAAAAGGTAATTAAGCTTATTTCCAAGACTGCTGCAAAAAAATACCATGCTGGGTAAAGGAGCCAGGAAAAAGACTGAAAAAGCAGGAAGAAGACCCCTTAGAGATTAATCTATAAAGTAAAGAGGCTTGGGCATCTGCCCTCTGGAAAAGAAGTATCTTAGGTGAGCAGTATCCCCACCTGGCATAAAGGGATGTCGACCAGAATGTCAGCCTGGAACAAGTGAACAAGTGAAATGGCAACTTATTCACTGAGAAAACACTGAACTTACCAGGTCCAGGAATTCTTTCCAAGAGAGCACCTGAAGTGGGTGACATACAGGCTTTTCCCACCCTGGATGTAGAAGCTTTGCTCATACCCCATGCTGGGAGTTAGCAGCAAAAGCATATTGTTGATCTATCTGTTGGGCAGCTGTCAACACCAACCATGCATCAATCAGTAAATTAAGGTGGCTTGGTTATTTGTGGGATTTACAAGGGTTTTCTGAAAGGCATATGGGTGCTTTATATTCATTATTAGTGCTTTCAGATATTGTACATGTTTGGAACATATAAAATGTACAGTTGTTTTTTGAGATAAGAAAAACAATGCAAGTATTGTAAATTACTGTAATCAAGCTGTTTTCCATTTCTCTATGCCCTTATAGATACCACAATGCTTCAATAATCTCAAAAATAAATATTACTTATCTACGTCACTGCAAAGAAATTCTGGCACCTCTGCCAGGTTATCCAGCACATAACCAATTAAGCCACATGTATTCAGCCAGGTGCTCAGAAGTAGAAAATTCTCATATATGTCAATATTGTTGTATTGAGTACTGTATGCAAGAGTTTAATTCAGCATTATTTGCTTTGAAAATGAAAATGCAGCTTCATTTTCACTATCCTGGTGTTTGGCATTTTTTCATGTTATTACCATTCAAATCTCAAGGTAATCTACATGTCAAGCATTATATTCATGACATGCAATTACTGTGCTATAAGTAACAAAATAAATTGGCTCTTTCACTGTTGAAAGAATGATACAGAACACTCTGCAATTCCTACTAAAAAAGGAGAAATGGCCATCACCACATTCTCTTATTTCCAGACAGAATAAGTGCTACATTTTAGAATCTGCAGTTCCTTGGTGCTTTATACAGCATGGTGCCATCTTTATAGAACTTGGTGTTTGAAGGTAAGTGATAAAATATTACTATTGCTACAATAACACAACTCTAAGAAAACAAACTTTATTGACAAAAGCTTGAGAGCTTTGGGCTTTAATTTCTTTTCCTTGAGAAAAATTCCAAACCCTACGGTAGATTCAACTATGAACTTGTCTGAATGCTCTTGTAGCAATTGATACATGAAGTTTAGCTCAGCATGGACTACTAGTGCATGTTAAGACAGGGTGGAAAAAAACATGTATATGTATAATCATGTAATACCTGACAGCCATCTGCAAGACTGTACTGCCTGTGCTTCGTTTCTGTTGCTATTCCAAGTTTTATACTATCCTGGACTTGAAAGCAGACCAGCTGAAGTGCCACACTTGAGAAACATGATCTCAATTAGCACAAAACCTTTGCAGCCAATTCTTTCTAACTGTGCTAGTAGTGTATTAGTTTGGGGTAAAATCCTTGCATTAAACAAAACACTGTGTGACTTATGTTGATTATACGTTTAGAATATATTTTCCTTTTGCAAAAGGATAAAACACCACTGGAGTAAATTTTTCTTCCCAGTGTCAGTAAACTCCAGTTAACAGTTATATACTTTGAAATAAGTACTTTATTAAGCATCTGCCTCAAGCTGTTGTACAAATTGCTTCATTACCACTATGGAAGCAATCACAAATATTTACTCTGTTGTTAGATTTACTCTTTTTTGTGTATATATGAAAGCAGGGTTATCCTGTTTATATTAAGAGAGTTCGGGTCGAGACAAACGCAGGTCCAACCACTATGGTCAATTCTACGTGTCTCATTTATTCGAACTAAAATGGCAGTTTTTATACATTTCTATATAGTTTATAAAACGGATAGCTTTTTCATTGGCACACAGCAGAGAGANATTTATCTGGGGGAAATCACAGTTCTATAAGTTATACTATTTTTTTATTACTTTCCAATGATAATGATAATTGCATTACAACAATTTGCTGGCAAACACATTTTTTTATTCACATTGGCCCTTTACATTTTTCCTGTTACCATCCTGTTTATTTTCACCTACCGATCACTGTTCAAGTGCTTTTCCCAACAGCATGTACTTTAGCAAATATAATAAACCCATTGTAATAACCTGGAATTAATATTAATGCTACCAATCAGTTAAATTTGTGAATTTTTTAAATGAATTAAATTTGAAAGTGTCTTCTGTGCAGAAAAAGAGGACACAGGTGAGAATTCTTTAATTTTTCTTCACAAGATTCATAGAAGCTCTCTGGAAGATGGGATTTTGATAGTGTTCAATTAAAACATTCTGACAGACAAGAATTATCTAATATATCATATTATGCATCTTAATATCATTATTTTAAAAATTATTTACTGAAATAGATGTCAGTGATGTGAAACAAATTAGTCGACAAAGGATCTCCTATGAAACCAACATGCAAAGAGGAGCCTGTGTCATATTAGGTGATCTGGCTTCTCTTAGGTGTCTATATTTCCCACATAATTATTCAAGAGGATTTAAAAGATGTTAGAACCCTAAATAGTCTGACTCCTAATCTTTTTAAATGTCTACTCTCTTCCATTTATGAGTTTGATGAAGGACTGATGATCTGAACACAGCATTAATTTAAATTGGATGGAGGGAATGACAAAGCAAACTGAAAAGTTAATTGGTTTTTCCATGCTATGTTGCAAACAGGACTTGAAGGTGGAAGTATAAACTATGTGCCTACCTCCTCAGAGAGCCTGAGCTGTCAGATGTACAAGGAAAAAAATTATACTGCTAGACTAGCTTAATCTAATTCACAAAATTTATATTGGTCAACAATACCACTGTTAGTGGTCCTATTTTGGATGAAGCTATTTTTGAATAGGAGTGTANACATGGGACAAACTATTACACAAAAACTTCTAAATAAATGAAGCATTAAACAGAGAAAACCAAAAATTCACACTACAACAGAGTGTATGTCACACATAGGATCAAGGTTGGGATGCAAGATAGTTAAAGGCAGCTGATCACAAGTAAGAGGAAAAAAAATAATGGTATTCTACAGAGATCCAGTTATGAGAGTGTTTGTAGACACAAGTTCTAAAAGCATATATGATGCTATTAGACAGAAAATTAAGTGACAGTGAGTTAGAAATCAAAAATTAGAAATCAAAATAATTTGCATAGTGCAGATGAAGTTTCTTCAAAATGTGTGCAGCACATCTCTGGCATAGCAGAAAGATGTATACACTAGAGATATTGCTGACAATAAATCTGCTTCACTATAAAATAACCTGTTCCTTTCTTCCTCTACCATCTTAACACACCAACTTTTATCTGCTTTTTCATAGATTTAAACATAGGTTCTATAACATGAGAAGCCATATTTCTCTTTTTCTTTTTGTATTTTTTTCCTAAAGCATATTGACACAAAACACCTCTACAGAGCATAGAGACCAAGTTCAGAAGTACTAATATAATTTTCATCTATTTTGAGACTTACATCTTCCCCTTTATTATTATTTTATATAGATTTTTAGAATTTATATTCCAGTCTTTTCTCAGGCAGTCTAAAACCCAAGAACTTCGATTATGCTCACCTCCTTCTAAACGTTCTCCTGTTGGTTCATTTCTGCACTGGTAGAGCAGTGTCCAGGACACAGGATGCTAGCAGAAGACTCAAAAATGGTGAGAGAACAAAACAGATGATTTCATTTGGCTTGCAACAGCTCTGATCTGCTTTGTCTATTTTATCCCTGTATGCCTGTTATTTGGAGAACTTTTTTATTGTTTTTTTTTGGGGGGTCTTGCTTTTTTAAATGCATAACTTCATTCAATCTTCTATTACCTTACCATTCATAGGTGGTTCGATCACAAACTCAAAGTTGATAACATCTAATCCAATCCTATGTCTTAAACCAAGGTATAGGATCTTTTTTTTTCAAGCCCTACAAAAAAATGACATTTTATTCCAGGAAAAAACAGACCAAAACCTAAAAGCGCAAACTTTTTAATGGTATTTGTTTATTCAATTTTAAAGGGGAAAAAAATAAAGGAAACAATTTTTCTGGGGACACATAAAGCTGAATTCAATCCCTGAGTTGTGGAAATGTCTGTTCTATCACTTCAATTTCATGATACTAAGAGCAGATTTTTTTTTTAATATTCTGCAATGCTGACTTATTCAGTATCAAATCCAAATAAGTATATCTATTAAGTGATCACTTATTAAGATTATATATAAAGCAAATAAAAAATATGGATAGATATTGCAAAGTCTAGCTGATATGTAATTTCTGTGAAATTCCTTTTTCTTGAGGACTTGGTGTATCATATCATATTGCTTTCAATAATTTTGATGATATAGATGACAGCTCTTACTTTACAGGATTGGCAAGAGCTAAATTCAAAGTGTTACTGATACTGTTGGTTCACAAGAAAAAGAAGAATATGTATCTTTTGACAGTAGATCTTTCAACATTTTGAATATTTTCTATTTGAAGAAATATAAGTTTTCTCTTTTGTGAAGGGTACCATGCAAAATTTTTTTCAGGGTATTTTTTATTTGCAATTCACAAGAGGAAGAAAGAATCCAACAGCAAAGATACAATGAAAATTAAATTATAAAAAATTATGTTTTTATAAATAAAAGTGCCTTAGGTAATAAAATAATAAATAAAATATAAAAAGGCAGAAGGACATTGCACTCATATGGAAATTACTGCATCATACATTTCTGACCTTTTTGCTATGTCAAAAACCAGTTAACACCATCAAAATTAAGATGTTCTTATTTTTTTTTAAACCCCATCAGATTTTTAAATATCTTTACAGCATTTTGGAATTAAATTTAAATGTGGACAAAATGTATCTTGAATGCCTGCTTCCAGCAAAAAAAAAAAAAAAAAAGGTTTGCTGCTCACTGTTATTTTCATTGCCTCAGTCTTGCTGTCTGAGATACTATTATCTAACTGTGGCCTGTTAAAAGACTTAACAGACAGATTTATCAGCTGTCAAAACCTCAAAATCCAAAACATAAACCCACCCCCCCAAAGCCAGTCCCAAAACCCAGACTAAAGCCATATTCTTACTGACAAAGAGAGAAAGAGACATTCTTGTCATCAAACTGGCAGCAATTAAAGATTTCAGTAAGGTAATGTGAGAATTATAGGATTTAATGCTACATCACTGTCTAAACTAGTCATGCCAACAAGAAAGAAATGAAACATTACAAAACAATTACTGACAAGGCTTAAATAAATCACTTATTTTCACATATTGTGGTGGACCTACTTACACATCAAAAATGGTTTTTTTAATGTCTTCATTAAGGTCATAGTGTATGTACCTGTGTTACTTACTTTCTTTCACAAAGATTTAAATGCAGAGATGGTATTTAAAAATTACAATAATTTCTTCAGTTTTCAGAAGAAACCATTTTTTCAATATTTGCTGCAATATTTAACAAAAACTGAAGTACTATTAAAAAATAAAATATTTGAAAATAATATATCTCATATTTTAGATCTATTTCTCAGATCCCTATAGGGTAACATTTCTCAGTCTGAAAGGTCACAACTACAAATAAATCAAAACTGTCACCAGCTAGAGCATCACACTGATAAAAGAAATAAAACAATTTATGGAGCTATCCTTCTCACAACAAGCCTTTGTCAGACTGTCATCTATCGAACTTCAAACAGTTCTTTGTGGAATACCATTTTACTTTTCTTCTACTGTGACTTTTCCTATAACGTCCATTATGAACTTTCCATTTATCAAAAAAAGATCAGGTTTGGGACACCTTTGGTGGAATCTTCCATGTTGCTTACCTATGTATTTTACTGCTGTTTCAACTCTAAATAGTCAGGCAGAAAAATTAATGTATTAATGCTTTAGTAATTGATAAAGGTTATCATAAATGGTAGATGTTATGAAACATTTATAACTGATTTTTTCTCCAGTGATCCCCAGAGAGAGTCTGTCAGAAAAAAATCTGCTTATGAGCAATGCCAGATTCAAGAAATCAAGATTTCTTACCATTTTTCCAGCTTATGCATTAGCATAGCACAGATGTTCTTGGTTTCACAGCTTCTAACACTTGCCTTCCTCCCATCTGTCTATATTTCAAAGTACAAATTCAGGTTCTTATATAAAATTAAATTTTGTCACTAAAAATTTCCATTTGAAACTAAAATGTCCATTCCATTTTCACAAATAAAAAACAATGGTCACATATGAAATTTTTTTAACATGATAATTATGCATCAATTCCTCTAATGTGGCTTTTCCTGATGTTCATTCAAAAAAAATATATTTTTAATAGTGCTTTCCTTCATGAGGCAGAATTTTTTCTAAAATTTTTCACTGCGTGTGATACAGAGTTTTATGATAAAAATCACATTAGCTTTTTTGGCATGTTCTCATTAAAGAAGTTATCCAAGGTAGTTCACAAAAAGAACTTCCAGGATTTAGATTTAAATGGAAATCCACTGTCTGAAAGCTATATGAAACTTTTTTCAACTTCCAGCACTTTCTCAATCCTTCACTGTTAAGCTGAGAAGTAACAAAGTCAAGTTCTAGCGTAGGTGATCTAGTTTAATTTTCTAAGCTCAGTCCTACTGTGAGTAGATACAATCTTGTTAAGGTTAATGAATTTCTACTCGTATTGATAATTACCACAGTGGTATTTGTTATGCTGAGATCTAATTCTTTCCTTGGAGTACAACTTTACTATGTTATTAAAACTTTCAGACAGGGTAATTGAAAATCCATTGGAAAGCCTTTCATATTGTGGGAGGTTTGGTGTTTGTATTGTTTTGGTTTTGTTTGTGTTTTTGTTGCTGTTTGTTTTAAATTTTATGGCAATAAGCATATCTATTATGAAGCGGTTTGTAAAATTTTAGATTAATTGGACTTCAAAATTTATGCTATCAATAAACAGTCCTCATAAGTTCAACCAAATTCTAGAGAACATAGGAGGAAAACACTTCAGAATCTAGCATTACTGGATTTAATTGTTTAAAAGCAAAGTATTTTTTTACAGCCTTAGATGCCTATGCAAAAAGGGAAACTATGCTATGTTCAACAATTATTTTATTTTAGTAAATTAAAATTAAGAAAACCTCCACCCAACAAAAAAAAACCCAACCTTGCCTAATATTTAATTCAAATTTACCTCAGGCTCAACCTTTCTTTTATAAAGCTGTAATTGGACACAAATGTGCAT
>VXBB01022998.1:0-60105 GCA_013399915.1 Illadopsis cleaveri
GGTTGGTTGGGGGTTTTTTTGTTCGGGAGGCAGAATATGTTTTAAAATTCATGAATTCTCATTTTTCATCAGATCTACTCCTAACCAGATCCCCAAAACCTGTACTTTTAAAATTCCTAGTACTACATTTTAGGGAAAATCTATTAATAACAGTATGTGCATACCTATATACAGCAGTAGAGTTGAAGTCTTTGTGTGTTGCTGCATTCAGACTTGAGTACAAAGTCAAATCTGAATCTCCCTTCAAATTAGACAAAGCTTCCAAACTTGGTTCAAGAGACTTACGGAACCAAACATGATTGTGTGTAATCAATGAGGAGCAACATACCAGCACTGGACGCTCCAGAGGCATGTCCTGAAGAGTCAAAGGTTTATTTCTTGTCAGGCTTAAAACACTGGCACTGGATTTCTGCAAGACATGTAAAATATACCTCTGAAAAGGCTCATTATAAACAATTCCTTTCATAGACCTAATTTAAATATTTACAGCATAGTGCTATGTTTGCAATACAATTATATTAGATATGCTTTTTCTATTGTAATAAATTAATTTCTGTCCTTTCTGTTTTTTAGATGATCTCCTCTCTGGTAGGACAACATCAAATCTCCCCAACCTCAAGCAAAGAGAAACTATTAGTAAAATGTTTCTCAGAACACCTAAGCAAATTTATCTAAAAATGAGCTGTGAAGATTTTATTTGCATGTACTTTTGCATTCAAGGAAATTCAAAATTACTTTCTATATAAGGGTACCAAAGTCAGCACAAATGGCACAAATCCTTGAAAGGTAAATATGTGCCTTGCTCTGTTTGAAGAAATCAAGCTTCAAAATGGCAAAGTTATAGACTTTTGAAAACATGCATCCTGGTTTGCACAGCAGGTTTTTAACATCAGAAGCAAACACCAGGATGTGATGTTCTGAATATTCACTTTCAGTATATTTGAAAGCTCACACCTACTTGTATTTGAATGTGTGATTACTTTCAGTGCTGCATTGTTCTGAATCAGTTACAAAAAGAAAAAGGCATTGGAGACCTTACTGTTTATAATAAATCATGTTTCTGCTTTCAGTCAGAGAATGAAAGAATACAGGCATTTCACTCACAGGAACTACTATTACTCTTGTAGACATAAACTTTAGATAGAGCTTCCTGCAAGAAAAGCTTGATCTAGGAAATATGCTGATTCAAACCATTATGTGGAGAAAATATACTCACATTTCTGTGACCCCATTATCTGAATTTCTCAATTCATAGAAAACTTTGCAAGATCTTTGGAAGATCTCTTGCAGTGCTGTCCCTGATGCTTCCTTCAGGCCAAAACTGGAATGGTGTTTTCCTCCTCACTTCTCTGTGACACTTGATGATTTATGCTGTCTTGGAAATAAATAATCTGCCTTGGAATAAGAGAAAAATAAAACTGAGTAACAAAAAACAATTCTGCACCCTCCTAGCAGAATACTGAACACAGCTAAAAGGCATCAAATATGGACACAATTAATAACATGCTCAGAACTGAATGCATCTTTCAAGCTTTGGCCTGAAACTTCTGTTAGTTACTGGAACTGTTCACCATCTTTTTGCCTAGACCATAGTTTTAGACTGAATTTTGGATGAATAAGAAAGTACTTTTCTGCTAGTTGGCATGGGGAGTGAGGTTCATGGCTAACTCAGTTCTGAGTTCACCAGCCTGGATTCATCATGAGTGACAGAGGATAGCTGAGATAGGGAGAAGGTGAAATGCTTAAAGTACTTGCTTAAAAATAGGTAAGAAAAATGCTGTCAAAATTAGCTACTATTTTATGTGTGCCTCCTGTACCAGAGTAACACTTACAGTTAATACTTCCATGCATATTCCTTGTAAAGTACACAGTATGAAGAAGCAATTGGAGGAACAATGCAGAAGAAGTTAGTGAAAGAATAGATTTAAAGGTTTTGTTTCTCAAGAAGAGCCATACATCCCTGAATTCAGTAAGAATGTCCCACAGCTTGAGATTATCATAAGCCCTTCGTGGGTTTTGCTGGTTTTGATATTCAGTAAAGTATTAGCTAAATAAATGAAATATTTATTACTTTGTTCTGTTTTATTTCTTGAAATAATGGTTCTTTTGTCAAATATCTGTCATTGATATATCAAAAAATCAGAAATTAATTTAAACAAAATGGGCCTTTACTCTCAGATTTTCCCTTTGACTTTCATTTATCTTTTAATAGTAAATATTCAGCATTTCTTTTTATGGCGTACATAATAATAAAAGCTTACTACTCTTGGTTTTATTACAGTTCTGGACTCCTACCTGAAAACTGATATTCTGTAAAAGTCCTGATATCATTTTCTTGAAAGGCTTATCTATAGGTATTAGATATCATGAGATATTAAACCCCATTTTCAAAGCCTAGAAGATCTAGGAAAAAAACCCACCTTTTTTAATGGTTCATACTTGAGAATAGAGCATTTCTAACCTGCAGGGTAACAAAAACATGAAAAGCACATCCAAAAACTATTTTAAATTTATTACTTTATGCTGGTTGACAATTTCTTTGAATTCATTTTCTTTCAATAAAAGTCATGCAGAGCAGGGAGACGTTGAAAACAGATGCAAACAGTTGAACTCTTGCCCCTCCAGTCTTCTGGGCAGATTTCCCACTGATCTACCAGAAGAATTTCAAATAATTTTAAAAATAAGAATTTTGGTTAGCGTTAGCTCTATCCTGAAAAAGTGCACCTCTGCATACCAGGGCTGTTACAGTTCTTTCCCAGCAGTACAAAAAATTTCCTGTTTTTCTGGAGGACTGAGTGTCTTTTGCCATAAAAGCAAGTGCTCCATCAGAGCTCAGGTATGGAAATAGGTTTCACAGGGAAGAAGACATGGGTCAGGGTAAATTTTAAATAGCTCAGCTTTCTCTCTAAAATGAAGCCTCACTGTGACTTTGTCCTTGAGATAATTAGAACATGAGACCCATCAACACACTGAGGCTGCTCTCTCTCTTAAGGAGGCAGCTGTACTCCTCAAGGCTTCAGTGAAGCTTAAGCAAGAAGTCTGCAAGGAGGTCCATCAGCTTCCTAAACAAGACTGAGGTTCTACAAGGAGAGGACTTTCTCTAAAAACAACAAATACAGGTCACCACTCTGATCCTCAGGCTTGCACTCTTAGAGCAAGATTCATTACATTTCCATTTTATTGCACTGGTAGCCGGAAAACGACATTAAAATGGGAAAACAGTGATCTGGTCTTGAGGCAACTGGATTTTCTTTATGTAGATCTGGTTCTCTGTCCCTAAGGTCTTTTGGTCTAACAGCAATGTATTCATTCATGTAACACAGAGCATGAAACAAAGTATATTTATAACCTTTCTTTGCCAAAATTTGCTGTCATACATGGGGAAATAAATCTAAAGTTGAATCACCTTTTCAGGTACCTACTATCTGGCCTCTTTCTTTTTTTTAGCACATGGTTAACATGGGAGTGCTAGTGTCAGTTATTTTAATTATTTTTAATATTTGGGACATTTTTTTCCCATTGCTTTGGTAGTCAAAAATTGTGAATGACACCTTATCATTTTTGCAAATGGAGAAACAAAAACTAATACTTGTAAATCAGAAGTTAGTATAATAACATCTTTTAAAATTTTATATAAATCTGCTAAATAGTGGAGCTACTTGCTCTTTTAGATAAAGTTCTGAAGAACTGAATGTATCTTAATAAAATATTAAATATGTTCATACATAATAATAATAATTGACCTCCTGGACAATGCCATAGTAAGAATGCAAATAAAAAAGGTGCATTTCGTGTTAAAAATATTTCTTCTTTTACAGGTTTTGTACTGTAAGTTTAAAAAAAAAAAAATTAGACTCTGTGACTATTATAAACTGAGTTTACTCAAAGGAAATTTCATATTTAAATCAGGAGATAAACATTGTCTGTATAATAGTGTGTAACACTGGACATTCAATGACCTCCTGAAATTCCTATTCACTCAGTTAATTTGATGAAGCATTGCTTTGGACTCAGAAATGCTATTACATAAAAAGATCCAATGTAAAAAAATCCTTGGTTTAATTACAGTTTTTTACCACATTGGAATAGCTGTAGAAAGATGTAATTTTCTTTATAAAAGATAATGTTTATATTATGTATCTGAAAAGAAGTAGTTTTTAACTTCCCCTATTCTACTGACTGGTCCAGCAAACAAACGTGACTTGTCACTAACACTCTCTGCTCCTCATTATTTTACTGTGTCACAGCATGCCTCATGTATGAAATGTATATTTACATGTAATTTACAAATACCAAAACAATTGTCATTAATGACTTGGAGTAGCAATTTTTAATCTCAACAATATTTAATTTTTATATATGCGTGACAGCAAATTCATTGAGGTCTTTATTTTGCCTTTCTTTGTGGATTCAATAGCTTGAATTATTTGCCTGCCTCTTCAAGGAAGCAAATCTAGCAAAAAACTCCAAAAAAGTTATTTTATTTCTAATGAGAGTAATTTGATCTCTAAAATTCCTGAGTGACTTCAGGACCAACTGCAAGCTAAGGTTCTGGAGCTGAGCCTCAGAAGACTTCAGGAATTATTCTTAATGCAGGGTCCACTTTCAATTTATAAAATACTGGTGTGGGTGACTCGTTCTAAAACACTTCCAGCATTCTGTGTTCCACTAGAGCGAGACCCAAGCAGTGGGTAGGACTGTACAGAAACAGGAGCAGAGCCACATGCTTGGTGGGCTGCTCGGCTGCACCTTTTGGAAAGCAACAGATAGAGCACTCTGGGGGATGGTTTTCTTCTGTCTCATACCTAGTACAAGTTACAGTGAACTAAACTCCTGAAGCAGCAAATGAAATTAGACAGAGCAGTGTAGCCTGGTGACATCTTTGGAAACAATCTGTGAACCCAGCAGTGTGGTATATGTAAAGCAATGTTTAAGAAGAGACGTCCTGTGGCATCCTTTGGCACTGACCTCCCAATACGCCTGTGCCTACACGGAGTCTTTGGGACTTTGGTGACTTGTTTATGCAGAGCCCGGCAGAAATAACTCCCTGCTATGAAGAACGACAGCAAGGGAAAGTGCAACTTTAGCTTTCATCTGGAACTTCTGAAGCTGTATTTGTTAAGTGGCACGTCATACCCGCCTGTAGCACCTACAGATTTAAATACATACAGTACTAGTTCTCTGGGTATATGTGAATCTGCTCATGTGCACTGTGTCTTTGGCTGGCTGGGATTTAAAGAGCAAATGGTCCCATACCTGTTCAAGTGAAGTATGTATCCTTTTGCATCCAAATTAACAATTTTTTAAAGGATCACCAAAACCCTCCTGCAGTTAGCAAAATTATTTTGGTGTCTGCAGTAACAAAGCATGCCCACAGTTACTAGAAACTCCTCTGCTTTTTCATAATTTAGTCCTTCATACCTCTGGGGGGAAAAAAACCAAAACAAAACACCAAACCAAAAATACCCCAAACAAACCCAAAACCAAACTAAGGTGGAGAAGACCAGGGCTCCTGGGAAATAGGGAGTTAACATAAGCGGGTTTTGTTGCCAGGAGTAGGAAATAGCTCACTCCTGCAGTCAATTTGCCTAATTGATTAGCAGCCTGATTGCAGCGGCCGAGGAGCGGATACCCGGGGGGATGTGCATGCACACAGGCGGGGAGATTGCGGGGCGGCTTCACGGAAATGGGGGCTCCTGCACTGGGAAATCATTTTCTACGACCCATTCTCTGGATCGGCCCATCTCCAGCGTGTCCCCGAGCACAAAGCCGCGTAGGCTTGGAGACAGGGCCCGGAGGGCAGCCCCGGGTGTCATCTCAGGGTGGGCCCAGCTGGCACAGGGCGCGTCCGGGCCGGGAGGACGTTCAGCCCCCTGCGGTGGGGCTCTCCAGCGGGAGAAATCTTGTTTTTCCCACCCAAGCAGTCCCACCCGCAGTCAGTGAAGGGGACTTTGCCTCTGTAGTGTTTCCTGCTCCATCGCTGCCCCGAGCGAGGCCCAGCAATGCCCGGGTGACAGCAGTCCCAGGGCTGGCCCCGCGGCGGCTGCGTGGTTCCCTAATCCTCCCTCTCGGCATGTGCCCCGGCACTCCTCAGTACTGTAACCCAGCCCCTCGTCTGGCCTTTTTCAGCTTGGCTTCATTACTATTACCATGATAAAGACCAGCTTTTTTCTTTCTTTTTTTTTTTTTTTTCTTCCCAACTTCCCTTTTCAAGTCTCTACTTGCTCTTGACTTTTCTGAATTTCTCTTTGAAACCTTGACACTTTGGTTGTTCTCCCAGACAGATCTAATTACAAGAGTTCAAATAAACCTTGAGGGGTTTTGTTGGGCTGGGAGGTGAGGGAGTGAGGA
Source organism: Illadopsis cleaveri (assembly GCA_013399915.1). Classification (NCBI taxonomy): domain Eukaryota; kingdom Metazoa; phylum Chordata; class Aves; order Passeriformes; family Timaliidae; genus Illadopsis; species Illadopsis cleaveri. The sequence continues at coordinate 6,352 of VXBB01022998.1, forward strand.
AAAAGCATGGATGACAGAGAGATGTTGTGAAGATTTGCTGGGAGAGCTCACCTTCTCCCAAGGCTCTTCAGGTCTTCCCTGCAATTCTGAGGGCCCAGAAAGTTGCAGCTGTGGGACGTAATCCAACATCTAGGTTTAGCATAAAACAGAAATACCAAAATCAAAACAGGATAACAGGAATTGGAGGCTGCCAGCTGTTTCAGTGTGCAATACTCTGACTTCTTCACCATGAGACATCACCATTCTTATCTTGAGAAAAATGTAATAACAGTCTAAATTTTAAAAAGAAGAAAAATCCATGTGAAGGCTCATTCAAAGCATGAGCATAATTTCAAACACTGTGAAACAGCCTGGCGGCTTACAGTCTGTTACAGCACTGATTTGGTGCTGATGTGAATGAAAATGCCTTTTAATTCCCCCCCCACCCCCGCCATATCTCCAGGATTCACTGGAATTCCTGGACGGTTTCCAAACCCCAAACCAACCCACTTACCTTAACTTGTAGGACTTACTGACCCCCATGTTACTAGGGTTGCCAGGCACCAAAAAAATAATAATTGTATTTCTGGGGCCCGTTATGAAAAGTTCTCACTCTGATCAAGACATGAGAGAACTCAGGTCTACTTTCTTGAGAGCAGCACGATTTCAGTCATGGTTCACCTGGGGGTTGGTTTACAGAGATTCTCCTTTATGTCAGTACAGTACAGGCAGTCAGCTAGGGAGGGCAACACAGCCATCATCAAAACTCAGTGTAAAAAGGAGAGCTGTGACAGGGGTTAGACTTTTACCCTGCTGACGTTTGTAAATCACCTGAAACAACGACACACAGGAAAACTGAGCCTAGCCTGATCAGAATAATTATTTCTGTTATCACTAATTCAATGTTTAGTTCTGTCACTAGGGGTGCTAATACATGATTAGGAAGTCAGGCTGTATTTCTGTCTGGAAGATAGGCATTGTTTCTTTTTCTCCTATTACTTCCCAACTCCTTTTATTTTCCAGGCTGTAAGTCCTTGTACATCCATACACTTCATCAGTGAAGCTCCTAATTTAGTATTCTGAGGACCACTATTAGAACCACTAGAGACTGATTTAATCCTTTTGACAAACTCTATTTGTATTCCTCCTGTATTAATCTTAGAGTCCATAATACATCATGCAGTGACAGAGTAGTGGATAATTTTATTAAACCTGTGGATGACACCAGGTGGGAAGAGACTACCAGAAAGCTGACTTTAGAATACAAAATGATTTGAACAAATTGAGAGCATGGTCTGAAGCAGCAGCAGCAGGCTGTCCAGCACAGACAAATGCAAGACAGTGTACACAGGCAAGAATAATGCTCTTCATGGAGCCAGGCTGCCAAGCAGCTGCTTAGAGCGTGAGATGAAAGCTGAGTAACTACCAAGGACTGCAAGCTTTGCAAACCCAAACACTGCAAGAGGAACCAGAAGCATGAATCCAGGCTGAAAATCACAAAAGATAACTCAGTCATTATGCTGTGTTACATCTTTGAGGCAGTGCCACATCCAGAAGTGTGTGAGCTGCTTAAAGAGGGACATTGAACAGCCGAAGAGAACGATGAAGGTCATCAGAAGTTCAGAAAATGCAAGTAATTAAAGTGGTGATAGCTTAAAAAAAAAAAAAAAGACTGAAGAAATTATGATCTCCAAGCCTTTGTAAAGGAATTGATAGGGTTTTTTTGCTATTTATTTAGTTACTGGGGGGGAAAAAAAAAGAAAAAAAAAAGAAAGAGGAATGGCTCTGATTGCAGGAAGGAGGCCAAGGTTCCAGGTTGAGAAATACACATTTTAAAGGTAAGGAGATGGGGAATCTGGACCAAGTTTGACAGGGACCAAAGCAAGTCCCAAGAAAAAGTTGTATAAATATCTATTAATTATGAGTGGGTATTATCGGAGGCTGCACTGGGAAGACGAGTGGCTGAGATTGCCTTTTCTTTAAAAAAATTGAACCTTCCAGTTCTACAGTTCCAATAACCTAATAAGTCTAAATCTTTTGCAGTTAGCAGAATTTTCCAAGATGCAATCCCTTTAAAAAAGTACAGGTTTTGACAAGAATCTCATAAAAAATAAACCAAAATATTTATGAGCTATGCTATTGATTCACCTGTATTTTACCATCCTCTACAACAAAAAGCTGTTATCTTTTCATATTTTATTGTAGTATATTGGGAAAAAAAATTTGTCTTGTGGTTAACTAAGTAGAGAGTGCAACAAGCCATAAACTCTAGATAGACTTTTTTACGGCCATTAGTCTATAGAAATTACTTCTGAAAACACCATGAAGTCTATCTACAGTACCTGATCTTAAACACTTAAATCAGCACTCCTAAACTGGAAGTGATTTCAGTAAAGAGAACCATCAATCTTCATGCTCCCTAGTATGCTTTTCTGTTAATTCTTATGTCCAGAGACAGAAAAAAACTATCAAGGAATGACAGACTGATTTGTTATACTAGAGTATATACTAGATTACTAAAAATAGATTATGTAAAAATTAATTAAATAGTATCTTAAGCTAATTTACATAAATGTTTTTCTTTACTTATGATATGTCAAATTATGTATTTCAACTGCAGTTTATCACATGAATCTAAGCATTCTTTTAAATTTTCTGCTTAAAAATAGTGCATTAAAAAATCACATGGGAATAATTACTCCATGCTCCTGTATAAAGCTAAAGTTCTGCCTGATTTGGTGGATTTACAATAATATCCCATGTTACTTTTTCTTTTTCTTTTTTTTTTTTCTTTTGGTCCTTTCAAGCAGAGAACACACTCAAAACTACTGCAGCCACAAAGCACAATGAAGTTTTATCTCATTGATATTACATTTTTGGACTTTACTGTGAGATCACTCTGCACTTTACAGCAGGACAGTAGATAATTCTGTCTATTTTTTTTCCCCCATTCAGTCTGAAGGATTTTTTTGTATCCCCAGTAAATTCCCAAATGAAATTTCTGAGGCTTGAGCAGTACTCACTGAACTTGTTCAGGATTTGACTGTATCATCCTTTCACCACCCCACAGAAATTCTCTACCTGGTAGGTAGCTCATTCAGTTCTGGATTATTAGAGTTTTATCTCTGGGTCTGACCCTAACATAGATTATAAATATCAAAAAAACTTACTCTTAAGCCTTGTAAATTAAATGCATATAGTTCCTATATGGATGGCAACAGCAGTTTGCATTTTCTCCCTGAACACACTTTAACATGCATAGACAGGAGTAGGGGCATACTAGTTCAAAGTGAACTTTTGGCCTCTTGGGGGCACAGGAAAGTTTGGTTCCTGCAGCAACTGCAATTCCTCTACAGGATCCCTCCAATTCGGCTTTCAGCTACAGTAGCACAAATCAAAAGCAACCTCCTGGTGCTAGCATGGATACTGAGCAAAAGTTAACACTATATACATATCATAAAATAATTCAGCCTGTGTGTCGTGGAGGTGTGTCCTGGTTGCTGTGGGAGTGGTAATCATCAATTTCCTGGCCAGTATGGGATCCAAGTACCCTTCAACATAGCTTTAATGTTGTTTTTCACACTTGCTAAAGATACAGATTTTAGCTGTAGTTCAGGCGTTCCCAAGTGAAATAAGCTCTTTTCCCTGACATTGTGCTAGGATGTTTAACTTAACAACACAGAACTAAACAAAACAAAAGAGAACAAACCAACCCAAAACAACCAAAATAAGAGGAAAAAAAAGTTTAAGAATTAATGATCATGTTGTGATGAAACCCTTACAGTATTACCTTCAACATTTCCAACAACCTCCTGCCAGTATGCATTCAAACCAGTGGCTCAATGTACCTGAGACAGCTAATTAAAAAAGGAAGTGGTCAAAGTCATGCTGCTCTTTTTTTTTTTTTTTTTTTTTTTTGAAGACTTCAAAGGTGATCCCTCTCCTTCCTCCTCTTTACATTTTACTGTCTGGCTTTCTGCCCATCCTGCAGCTGTTGGCTGAGCCTGTCTTTCATGGCGTCAAACCTGCCTCCTCACGGTCCATAAAGTTACAGCAGAGATCGTGATATGCAGGTGTGGAAAAGCCAGAAGTGCAAGATGGGCCCGTTAATGATTTTTCTGGCACCCCATGCTGAGCTGCTGGAAAAAAAAAAAGAGAGTAGCTCGCAGAAGGCAGGGGACTCTTTGTTTGCAGAAGTGTTTGAGATTGTATTACTTCTCCCACAGCAAAGGTGTTGGGTTTTCACTTTAAGGGCTGTTTACAGAAATGATTCACCTTTTATACAGCTTTTAAAAAATGCTTTGAGGCTTTAATTGGACGCAGGATTTACATCACACCAATATGAAAACTCTTACTTTTCATTTAGCCCCCCCATTAAATCATTCAGTGATCTTACTCAGTGATAAGCAGCCACCTCCCATTGTGTGGACTTCACAGAGGAAAACAAAAATCAATCACTAGGGATTCATTTATGTCATAAACTTTCATCTGGAAATTTCTGCACCCATTCACATTTGGGCAATGAAGGCAGAGGGGACCAAATGCTGGGGGAGAAAAAGAACAAAACTGGAAAAAACACGATGATTTGCTGTTGTTCTTGAAATAACTGAAGAATTTAATAAACTATATCTAAAACTCTTATCTTATAAAAGTCACTTAAAAGTTTGCTTTATTTTAAACGGTCCTTGAGCTGTGAACTGGGCCTAAGGAACAACTTTTAGCAGCTCCAGCTCAAGATTTTTAGAAATGGGTGCCTAAAACTAATAGTCTGCAGGAACCATTTTCCAGAACGCACAAGTGACATATGATATTCTCCACCACTCAGAATCAATGGGACTCGAATTTTCAGATCATCCAAACACCAAGGTATGGCCTGGATTTCACAAAATATCTAGTGCCCAACTTCAGCTAGTGTCCCTATCTCCCTTTAGGAGAGAGAGCCTGAACAGCTGCTTGTGGGCTTTAAATCTGCCTCTGAGCCTCTAATTAGGTGTAGGATACCAGCACTTCTGCAAGCTCTAGGTCCTAGATTCCCTACCACCCCAAACTTTAGGCATTATATTTTAACCTTGGGCCTATACATCAATTTTTTAAAGCTAGGCAGCATTTTGGTGCTAAAAAAGAGTGAGCAAATAAGGACTGAGAGAAGCAGTGAGGAACATATTGCAAGGGGATGGGAGGCATATTGCGAGGGGATGGGAGGTTAAAAAGCAGTTAGTGAGTCAGAAAAGTGTCAGCAACACTGTCGTCTCTGCTGTTTGCTCATACAGCAAAAGTTTAGAGAGGGAGGGATTTGTCTACACAAAGCTACTGGGCATTGCCCAGATCTCAAAGGTGCAAGTTCAGTTCTGCAGCTGCTTATCCATCTAGACCTATGCCATGGTTTAACCCCAGCCAGCAGCCAAACCTCACACAGCCACTCACTCACTCACTCCTCCCCCAGCGGGATCAGGGATAGAATCACCAGGGTAAAATAAAACTCGTGGGTTAAGACAAAGACAGTTTAATAGGGAACGGAAAAGCCACACAAACAAGCAAAGCAAAACAAGAAATTAATTCACTTCCCAGAGGAAGGCAGGTGTTCAGCCATCTCTGGGACAGCAGGGCCCCATCACATGCGATGGCTACTTGGCAAGACAAAGGCCATCACTCCAAACATCCCCCCATGTCCTTCTTCCCTTACTTCATACGCTGAGCATGATGTCATGTGATCTGGAATGTCCCCTTGCTCAGCTGGGTTCACCTGTCCTGGCTGTGTCTCCTTCCAGCCTCCCATTCACCCCCAACTTCCTCATCATTGTGGCCACACCAAAAAAAGCAGAAGAGGCCTTGGCTCTGTGCAAGCCCTACTCGGCAATAAAGGAAACATCTCAATATTATCAACCTTGTGTTCAGCACAAATCCAAAACACAGCCCCATACCAGCCACTATGAAGAAAGTTGATTCTACCCCAGACAAAACCAGCACAACCTATATGATGGATGTGCCCCCTCTGACAAGCAGCCGTAGATGCATTTCAAGTTCTTGACCAGCTCACACATTTTTTTTTCCTAATATTTTTATTTTCACTAGCAATTATTTCTGATGCAGCAATTCCTAGAAACTCAAAGCAGGACTGGGAGCAGTCACAAACCTGAAGTCAAGCAGTGCCAACCATAAATGAGCTGAATCCAGGTGCATGATGCTTCAGCAGTTGGTTGTGCCACTCAGTGGCTTATGAAGTTCCAAGGTAGCTGGATATCTCTTCAAGAGAGACCAGTGGGAACCAGAATGGACCTTATTGTCTGCAACAGTGAAAAATGCAGTGTGCTCTTCTCCATGCCTGAAGTCAGAGCTGGCATGGCTTTGCTGACAAACAAATGAATCAAGTGCCCTTTCTAAAGCCATCAGGGAATGATATGCATGGATTTCATGCTGCCCCTAAATCCAGTTCTGTTACAAGACATCTGAGGGAACTTGGTGCACATAAGATGCTCCTATTTCCCACTAACTGCTGTGGGAACAGTGTCAGTACTTCAGCATGGAAATATAACACAAACTGCCCAACCCAGGACTTGACAAAGATGGTCTGTGACCTAAAAAAGCAGCCAAAGCTCAGAAACCTAACTCAGGAACGGAACTGTCAAAGTGTTCTATGTAGAGCAAGGAAATATGGAAAGAGACATAGAGAAGGTAACCACTCTATATTTTTACTAGAAACTTATTTCCCAGCTGTCAGAAGGAAGAGTAAGGTGAGCTCATGAATAATTGCTTTTGCAGGTTCCCTTGACCGCCAGACTAATCTTTAGCTGTCCATCCTGCAGCAGTCTGTAATAACCTCCCCACTGTGTCAGCAGATAGATTTTTACAGCAAAGCACAAGACACAAAATCATTTTTAAAACCAAACAATCTCGATAGCCTTTGTGCTGCACTCACAAGTCACCTCATAACATGAACTGCTCCTTCTCTTATGTTTGTCATGCCATGAAATATCTTCCCAACTGTATGTGTCATAGTTCATGACAACTGCTCTGCCATCAGCTTTTCAAGAAAGAAACTCTAACCTTGCAGCTCTGGGGGGGGCATGAGCCAGTGCTCCCACAAGAAAATAAATTTTAAAAAACCCAACATATTAGAAACTGAAAAGCTGAGGGAGACTGGACATGGCGGGAGGATGTTGCAGAGCACTGTGGTAAATTATCTGCTGTGCCACAGGACTCCTCTCTAGCCACGTGCATGCTATAGAGCCATTTTACACCACAACTCTTTTCTCTGGTGATGGTGGCAGTACAATAATGATAACTCTATAGAAATGGCTGCCGCCAAGTGCAGTTCTGGTAAGGCCACTGGAAAAAGCTGCTGAAAAGCACAGCTTTAATTTAATACACTCAGCTTACTAATTATAGAGCTAAATTCAGCTGAAAGGAGCCAGCAAGGGCTGAGGTTTTCTCACGTACCATAGGAAATATTTGCTCAGTTTCTGTTTTGGGGCTCTGTGTGTTTATGAGAACGAGGTGGCCGTTGGCAGGGTGCTGATCCCAGGAGTCTGTCTGGGTGCTGTGGGCAGAAAAAAGAAAACAGTCAGAAGGACCCATTTTCTAAATGCCCCTTGATGGGCCATCCTAAAATTCATCTTCCCCTGGGAAAAGGTAACTAACATAAAATGCAGGAATATTTTAGAGATTATATTTTCCTTATTGAAGCCAATCTCTGTTCCTTTGAAAAGAAAAAGACTTCTGAGAGGACCACATTATGTTTTATCCATGCTTCACTCTCTTTTCAGCCAATGCATTTTCCTTTCATCAGGCTGTATTCTTCACTAATTTACCTTCAATGGAAGTGAAGAATAAATGATTTAGTGTCAGCAAAACAGGTCCTGTTTTACAAGGGCATATGTGAAGTAGCCCTTCCATGTTATGTCTCAGCCGAAACAAGTGGAAATTACCAGCTACAGGAGGTCCTGTCCCCTCCTCCTGGTATTTGTACTGCTATGTAATCAGCCATATCAAGAAAGCCTCTCTAAACTAACCTGAAGAAAAATTAGGAAGTGGAGATGATTTTCCTCCAGATCAGAAACAAGATCTGCCTCCCAACACAGGGGGTGTGAGATCTAGCAGGAGAACAAGCAGGGAAGAGCTGGAGTTCACAACTTTACACAGCACACTTACATCAGTCCAAAATTATTGTGAAGCTAAAGTCTTGGCAGTTCACAATTAAGAATAAAGACACCAAAAATAAAACAAAAACAAAACTAAAAAACTCCAAACAAAAAATTCCCCCCAAAAAACCACCAACAACAAAAAGAATCTACATTCTTTTTCTTTTTGTTTGAGCTCTGTGAGCTGGCTCACTCTAGTGTCAGAGAAGCACTAGCAGGAGACCAAGGACAGGAAAGGGAAGGGAGCTGATTTAGCAGCAACAGCTGTTATGTCAGCTTAGTTTGGCACCAATACATCATTTAGAGCTTTTGTGGCAAGCTGATCATTAGCAACAGTAAAACTTGAAAACTCTTGAAATTAGTTTATCTCCTTTTCTTGCTGGCTAGAAAAGTTGCACTGGTTCTTTCTGAGATCTGTCATAAAAGGCAGTTATACATGACAATACAAAATCTGTCTCAGAGACCAAGAACTGAAACAGAGATTTAAAGCTTTGCTCAGGCCACCTAACCCATCTTTCAATAGAAAAAGAGGGGATGGAGAGGACCCTATTAAGTTTTGCACAAAGACTGTTCTGATCCTTAAACACAGTGATTTTACTTCAAGCTGTTATTATTATACTTCCATGATACCTAGAGAAAGGCAATTATGTTGGTTCCCTGTTTGTTCCCACATCTTCCTCCAACCCCAGGTGATGAAGCAGCTACTAGGCACCGCTCCCAGGAGCAGCACACGAGCTGCACTGCTCTGGTGTTTCGGAAATGCCTGGACCTGGCTCTGCTGGAAGCAGTGTAAGTGTAAGGTATTTACACATTTTCATTTCCAGGCATGAGCCAGAGGTGCAAAGGTTCACAACTGAGGCAGCAAAGGAGACTTCAGCCATGAGGCAGGCTCCATTGGATCCACTGATGGCAAATTTCACACAAAAGTTCACCTCAATGCCTCGGTCAATTTCAAGGCTCCTAGATGAAAGAGTTTATGACAATGATTTACTGAATAAAAACAGTGACTGCCATCAGCAGATTTTCATTATATGACAGGTTAGGTTGGCAATGAAAACTGTGTGGATGTGATACACTTGGATTTTGTAATGAATCTGATTTAAAATTTTCTCATGGGATTTTGTACTTGGCAGCAAAGGAAGATTCAGAATGGGTACACTGAGACAGGCCAAGTTCAACTAAAAAAGATCCTGAGCTACATGATCTAGATTTGAAGCAGAGATTGCATGAGAAACCTCCAGAGATCCCTTGCAACTAATCTTTTCAATGCTTTTAAGTGCTTATAGCAGTAGGTTTGATCTGGCCACTTTAACAGAGCCATCCCGCTTCACTTGAGTACTTAAACAAGAGCACTTACAAATAGTAACAGCCATGGTCATTATCAAAACTGAACACCTCTCTGGACTATCTGCTTTGGCCAAATTCCAGTCACTGCCCTGTGTGACAACCGGGTGAAATATAATGGACCCTTGAACAGTAGACAGGGTCAATAACCAGTTAGGCCCTCCTGGACTTGAAGTGTAATGAATAAATACAGGATTATATGAAGAGATGTCAGGGAGAAAACACCCTTTGAAGCTTGGTTAGCATTCTTCAAACTACAAGATTATTAATCTTAGGCTGGAGAAGAGCTTGTGTACCTCAGAGACCGTCTCCTTTTTGCAGCTGGTCTAATTTAAGAAACCTCCAAACAATCTTGTCTGTGCCTTTCTAACCACACAATTCACCACAAACTGCTACTGAGAGGGAAAGTAACTGCAAACATCCCAGTTACAGCAGGAAGATTAGGCAGGAGGCCAGCTGAGCAAAGAGAGAAGGCAGCAGAGCAGCCTCCTGGACCTGGTGCCAGAGGTAAGCTAAGTGTTGTACTTTGTAAACAGCAAAGTCCTTGTAGCTCTCCTCCTGCAGAAACCCCACAAACAAGTTAAAGCAAGGAATGGGAGCTATTTCCAGCAACCTTCACAAATGCGTCCATCCCACAGTTCTTTGTTGGATGCACATTAATTTTGATAAAATAAAATTTAAGGAAGGGTAAATCTCAGAGTAAAGATATTCATCAAAGCTCCCCTAGTCTTTGTTAATATGTTAAACATATGAGCTCTGCTTTCATTTCAGTCCTTGGGAAAGGAAAAGAAAAAGAAAAAAAGGAAAATCTTGCCACAATGCTTAACTATTACAGTCTAAAAACAAAAAAAAAGAAAATTGCTAAATTCTTGTAAGACAAGTAACAGTTCCATTTCCTGCATGAAGAAAACAAGGGGGCGAAAGAAGAGATCCAAAGAGGGAAAGGATCAGGCATTCAGCCTCACCTCCTGACTCAGTGAGAATGGATTTTTTTGCTGTTTGCTGCATGGTCCTGCAAGTCAATGCAGACCCTGACTTCTGTCCTCAGATCTGTTTCAGGAGGGATTTTGCACCCATCAGGCAAAGTGTGCCAGCACTGGAGTGAGCAGTGTTATCGGGTGTTAGCTGCAGCACTCTGATACATCCTTGAGAACTAGCACATCATTAGGGATATTTTCACAATGGGATGTGGGGCCTTAGGTCCATGTCAGACAAAACTGAGGATGCTTTCAAGAAGGAATCAAAAAGGCCGTAACAACTTTTAATAACTGTTCATTTAAGTGCCCTTTTTCCTTATGACTGCAGCACTATTTTTGAAATTTTAAAAAAAGTCTTGACAAAGCAACTCGGTATGCTCCTCTGTTGTTAAAAAAAAAAATACACAAAACACCCAAACAGTGAAACATACACCACCACCCCTTTCCCCAGAATTGAGGTATTTTTTGAAATGTGCTCTGGAAGAGAAATTAACAGGAAATATATTTCACAATGCAATACCCACTGTAACAAAGTCTGAGTCTCTGTACTTTGGGCAGTTATTGCGACCTCCCTGAATTACCCACAGTTTACACCTACTTGCACTGATATAAATGACATCACAAGAGCAAGGTGACAGAAAACAGGTCTGCAATATCTAGCCTCAACCAAACAAACCTGCAGCCCTCTCACAAAGTGAACTATATATTGCACTATGTCTAAATTACTGTATACTCCAATAACATTAATAAGCTCTATAGAATTACATTTTTAAAATTACATATTTGTACACTGGACTTACAAGAGATTTCATATTGACCGATATATACACCAACATTGAAACAGCCCTATTCACATGTTATGTTCTAAACACATTTTAAAATAAATTAGGATTTGCTCTTTGGCACAGCTGATGCAAGACCTGCTTCCCCAGTAGCCACCTTGATGAAAAAAACAGTGAGAGTTCACACTCACCAAGGACTTGTCAGCACAAGGCATCACAGTTCCTGGAGACCACTTCCAATTCCCACAGGCAGGTATCTGTCTCAGTGACACAGCTTCAAGGGCACACCACAGACAGCTATGAGATTAAATATTAAACTCCCTGATCACATTGGCACACAACCTCAGCCATCATTATTTGTAAACTACATGGCTGAACAACCCCAGATTTTCAAAGAGAGGAGTGTTACTGTGGTTCACTGTGAGTTTGATGAAAAGCATAAAGATCTGTAGTGCTCCCAGCCTTCCTTATCTATGCTGCTAAAAATGAACTGACACAGAGCATTTTGCACATCAATCACCCCCACTGGGATGTCAAGAGACCACCAAGATCATATTTGAGCCTACTCCACTCATGAAAGAATCTGTGCTTAAGAACTCTACATGTTTTCCTGATTATCGAGTTTCGCTCCAGAGATAACTTGAAATGTTTCATTTGAAATAACTTCCCAAGGGTCAGTTTTACAGAACATCTATTCAGATTATCTACCTGTATCCACTCTGTGTAAAGAAGCTTATTCCTTAGCGTTGCTAAGTGGGTGAAAGGAAAAGCCCCTGTCAGAAGAGTCATCTCTCTATTCACAATACACTATCTGCTTTGCACTAGTTTCCACACAGAACGTTTCCCATCCATAACCCACCTGCATACTAGCCAGAAAACCACCACAGTGGGGTCCCCCTTGAGTACTTTCACTAAGAAGACTTTAAGCTCCTAGTGAAGGATAAAAATTAATTTCAAATCCATGCCTCTGATACAGGTAAAAAAAACAAATAAGTCTCTGCTGAAATACCATTTTGTTTTAGGAAGACCTGCCCTTAAATATTCTAAGCAAATGATGATGCTTTCATTTTTAAACTCCAAATTCTGTTTTATGAGATTTGTCTTATATACCTGCTTCTCATTCCTAGAAGTTATATGCGGTACCTGATTTTCACATAGATTCTCTGGCATCTCCCTCTCCGTATCCAACTCTATTTTCAGCTAAAGTTAACAGTAACTTTAGATTGAAATGAACATTAACACATATAAATTTACAAAGCAGAATTTCACATTAATTTCAGCTGCTGTGTCTAGACTTAAAACAGGAGCAGCTGGTGTTCAGGAGGTTTTGGGTTGGGAGTTGTGGATGCCAGTGGAAGGTGGACTAGAAAAAGGAGGAAGTTTGTTTATATGGCTGATGACAATTTCTTGCCTATCAGGGCCTGCTTTTCTGAAATTTCTTTACCAAGAAGTGAAAGGATTTTGGTGTGGGTCCTCAGAAAATGCAATTCCTCAAAATTCCACATCAAGAGGCACAGTCTCTCTTCCTGTCCCTGCACTGGGGGCCAGGCCCCACCATCCACAGTCCCACTTCTCCTAAAGCAGGTGCATTTCAGTCATGCCTGGGAGGAGGAAAGGCCAGGGTCTCTTGAGGACACCTCAGGGCACACATAAAGTGGTACTGCTCTGGGGAAGAAAGGCTGGCTGAAGCATGAAGCAGACCAGTTTGGGGATTTATTTTGTTGTTATTAGAAACTAATGTGGGAGGGAAAAGAAGGGAATCATAAACTTCACTCATTAAGATTCAAGTACTATAGTACACAAAACCTCAGGTCCCAGGCCCTCCTGGGTATTTAAACTTCTGCCTTATCCCTCTGAAGCCTAATGTTCCTATTCACAATCAGCACCTCTTCCCTCACCCATCGTGGCCCCTTCCTTTTTCCTATTCCTCTGCTATACTGAACACTACATGCACCTCACTCAGTTTTGTCCCCTTCTCACCTCTGTGACAGTCTCCACTAAATTTTCCCTTCCTGACTCTTACCCTTCCTTGTCACCCTTTCTCTCCTTTAAAACTTACCTTGGCTTTGGGCCCTACTTTTGGATTTATGTCTATTCTGAAAAGAAGAGGTATCCCATTTATTTCAACATGCAAGCACAAACAGTCATAAGTTTGATCTAGGCTGTAAGGAGCAGACTGTGGGCACTTCTGATGCCCCTCAGTCCTAAAAAATCACTCTCTGTCTTCCATTGCAACCCAGCACATATATGGATTTCCCATCACCCTGGAATGGATCCTCATTCTCCACTATCTCTTGTCCTGTCTGTTAATGCTCTTCAAAGCTCTATCCTAGGTGTCATTTTCTGTATCTTATCCTCAGGGAGCCTCTCCTCTTCACACTGATATAACTATTACCTTTAGGTAAATGGCTCACAAATCTGCATCTCAATACCAAAGTGATCTCCCTCAGTTTAGCACTACACATTTAATAACACTTCTGATCTGCTGCCCTGGAAGAATGACTATTTGTTTAAAACTAAACTTTGCAGATATTACTGAGCACCTTGTCTTTTTCCTTTGATGTTATTTCCTTTTATGTTATTTCCTTTTCTCCACTACTGTTAGCAGCAAAATTCTTTCCATTTCTAAAACTTCAATTTTCAATACCTACTTTTAATATCTACTCTTTCTACCAACCAGTGCTGAAATATTTCCTGCCTTTCAAATTCTCCTCCACAATGAAAGAAATAAATCCAGACAACATGCTTATCGAAATCTTGGCCATCTTGATCGACTACAAATATTTTCTTCTTCAGTTCTTCACTGCTGCTGTCTTTTCGGACCAGTGATGAACTAACTGAATGATCCAAACATATTATGCTTCCAGGACCTGTTGCACTTAAATATAGTAAGGTAATCACTTCACAGAAACTTTAATTACATTAAATATAAAATGCAGAAGCAGTAACAAAAATTGTTGCTCTATCTCTTCTGTGACTGCCCTTCCTGTACTGCTGAATTTTCAATTCCTGCCCCATTATACCTAAGTTCTCTGCCAAAGCTGGGGAAAAACTCTCACTTGCTGGCTTCTTGCAGTGCCAATGATGAACACATCCTCAAACTGACATTTTAAAAAGCAACTCGGCCTTGTAGTGAAAATCTCCTCTTCACATTTGCATCTGACTCCCACTAGTGTTCCCAGATACAGTTCTCACAAACCTTTTTGGAACCTTGATACAAATCCATCCAGTGTGCCCAGAAGAAAGGGCAGAAAGAGGGACAGACAACACAACTACAAACACACCTAATATCCTTAGAATAAGGGTGAAGAAATTATTAATTTACAGATTTACACAATTTACTTACACTTTGAGTTCCTTCATCTTACTTTCAGTTAAAATAATTACAATGGAAGAGGCAACAATCATTGTATTGAAACCATCATTGTTATGTTTCAGGTCTATTTTTCGAGAGGAAAAGGAAGGAGTGAAATGAATGCCACTGATGCAGGATCCTCTGCCATTTCAGAAAGCCAAGACACACCTGTTTGCTGTCAGCATTCTCACCCATTTCTTCACCTGCCAGACCCACAAACCATTTCTTAGGGGCTGCTGATGCTCTGCCAACACCAATAAATCAGAGGTGCCAAGGGCAGCTTTCTAGCACAGAAGCTGAGCAGCATGAAGCAGCTGGTGCCCATGCCAGGGTCTTCTCTTACCTCCAGGCCAACACAAGCTGCTGATCTGCAGCCCTTCCCAGAGCACTGCAGCCACTGCTCCCCACAACAGGACAGTCTGGCACGCTTCAGTCTCCAAGAATGTCAGTGTCTTCACCTAAACCAAGATTACAGGCTGCACTCCTGTGCCTGAGATGGGTTTTATTAAAGCTCCAACATTCCGCAGTTGAAATCGTACAGTTCTGCTTGGACATGAACAGTGTTCCAAGTGTAAGTAACATCTGAAAAAGTAATCTATTTTCTTGCTATTCAGCCAAATGTCATCCACTTCCAGAATTTATTAGATTTAGTGGCATCTTCCAAGAAAAAAGAAAATATCTCCTTACCTACCTTTTAATTGTTTTAATAGCTATTTGGGACAAATTTGCAAGAATTACAGATTTTTTGTAAAATATTTTTCATATGGATTTTTTTGTGCGTATTGATAGACAGGTGATTGCTGTAGGTCCTTTCCAGCTAAACTATTCTATTCTGTCTTTTATTTTAAAGAAGTATTGAAATGTGAACTCTGGATCTTGTCCTCCTCTAGTCTAGGGTTGCTCCCTGCAGCAATCCCATAAAAATTCTCTTTTCTCAGAATAACAAAAAGTTGGCCTTTCTGTAAACTAGAGCTGGAGAACAAGAACTGGAGAGGAAAATAATTTTAAAGAATTATTTTTTGAACTTCATGAAGCAGAGGATCCTCATTTAACCAAAGCTGAAGAGCACAGCTGAATCAAATAAAAACTGAAAGAAGACTTGCCTGTCTTTTTACGATGGGAGCAGGGAATTAAAGGAAAATGCAATGGAACTAGCATTTATGGAAGTTTGCACTGTGAGCATAATCACCTAAGAGTGCAAGCAAATATTAATACAGTGGTTGAATACATCTTTGTAACCTTGATGGGCAACAATACAAAACCAGGAAATGCTCTAGGCAATGTCTATGTAAAACACACATCAATTGCTTGTATCAGTTAAAAACACAGAGATACATTTAAATTAGTGCTAGTTTGTGAGCAGGCCTTTGATTGAATTCCATTTGCATTTCATAGAGAAAAGCAAAAGCTTTCTGGGCCTGATTCTCCATAGACTTTCACCTAGGTGGCTGCCTATACACTTGCATTGCTAAGTTATCACAATAGCGTAGCTCAGTATCATAAGTATTTGCAGATCCTTGTGTGACTAGAAATATATTTCTAAAATGCAAAATACTGGGAGGAAGGAAAGCCAGCATCCAGAAGTCATTCTGCGTGTGTGCCGTATTCCCCTCTTGCTTTTCCTTCCCCACTCCTCTCCTGGGCCCACAGCTAAGCTGCTGGAGGCTGGACATGCCAAAAGGAGCCAACTTATTGCAACCATCCCATCTAGACTCATGGCCTGAATTTTTCATTTTCCACAGAGTATAACTGTTCTAAAAATACCTTGACTGCACATCATTTGCTTGTCTTGCCTCCTGCCAGTATTATAGCCTGAAAGGCTCAAGGGTTTTCAAGTAATTTTCAAGTGGCCTTTTCCCCTTTTCATGCATTAAAGGCTGCCTCTTCATTTCTCTCACCTGTTTGTGAACAATCACTTCAGCCTCAGCCAAGCACACAGAAACAAGCACTGAGCCAAGGCATATTTGCCTTGGATCAGGCAAACAGGGTCTGTGTGGCCACCCTCACTCTGGGGCAGGATGAAAGGCCATCCAGGCCCCCTCACGGTTTGGTGACACCCCAGCCAACCCTCCCTTCCTTTGGGAGCAATTACAGAGAGTCACCCAAAAGTGGCTACAAATAAACCTCTTTCCACAAGCTGAGAGAGCTGCTTTCTCACATCCAGCACTCGGGACCTGTTTTCTGTTGTCACTTACACTGGTGGGAGCCCAGGGCACTGTCACGGAGGGAGATAACCCAGGATTTTCTCTGGATGCATGACTTGGCTTCCTGGCAGCTAACCTGGCAATCATTCACATGTGGGTTTTATCTTAAATAAAGAATGAGAACAATTATAATTGTGTGTTTTCACTTTTGCTCTGTTAATGGGTAATTTCAACTTGCTTTCATGCTCTCCTTGCCAGCTCTGCACACTGCACAACAGTTAATCTAAATCCTCCAAAAGACATCAGATGGTGGCTGAATTCTATGGAAAAGTAATTTTAAGGATGGATGACGTTTATAGAGACAACGCCTGCCTGTGAAGTAAAGGTGGAAATGCTTTTAATTGCAGTGGAATAAATCTATTTTAGTAGAACATGTGTGCCAAGCCTTCCTGTCAGCCTACACAAAGGCATGAAGCAGGCCCCAGCCACCTTCCTCTGTGTAGGATGTCCTCTCATCAGAGAGGTTCACTGCAAGCTACTCCTGGCTCCAGCTTGGAGAATGTAGCTGTCAGGTGCAAAGAGAGAAAGCAGAGTGAAATTTTGCTTATCCAAGCCCTTTTCCAGCCTACTGGATACTGTCTGGTGTTATCCAGTGTACTGTGTGCCAAAGGGAAGAGCTCCACATTATGTATTGTAGAGTTCCACACAGCACTTTTTGCTCTAGTCTCACTGGAAGGAGAGGGACTGGGTCTGATACTGGACAGAAGGCTGAACCCCTCTTTTGATCAAAAGAAAAGCATTTTTCATATCAAGTCAGTCATCTCATCCTCTCACATTAGAAGCCACCTTAAAAGCCCCAGCCTTATAGCTTAAATCCTTTAACTCAGATCTAGCTTGTCACCTGCATCCCTGTCCCAGGAGGAATGTGCAGCCTCAACAATGACATCAGCTGAAAGCTGAAGCTGTCCAAGGAAGAGCTGGACATTGGCAAGCCCATTCTTCACCATTGGAGATAAAGACCTCAACAGGTGTGGGAGCTCTGCCACCTCTGTGGCATTGGGGCCAAAATTTGTACCTTCTCCCTTGAGCCAAAACAGAAAGCAGCCCACACATTAGGGGTTGGTGGTGGGGAGGAGAAAAGTCCTTTACACAAACCCATTGAAGTTGCTGATGATGTTACATTGTCTATGTGATGAATACAACTATGAGTCTGGACATAGGGGAAAAGTGGTTCTGATTATCAGTTACTTGAGTATTTGGTGTAAGCCCTTCTGAGTAGAGCAAAAAAGATGTATCATGTCACAACATCAAATGGCGTATCACTTAAGAACACCTGCCTCATGGTAAGGAAACCAAAAAAGGTTTATTAAAATTAAACTGAAAGATGATTAAAGTTTAATCTCAAAACACTTCCTAGCCATTTTCTTTTTTTTTCCTTTCAAGCCCAATAACATTTGTTGAAAGGAAAATTAACTTCTGATTCCTATTTCATCACTAGAATCGTGGCGAAAAAATGTGGGAAAATAAAAGAATTAAAATCTCATCTTCTTTATTTACTACAAAATGGTCTCAGAAGACTGGGTAGACCACTCGTCATTTATACAACTACTTCTTTAAATTGTAGTAATACTTCCAGAATTTACCAATGCTAAGTTTTTCGAAGTTGTTCAAAGGTTAGGGTTCAGGCAATACACTTTTTATATTTACAAATAAAAACTTTAAGCCATATTGTCAAATATATAGGATAAATTCCTAGTTTCCTATTCTGTAATTCCACCCAAAAAGCATACTACTTTTTTTCTTTCAAACTGTTTTGTTGTCCAGGTTATCATTTGGTAAATAGGCTCTAAATTTGTAAAAGACATTACATAAAAAATTCTAGTATGAAATTGTGTCCTAATTTATATAACAAACATGGCAATTTAGACAGCAACTTACATGCCCAGAACAGGTAAATTCAAAGATAAAATTATCACAGGTATACCTATGTACAAAAAAAAAACCAAAAAAAACTGGATTTAAGATTAGAAGAGAGCAAGGGTCACCACATTTTTCATTGCTGTAGAAGAAAGATGTTATTTTTGTCCCTTTCAATATAAATGAGCTCTGTAGGCCCAACATGTGAAATACCTTCTGGACAGAACTGACTTTATGGAAAGATGGATGGATGGAGCCACTGAGTTCATAATCATACAGCTGCTTCTGACTTCTCTCCAGAGCATGTACTACTTAGGAAAAGAATGCAAACTGCAAATTAAAGCCTCACTTTTCCTCAGCAACCTGACAGTCTGGCCCAAGAAATAGTGCTTAGTGTGGCAGACAGGGAGAGTGCTGTGTGCATCGCATGGAGGTGTGAGGAACGTGGCCCACCCCGGCTCATCCCGCAGGGCACAGCTGCAAGGGGAACTGTACACAAAGAGGGGAAACGAGGGGCTCTGAGGGGAGGAGGTGAGAAGGGGCCTAAAGCAAAAATGGGAGATACTTTTGTTTCCTTCAAATCCTGGTGCTATTTCAGCTGAGCAGTTTTCATCGCCAACTTATATGAAAAGTGGTTTTTTACCAAAATAGTTTTCAGATATCAGAATCAATCCCTTTGATTAATGTAATTAAGACTAGGTATGCTACTGAGTCTTTTCAAGCATTCTTCATCACCATCCTTTCAACCTACCCTTTTTGCATTTTCAGTTTACAGCACTTTTGCACAGGGACATAATGAGCTGGAAGGGAAGGTGTTCTAGCAAGGTTGGGGCAAACACCAATGAAGTTTCTTCTAAGCATTTTTGTCCTCCTTATATCTGTGTCATTCTTCAGCTTACACACTCCTAAACATTTTCACTGCCTTCATGCCATTTAGTTTCTGTGTGGAACATCAAAAACCTGGATATCTTGACCAAAATTCTTTCCTTTAGCTCTTTGGCTACCCCCTTATCAGAAGCAGCAGGTCCCTCAACCTGATACAGAACTTTCCAAGCCTAGAAACTCTGTCTGAATAATCAATATTTCTCTCCTCTTTCTATGGTCCCTTTTCACCCTGTTATTCCCATGGTATACAGGTGTACATGAGTTCCTTCTCAAATTTACAGTAAAATGAAAGGATCATCCCAAGCTCTCCTTGTGTTTACAAGGGTGTTAAACATAATTCTTCGCAACTGAGAAGTTACAAAGAACTGAGACACTGGATGACCATGCTCCTAAACCTAGGTCCAAATTTAAACCTTGCCAGGCAGCCACCTGGCTGAAGAATACTGCAGGGAAGGCAAGGAGCAATCCCACCACCATGGGGCACAACTAGTCTAGCAAAACCATAGTGAAGTCACAGCTTGACAGGCAAAAATGCTCTTCTGCTGCAAGTACATTTCTTTTCAGGGAACATCTATCGGTAAAAGAATTATTTCGCCTTCATATAAGCATATCAACCACAAGGAATGAGGCAGCAGATCTCCTGCCACAGCAGATCATGGCAGCTGCCTCCACTGTTGCCCTGTAGAAGCACAGTTTAGGGAGGAATGACTTTGGATGGCATAGTCTGAGTAGCACTGTTTGAAAGCACAAGTGTTTTGTTTAACTATAGCAGAAGTTGCTTGCCTTTTTTCAGCTGCTCAATTCTTTGCTTAGAGAAACCAGGGCCAGCTGGTCCATAATCGTTCTTACAAAGGCACCAGAAGGCAGACTTTTGGAAGACACCACTCTGAAGTCAAACTATAATCAGAAGTTTTCTAGTAACATGTGAAAGAAATGAAAGTGGTCCCATTTTAAAAGTTTTCCAACACTTGGGTGCTCAGTTTGTAGAGTAGCATTTATCTCTATTTTTTAAGAAATTTCTTACCATCACAGTACTCACATATTTGTGTAAGACATTTTATACTAGAGGCAGTGTAATCTATGCTCCAAATCTACTGAAGGCAATTGAGACACCCCTATAGAAATAAAAGGAACAGTTTTAAAATTAATACTCCTTTTCCTTATTTCATCTATCTTGATTCAACAGGCAAATTCATATTAATGGAAGAGCTGTAGCAAACCAAGTCTGTATTTGCAGGAGTGTTGTAGAAATTAGGGTACAAACCAACATACAGATGTGAAAAAAATAGGGAAAGGTTAAGAGAGGATCAAGACAGCAAAAGCCAAGAACAAGATCTCCTGATTTCAATGACTTTTAAGAGGATCAAAATAAGTAAGTGATATATAAATTATCAAAACCAAAAGTCAAGATATTTCTCATGCTAAGCCAAAGAATAACGTCCTTGAATAATCATGCTGTAGTACAGTCAGTCATGAAAACCACTTGTTCACATGTTGGGCAAATTAATCAGACTCTCTGCATCTTCTGGCATAGAGGCTTCTTTTTTATTTAAATAATTGAAAGATTACTTTGAATTTTAGCATTTCATGTATCTTTTCAAAATGTGGTTCAGTTTTCAGTTCAGACTGGGATGCTTTTGGTTTAATAAGCAGAAAAAGAACTGTGAGAGAAGAATTACACTAAAGAGACAACACTGTATTACTGGGCTTGATTCTCAAGTGACACAAATGAGCACTGATCCATTGATGCTAATGAGTTACACACTCCTACAACACTTAAAAATCTGCCTTCTTTTCTTGCTGCCTTATTGCTGTCACTTTTTGCAATCAGTTTTGGTTTGGGGCTTCCTTTCCCTCCTCCCCCCAACTAAACTGACTAAATATTCAGCCACAGCCAAGCATGTAAGAAATCCAACTTTTTGATTTTGTATCCTCAGGTTTTCTTTTAATCTGTTAACTATTTCAGCCCAATGAAAACAACAGTCAAAAGTCTTCACAGTCCTGTTGGTTCTGTAGATTATTCTTCAGCCTTCCAGTCTGAGAAAGATGATATGAAAATATTAGATTAGTTAATACTCAAACCCAAGAACAAATCAAAGATCGCAAATACCTTGATAAATCTTAGAAGATGTTCTAGAGATATACTTAGGAATGAGAATACCCTAAAATATACTAAGATTCCTCTTGAAGATAGGACAAATCTATTTATTCCTCCCTTTGCTGTTTTCTGAACATCATCTTTCCATTCAGAGGAAAGAAGCTCTTTTTTCTTACTGATCAAGAGCCTTCAGAAATTACAGAAAAGGGCTCCCATATTAGCTAGATGTGCTTTTCCTGAGTTCAGTCTGCAAAGTGGAAAATCTGCCTGGCTACCTGTTAAAGACATTTTGAACCCATCTTCCTTGCCCCTCTCTCCAGTACCTAGGTCAGCACAGGTTAAATGTTTGGAACTCCATACCTAAATCCTGGTGTTCTACACTGTGTGAAGTTTCCTTCAGATCTTAGTAGCTTTCAAATTCCATGCCTGATAAAGGAGAGCTCCAGACAGTGTTATCTAGGTTGGTAACACAAAATAGCATGAGTTAATACTCTGTGCACCTGCAAGGTGTATAAGCCAAATACATATGGGAGAGACACGTAGGTGAAACAGAGCTGAAATGAGAGTCAGTGGTAATCAAGGAATTAGATTTATGTCCCTAGACAAAGTGCTCTGCACTTCAATGAAAGCTTCTCCCACATTGTCTGGTCTGCCTCTGAGGGCATCTCAAACACTGTCTGAAACCTGCTAGAGAACTGGCTTATCACAAACTGATTCAGGTCTTTGCAACCATGTTATGTTTGTTTATATCAAACTGTACACCCTTGTGAACAGAGGACAAATACCTAAACATTCCTACAGTAATAATTAATTGCTAAATTGAGATAGAGGTATTTTTTCTCTGAAGTCTGTGTTGTTCTTTAGGATTACTGAAACTAAATTTCCCTTGACAGCACTCAAAAAAACCCCCAACACCGCAACCCAGTGTAGGAGAAGCAGAGGATTTAAGATTATAGGATTAGGATGTTTTTACTATTCTAATTCCTTCTTCATCAGTAATGTGTATATGTGGATATTCACCACAAACTATTCTCTGTCCTAGTTAAAAACAGCAGTTTCACTCCTTTTTCCCAGCAGGAAAGTGTTCACACCATAGCTGATACTAACAGGCTGTCTTGTTAGGGAAACCAAGCAAAGGACACTGAGACACTGACCTGGATAGTTTTCTTTTAGGCCCTTTGGATTAGAAGAAAAAAAACCCCAAAAACCACTAAACCAGAGAGCAGCTGTATCACATACAGAAAGGGGACTCTTCTGTATGGAAGTTCTGAGCATGCAAAGCTTCATTCTACTTCATCTTCAACAGACATTCCACAAAAACCTGAGATTTATAGGAGAAACAGGCATTTTAGGAAAACAGATGTTTATAAGAATAAAAAATATTTTTCAAATGTTCAACCATGTGAAGTCTTGCAGTAGGCAAAAGTCCCAGACATGGTTCTGCATAATTTTCTCAAATAATAAATATGTATTGCGTATAATATATAATTCATTATATATTATATAAAAATATTATATCTTGAAAAAATCTGTAGGCTTTTCAGATTCAAAAAACAATATTCAAAGAAAATGTAACTTTAGAAGCCTAAGAGGACTAAGGAATAGTCTCAAGTACAAGACAATTTGCAGCGTGGCAGTTGATGTCCAAGGATGTCCACTTAAAAGCAAAATAAAGTTTTGGTCAGTATTTTTTTTTTTCCTTCCAGTAGCTGGGAAACAAAGCACAAAACAAATGACAAGTAAACATTCAGCCACAGGAAGCCATTAACAACAGTGGGCACCAATTAGGGCCCAGCAGGTATCCTTAACACCGCCTGGTGCTCTAGCTCCTCCTCAAATACTTTGGCATAACACTCACAAACTCAGGCTTAGGAAACAACAGGCTCTTTCATTTACTCTGCAATTTGTAGCCACATATTCCTGCTGATAGGCCCATAAACCTGTTTGTAGTCTTCTTCTGTTTCCCTTCAAGTTTGTGTCATTAGAAACTACAATTACTGTCTGTCCAAAGAGAATACTCTTCAGGACAGAAAATAAAATTGAGATACTGTGATCCTTTTCCTCTTTGTCTCTCTCACACTCCTTTTCAACTTTTCTTTTGGAGGAGAATGCATAACACAATGGCTGATGTCAGGCAAATGGGCTCACTAAGAAAAATATGTGTGAATTCTCAGATTTTTGCAATAAGGACATTATTTTTTCAAACCACAATTTTTCCAGTAGGACAGAGTGAAAAGCACATTGTTCTCAAAAGTAAGTCAAAGTTTGCAAGAATTAAAAAAGAATTAAAAATATATTCTACTTCAGCCAAAACCATTGCACAAAAGATATACTGTTATGAGATCCTTATATCAACTGTAAAATACTTTGTATCTCCTATCCAAAAAACCTCAATAAATTACACAAGCCTTTTAAGGTCACTCATAGATTGTGCCCTGCTTCTTCCCTTAGGAAGCAGAGTTTTATCGAAATATGACACAAAAGAAGATTCTCACCTTTACATTGAGATTATAAAATAGAAAAAACAAAGCAGGTTGCCATCTCCCAAACCAAGATTTTACCAGCTTGTCAATGTTTTTTCTGAAATTAAAAAGTACTTTCATGGCATTATAGCACGGCAAAAAGCAGAGAAAAGTCAGAGTCTAGCCCGGAGAACTGAGAGATCTTCTTAGTGAGTGCCAGTATAAAACAATATGGGAGAAACAACCCATTCAACTCCACTAAAATCAACCTTTGTCTTACAACCATCCACAGCCAGGGTCCTGTCATATGCCATTTCTGTTTCTATCATCACTGCTAGATGCAAGTTAACCAAAACATCTTCAGTTGAAGTTCAATAGTTTATTGATGCTTTTGGCATTACAAGACAAAAAGGAAAGCAGACCAAAACTGTGCTAATTCAGAGCTCTCCATGTTTCCCTTTGATTTTCCTTCATTTTTAATAATTTTTTTCCACTGTTTTTTGCCATTTCGAAAAAATCAAGGCGAACATCAGCAAATGAGTAGTTTACTTTCCAGTTGCACTAAATGTTAAATTCCCAGTCTTTTGGCAAAGGTGTGCCCAGTCACCCATCTCTTTGCTCCTTCCACTGCCTCTGCTGACAGTTCTCACCGAAGCGCCCAACTCCTGCTGCTCCAGCAGCATGACAGAGCTGTGCAGCCTCTGCATGCAACAGCCCCCACAACCAGCACTGAAAACCATCTGTGACAGAGGGGTAAACTCTACAACAGAATTCCCAGAACACCTAGCCAGTGAGATTTGAGGAATAACCAGATTTATACCTTGAGCCTTATGTCATGTGTCTTGGTACCGCCATACAGGTGTAGGGTGTAGAAGTGTCCTTATCATGCCTAGATATTGGCAGCCTAGAATCCAGAAACGTCATTGACAAACAACCCACAGTCCTTGTGTGTACCCAGAGCTCACCTGCTGTCATGGGAAGTGTCTAGGAGCCACTGAGGACTGCATCAGCCCTGACCCCTCACTACTGCTGCTGCTTGGCAGATCAGCACTTCAAGGAGACCATGTGGTGACCAAGGCAGAGAAATTCAGTACCTATCTGATTCCTCTTGGCTTAGAAGGGAGCTGAAGGCTCCACATCACTGTTTCCTGGCATGCTGGGACAGGAGCACTGGGTGACAGAAATGAATGAAACAATCCAGGCACTGATACTCCTCAGCAATACAGAAGAATGACAGGTGAGGAAGCCTGAGTACAGGAAACCAAACCAGCTTGCCCATTTCCACAGATGTAGACTTATCAAAGACCTGGACTGAGTGGACTCTGCTGATGTGCTGCTCAGTGAATACATGTGAATTCAAACATCCTCCTCCACAGCTAAAAGACTACAACTATTGTGGACATTTACAGAATTCTCAGAATGAGGTTTATTTATTCCACTTGAGATTAGCCTAGACTGGCCTTTCCCAGGTACCAAACTGGTTGGGGAGTTTCATCCATTACAATGAGAGCTTCCCTGTTCCTCTGTGGGAAGAGAGCAGTTGTGCCTGTGTAACTTACCTGCATACACAGATTTCAGTTCTGTCTTGATACTTCTCAGCAAGAAATTTGGGACACAAAATAACACACCTAAAGACTGATCATCTAAGTGCACACAAATCCATACACAAAACACCAGCTAATAAGAAAGGTGTTATTTGCACAACCAAGTGCATATATATAAGCAACCCTTTCAGCAGTAAGAATATATCTTTGAAAACTACATCTTATACTCTAAGGTCAAAAGAAGAAGTGCCCCTGCTCTACAGCCACCTAGAAATCAGGTGGCTTGTCCAAGCCAGTCATCTAGGCTCCTTCTGTAGTCAAGCAAGAGAGATAAGTGTCTCCAGATTGCCATTTATCCCATTCTAGGATAGGTGAGTAAAACAGGTGAGATGAATCCCTGGCATGGTATCTGCTGGGGGAGGGTGAGGAATTACTTCCTAGATTACTCCCTTAGGAGAGATACTTAACTTTTAGCAGCTAATGTTGAGAGGAATCCCATGCTACAAGATTAGGGAGGATTATAAAGATTCACACACTTGTGAAAATTCCCATTATATTGGGCTTACAAAGAAAGTCAAAATTTAAATTTCCCGTGCAAACAAAACCTTCTTACACTCTCCATCATTCAAACTGTAGATCACTATATCTATTGTAGTCACAGATTTGTGGAAGTTTTGTGTGTTTTCATAAAGAAATAATGCTGTTCTATTTTCCCAAGAAAATGAGGTTCATGTTCTGAATACTAAGAAGTTGTCTGTTGCAAATCTGTTAACCATTTAAACATGACAGAGATATAGAAAAAACCATTTAGTGGCAGCATGTTACCAAGTAAAGGACAGATGTGTCAGTGTTGCTGAAGAGGAAAGTTGGGAACGTGTCATCAGTTTATTATTTCCTGAGATCAGAAATGAAACTTAACCCAGAGAAGGAACTTGTTTTGCTCGCCGCTTCCATTCACCTGACACCACAGTGTCAATTAGAGACAATAATTTTTCTTCATCTGCTGTTCTTCAGGAGTTCAAGGTTCTGTGTAGGTTTTGCATAGCAGCCTTGCAAACAGTAAAACCAGCTCTCATCAGTAGTATCTCTCAGCGGTGCCTCCTGCACTACTGAAACCAGTGTCACTTTTTCTCCATGCCATCTAAGTGTGTGTTAGCATTTACTGCCTATAAATGCAGGTCATTCCACACAGGCAAATATCTCAGAACAAAAACCTGCTCAGCACAACTGGGCACAGTTTGCAAGTTCTTTTAAACTACTAATAGTTACATCAAATAGGGGAAAATATTTAATACTTTGATGAGATTCACACCTGGCATTCTTGCAAAGCTAATTCTTAAAAAATTGGAAAAATCAGGCTCTTACTAGTAACATACATAATTTCCAGTCATAGTTCCTCCCTAAATGGAAAAACAATGTGCTACTTCACAAGCCTTGAATAAACTTAACTCAGAAATAGGTTGAGAAAGGGGCAGACATTGCATTTACTGTTTTACTGTGTTCATTTTCTACTGTCACCTCCATCAGGATTTTCCCTTCTCATGTCAATTATTTACAAAATGGGGAGAAAGCATAAAAGACGTGATTAAATGAGGATATGATTAAAAGTGGCTCTAAATTCTAGAAGTCAGAGCCTGAAGCCAGAAAGCAAGTAAAATGTAGGAATGAGATCTGCATTTCTGTGGCAAGTTGAAAAGATTCACAGATATCTACCAGCACTATATTGATATTTCGGTGTAGAAAAGCAACTGTCACAGTCACAACTGAAATGTCAGCCTACATACAGTGATTCATATCTTGTGTTCCTTCATATATAACTATAACCCTGTCATTCTAACAACCCCATGGAAATCCAAAGTGGGTGAGGAGGGGTGACAAAGCTTTCATTTCCTACTTACTTTACAACCATTTCACCTGTCTTGTCCTGGAGTCTGGTGCTGCATTCCAGTAATGCAAGCACTGGGAAGGCTGGAGAGGTGTGAAAGGACCGTAAAACAGAAACACCAGGAGACACCATGGAGATCATCAGGTCACACACTACAGTTTTACAGCTGCAGTTTGCAGCCACACTAGCTCCCAGACAGCCAAAGCCTGGCCTTCTGCAGGCAGCAAGAGGAGCAAAGGAGTGGCTCCACTGGATACAACCACTTGCTTCACTCTCTATAACCTATCTCATCTGTCCATTCCCACACAGAGCAGCTGTGAGATTTGGGCTCACACAGGTGGTGAATTTGAAGCATTAAAGCATGTTTTTTGGTGCGCTGCTTCACTGCAGACATACTTTATGGGGGTTTTCTTGAACTACCTGCCACATCCAACAGAGAAACAGAGAAACAGCAGGTCGCCTGTTAGATGAGAATCCAGCTCTCAGTTGCTCCTGCAGCCATTTTTTCCCCTCTTCCTCTTCAATATTCTTCAAATTCTTTTCTTCTGGAGAAAGCATCTGAGAAAAATTCCAAAATTACCATCCTTTAGTCCTACACACTTTCATTTTTTAATACAGTTGAGCATAACCAAGCCTGGAGTCTTTAGGTAATTTTAATTTTTTTGCTCAAATTAAATAGCTGTTGAGATTAAAAATGAGTGATTATCTGCTAATATACCAATGGCTTGCATACCCAAGCTAAAGATTTTAAGTTTTACAGACTTCATCAGTACAAATAAGAGAACGAGGAGTTTCACATCTCATAAGATGCATTATGGACACATTAAGACTAATGAAACAGCAGAATCTGGGAGCACATCTCTGTCCATATCCACATTAGCATGGCACAGAATGGAGGAAGGTGAACCTGCAGAATGAAAGTCAGTGCTGAGGACCCAGCACCTACCCAGGTTTTTTCACTCTGAGCTTCTTCTAGTATGGAACTGTGAGCCAAAACACCCACTGGCAGCTGGCACACACAAGGCAAAGCATGTCCATCCATCCAGCCTCAACCCCACTTCATGATGTGAGCCTCCAAGTGCCAAAGAGGAGAAGCTGGAGGCTCACTTCAAAGCAAGTCTGAGGTAATTAGCTCTAAAGACTTTTGCTACATAAATATTAATAATAATATTTTAATATATCTCAGGTACTTCCAGTGTAAAATGGCTGGGATAAAGCCAATTTGAAGTTTGCCAGCAACCATGGTCACTTAATTAAATATGCTTATTTTCATCACCACTGCTGATTTCCTGCTGTATACCCAAAACACTCCAGGGCACACCATAGTCATGCAGACATGCCTGCAAATGAACATGAGTGAAATTAGACATCTACAGGCCTTTACAACAGAAGAGCTGAGCTATTCATTTCTAAAAGTGTAGTCTCCCTCACAGGTAGATCTTGGGCAGAAAAGAAATTGTTCCTTTTTGCTTTTAAATCTAATTTAATTTCCATACTTATATTAAATCCATGTATATAACTCACTGTGGAAAACATAAAATTTAAACAAGCCTAAGATACTAGACGAGAAGAAAACTTGGGCTGTTGTTTCTTTTTAGGCTTCAAGGTCTACCTGACAGTTGACAAGGCTACAAAAGTTCAACCATTTTGTTGTTGTGTGCAGGCCCAGGTGTAGGAGGTCTGCATTTTCCAGTCACCCATGTGTTTATTTGACATAACATATAACGGGAAATAATGCTGTGGATGCCCTGAGCAATAATGTGCTAGGCACTCCTGTAAAAAGAAGCATTAACATACTTTTACAAATTGTTATGACAACTTACTAATTGGATACAGAAACTTTTCCAGACCTATTGGCACATGAGTGTGGGAAGAGCTTGCCTGGAGGCTGCTGGTTCTGCAGGACAGTAGCTGCAGGCAATTCAGGGGACACTTTCACTGGTAGCTGCAGGTAAGGAAAATAAAGGGAAAAATACTTTGGAAAGAAGAATCTCGAAGAACAAAATATAAAAAGAGACCTTTGATGGTTTGAACAACACAAAGCTGTTGGAAACTGAACTGTTACATTAGATTTATTTAAAGAACATAAATAGTTGGTTTAGTTGGTTTAATTTTAAAAGCACTTCAGCCTCCATTACCAAATGAAGGCTTTCTTAAGCCTCAAGCTGTAACAGAATCACCTAAAGTTTTTTTTAAACAATTCCTAAAAGTTCATGAGGCACATTTGAGACTAGGCACCAGCCAAAAGGGTGCATGCAAGGATCTATCCTATTCCTTCCCCACCTGCAACTCTCAGCTCTCCCTTGAACTAAACACTGAATTTTAAGCTTGTACAAACCTTTTATTTCAGTTTAGTGTGACTTATATTAATTCAGTCTAAATCCACTGCTTACTAACATAAGGTAAACAGATGGAATTCTAAATTACAATGACTGTTAAAGACAAGGTTTTTCCACTGCAGTATTTGAGTCAGTATGAAACTGACCTGAATTTTAGAGGTAATTTTGTAGTACACATAAATCCCTAAAGTACTCAGAAACAAGCATGCTACTATTGTTCACGTAAATAAAATAAAACTTGTAACACAGAGCAGCCTTTGTAGCCCTTTCTTAATAAAGTTTGGATAAAATACAAGCGAAAATACTCTCTGCTCAACACTTCCCTAACCTTTACCTATAAAGGAAAAAAGGCACAGATGGGTCAATACTTTTCTAATTGATTAATACTTCACACAAGACAAAATTAAGATTCCTATGTCACGATTAAAGCAATTTTCTCCCAATGGTGACTGTGTCACTCCAAAAATAATTCAATGCAGTACTCCCCTGCTAAGTATGGAGAAAAGTGTTTCCTTTAGAAGAGGAAATTCTCTTAAGGAAGTTGTTTTAAGCTAAATAAAAGTTCAGGATGAAGCCAGCAAAAGGTGTGAAGGATTTCTCTTTGATTTCCCAGCTTGTGTATTTGGGCTCAGACACAGACTACATTTTATGCACATATTAATAGGATGCTAATAAGCCTACAACTCTACTTTGACAGGGACCTGTAGAGACAACCTGATATGTGGCACCAGATATAATAGCTGTCTTAAGCAGGAGATTTATCCCCCTCTCACACAGGTGGTGAATCAGATGACATATTTTTTAATTACAAGTTCAGATGAAAATGACATGGAAAGTTAGGCTGTTATTTTTTGTTGTAATGTTTCTCAGTTAAAGTAAGCTTTCAAAAGATTGAAATAGAACCCAAGCCTTTGAGACTAACCAGGAGCAGCCTTTGCTTTTCACTGGTAGCCTTGCATGCAAAATGAGGCCACTCAGTTGCAAACCCTCGTAAATTACTAGGTCATGAAAACAACCCTGGTATCAAAAGCACAGAAATTGGCAGCATTTATTTCAGCAGCTTGCTGTATCCCATGGAAAACTTGGAGAGAGATTCTATCTAGCTGTAAACTGCAGAGATGTTTCAAAGTTAGATCTTCTTAAAACAACACTGAAAAATTTATAAAAGCAATAAAAAGACTAATAAAAAATAGTAGGTAAGACTAATCTCAACCATGTATTTATCCTGATTTCTATTTACAATTTAAAAAATAATCCAGAAATTACATCTATTATATCTGATGCCACATATCCTAAAATTTAATTTAACCACACATTCAATCAAGGCTTCCATATACTTTCTCCCCCAAACAAATTTTGTTTTCACTGTTTCAACTTGGGAATTATTTTCATATTTCTTGAACAACAAAAATATTTTGGACAGACTTTTTTGATCATCAGACACTAAAAAAAGGCCTTTTGCTTGAACAGCACATGCAAAATGGAATTTAAAAAAAAAAAGGCAACTAAAAAAACTCCAAAATGCACAGATGATTTTTATTTTAATTTGAAATAAAAACTCTGGAAAAGTGTGATTGTTAACTTGTTGACGCAGAAACTTCTCCCTTTTATTAACTGTTGTTTTGACGAAACTTAAAAAAATTATAACAAGAAGTTTTGTTGTTGTTCAAAAAAAAATGCTATACGACTTAAGCATTTTACATTTTTAAAAACATATTTTTTTTTTTTCCAATATATTTATATTTGCAGTCTGGTCAATTGACCAGCATGTATGTGTACAGCTACTTGTAAAACTGTTTCAAATATCTTCTCCTATCCTGGGATGATTCTCAGCTTCAGACTTTTTCTGTCATCTCAAGGCTCTACTGACAATGACTTCAGCCATCAACAAAAACAAATGGACAATTGTCACTCATCAGTTGCTCTTATCTGCCAGCTTGAAGAAATTAATGCAGCCTTTCTATTTCTTAATGTGAAATAAATGAGTACATTTCTGAAATTACAGAGTAGTTTATTAATTTGAAAGTTGACTAAATGCGATTTCCCCCCCTCCCCTTTCCTGTCAGTTCTGCTTAGGGAGTTCCATCTGTTCACTTGACCTTCTCCTCAAGGGAATGAGAAGAGCAGAAGCAAAGTGCCACCCAAAGATGTCTCATTCCTGCATTGCAAATGGTTCAAGATGCCCCCCTGTCCGTGCAACTGACTTCAAAGGGCTCTCATAAAAGTAACCCAGGTCATTCTGAAATGAGGCACCTGCACTGCTCCAAAGGGGTTGCTCCTCACTCACACAACTTCAGCCACCGTGGAACAACAGCTCACATGGAGATGTTCCTCTGTAAATTCTCAGCTGCTTACGTGACCTCTGCGCTGGACACGAGTCTCTCACCTTCCTTTGGTGGAAATCCAGCTTTGAGAAGACAAGTAGGAAGGTCCAGAGCTTCAGGCACTGGCTTCTCTTGCAGAGGAAGGAGGTCTAGGGGACCTCCACAGTGTCTTGAAGGCTGTACCTTGATGTTTGTGTGTCTGGTTACAGTGACACTGAAAGAACAGCAACAAGTCAAGGAACTATGATTACCTCTTGCAAAATCTACTTTGGTTTCCTAGCTGCAGGACTGAAAAAGCCAGGGTCAAAAGAGGAACATGAAATCTTCACAAAGCAGACAAACCATAAACCAGAGTTCAATCTATTGTATTGTTATGCAGGCTGCACACAGATATATATGCACATATACATGCTGGTGTAACATACAACACACATATAAATGGACTGCTGGTCACATTCTGTACTGTAGGCTGTGAGATGTGAAGGGCACGTGTGCCTGCAGCCCTTGGGCAGCTCTCCTGCAACCCTTTGGGTGCTGTTCAGACAAAGCTCCAAAGCCATTTTGTCTTCCTGGTTCAAGCACTCTGTTTGAAACCAGTAGAGCATTTATGACCCTCTGCCTAGGAGCTTCCTACATGTCTAAAATCAAGCCAGTTTTTTTCCAGTGGCTTACCAAACAGTCACATCAACCTTGACAGGCTCAGTTCAAATTCTGACATATGGCAGCTGTTAAAGATCACATGGGAGTAAGAGAATCCACTGAATGCATTTTGGGAGGGATCCAAGCTATTTCAACTATTAGGAAACACACATTATCTGTAGGTGATGGCCAACCCTGCACTCAAAACTGAAATGACAGCATTTCTGTGCAAACAGAAGTTAATTTTGATCTCTGCTGTCAGGGTCCCAAATATCAGAGTGGCTGCAACAATTCCACCATTGTGGAAATTTGTGAAAGCTCCTCTGGGACACTGTGTGTATCCTACCATCACTAGCAAAAACTTCAGTCCTGCTCTGCTGCCTCTCACCAGTTTTGACACTGATCACCCCAAGGTAGTCACAAACCATTACTTTTGGGGAGATGCTGATTTACCCTGAGGTCAACGTGATGAAGTCAGCAAGGAAACTAACCTTGGCAAATTCACTTCACAACACCTTAAGACAATGCAAGTTTCCTAACTGCCCTGACACAAACCCACACTTTTTTCACCAGTGGAGAAAAAGGTGTCCCAGAAGAAGAATCTTAAAGGAGTCATTCTGACAACTGTATTGTTCTTTCTGAAGCTAAAAAAATAAAAAATAATAAAAAAAAGGAAAATAAATGAAACTCCAAGATAAACAATTTAGCTTATTTGATCTGGGGCTATTTAGGTTTACAACAACAATCTTGCTTTCACCTGCATTATGGAAGTACAATTTTCCCTTGTGGGAATAGTGGATAAGTGAAACCCACAAATGTAATTGTTTTTTCTGTGAAAATCATCCATATTTCACTTTCAAACATTTAACATTCAACCAGAAAACCAAATCCTAAATCTATTTAATTGTCTTACTACATCCCACGGATGGTAATCATGTTTTACTGACCACTGTAAGGCTGCCAGTGAGAGGTGATGAATTTTGTCTACATTGCCCTACATTAGCTGTCTTTCCTTTGATTTTTCAATTCTCTCTTTGTCATGGAAAAAAAGGCTTGATTTGGGGAAATTAGTTTAATTTTCTTACCAATCAGATCAGAATAGGATAATGGCAAATAGAACCAAATCTTAAGAACACCTTTCCCCCACCCACCTTTCCTTCCTGGGCTTAACTTTACTCCTAGTTGGGGAATGGGGGCTGTAGTCAGTTCATCACATATTGCTTTTTCCAATTGTTCCTCCTTAGTGGGAGGGCTCTTCACACTCTTTCCCTGCTCCAACATGGATCCCTTCCTCAGAAGACAGTCCTCCATTAACTCCTCCAAGCTGAGTCCTTCTCTGGGGCTGCAGTCCTTCATGAACTGCTTCAGCATGAGGCCCTGGCACTGTTCCTTCAGGAACAGGCTGCTCCAGTGTGGGGCCTCTACTTAATAAAGCTCTGGACTGTGTGGATACAAAGGGGAAACTCAGACTGCTGATGGCTCTGCTGCAGCCTGTCTAAGACCCAACACACAAATATGCTGGAGGGTTACAAACAATAGCAGAGCACCACACTTCCAGCACAGGGAATATCGCTCACCTCCTCCACTAGGGTAGTTCAGCTCTTACCTACTTCTTTGCTCTTACCTACTTGGGCACCTGTGACCCCCCAAACTACTGTGCTCCTGTGAGCACACAGATAATAATACAAGGTTATTCAGGCAGAATAAACCCTAATACAAAATAGGAGCACCTGCCCACAATGAGATCATTGAGGTCAGCACAGAAGTGCTGTCACGGAAGTGCTCCTGTGCCATTAAAACAGGAGTCCCATACCACATGGGCTACTCCAACAAGCCAGGCTGCTGAAGGCTGCTGCCAGGATGAGTCAGCCCTCAAAAATCAGCCAGCAGGCTGAAGAGTTCACCCTGAGGTAAAATGTAAACACTTGTGCCAAGATAGGATCCTTTAACAGATGATCAGCAATAGTGCTACTTTCATGTTTCTTCCTCTCCTTTCCTAACCAACTTGCAAGCATTTCTCAGAAATTGATCTGATTTTTAATCTATATTTCAGTAAATTGCCTACATAGTTTATGTACTGGAAAAATTGTACTTGTTCTTTAAAAATAGTCTCCAATTCAAGTAACAGCACACAGCTTGATTACCTCATTCGTCTATAGAGACTATGGAGTTAAATTGAATTTTCAGCTTAAGACAAAAATGAGGAAGCAAGAATAAGAACATAATATATTGTACACATTTAGCTATGTTACACTCTGCAGAGAAATATATTTTAGCAAATATTTATAGCAGTTGTTTAGACTATCCCACACCACACTCAAGTAAGAGTAAGTTTTCAAAGGAGAAGATGTAAGATAGGGAATGAAAAGTACTGATAGAATAAACTTAAAGAAACCCAAACAAACAAACAAACAATAACCCAACCAATTGAAAAAAAAATCACCACAAGCCTGATATTTGGGTTGTGTTTCTTGTCTTGGTTTTGAGTTTTTGATAACAACGTTGAAAGAAAAAAAAACAAAAAACAAAACACAAAACCAAAAAACAAAAAACAAAAAAACCAAACCAAACCAAACAAACAAAAAAACAACAAAAAAACCAAACCCAAAACTCTTACACCAAACAAAGTCTAATAATAAGTGTAATGTAATCTTCAAGCCAAACTCTTGGCTTGGCA
Source organism: Illadopsis cleaveri (assembly GCA_013399915.1). NCBI lineage: Eukaryota > Metazoa > Chordata > Aves > Passeriformes > Timaliidae > Illadopsis > Illadopsis cleaveri. The sequence goes on from VXBB01022998.1 coordinate 41,841, forward strand.
CTCAGGAGTGCTGAGTTTGGATACTACAGTATCCAACAGCTTTGTCTGAGGCTCTTCAGGGAAGCACTGCTCATACTGTGCAAACTTTTTGTTGTATATTCCCTCAAATATTGAGACCAAAGTTTTCAGAAAGAAAAAAAGAAAAGACTGTAATGACTTCGGACACCTAGTTAAGCAGCTTATTTCCGAAAAGTGCTGATTTCCCAGGAGCTCCCATTCACTTCAAAGTGTAGGATTTGGGAATGTTTGTTGCTTTAAGATTTATGGTCTCTCTACATCCTAAATGAGAGATTCAAGAAATTACAACAAGTAGCTCATCTCCATTAAAATTAGAAAGAAGTGCTAGACTGATTTGTGGCATCTGTTCCAGAGACCAACACATTCATGTCTTCACTGATCTTGCTGCAGGAATAAATAGTGTAAAGAAGGGAGGATACCCCAGGGAAAGCTTTGCTAAGGAGAAACAGGGAACCTCATCAAAATATCCTCAAGCTGACAGAAGCCACAGCACATGAGAGAGGAGAAGATGAGAACTTTTTCTTCCTGCAAACTATTTAGTAGTAAAGGAACAGAATTCAGCTCGCAGCTCTGACTATATTCCTGTCAGCGAGCCAGCTTAGCAACATTGTGTAAAAACAGAATTGCAAGCTGGGCAATAACAGACCAAGACAGCATGTGGAAATCCATAGCTGAACAAAATAACACCATCAGGAGCAAAAACTTTGATTCAAACATGGGAGAGAATTCTTATCATGTAGCAAAGCTGTTGTACAGCCAAGCTGACAGACCAAACCTACAAAACCTCTACAAAATCCCCTAACATTTAGATACCAACAGAGATTTTTGGGTACTGGCAAGGCACCAAAATAAATGTGTTATTTCACTCCAGGCAGGACTGTTCCCCAGTGCTTCCTGAAAATATGGCACGTTTAACCCGTGAAAGTTTTGGACGGCTTTCTCCTCTTCTGAGGGTAAAAAAAAAAAACCAAAAGCAACTGCAAAGGATAAGAGTCCATAAAGGGGATGTCACTGTTAGCAACCTGAGTGACAGACAGGAAGGAGATTTCCACAATTGGCATTTGGTGAATTGCAAGCTATAAAAACTGTTTGGAGATTGGCTGGGTTTTCTGCAGTTTCTGGGGACAGCAATTTAATTCTGTCTGTTACTAAAAGATCTTATTTTATTTATATTTTTTATTTCAGAATTTCTTCCTATGCCAAAGTAAAACAAGAAAACAGAACAAATCACACTTCTAACTAGGTTATTTTTTCAGTGATTATATTATTAGAAGAGTGGTTTTAATATCAGGTTTCTTTGCACCTATCAGTGGAAAAAATAATTACTCTTGTAGTTACTGCTACAAACAGTCTTCCTTTCACCTAATTTATTTTGCTTTTATTGCACTTTTTGAGAGAATTTTCCTCTTTTAAACCTGCAAGTTACTATTATAATGGATGAATTGTTGAAACAATTCATGGATTATAATAGTAATAATCTATCTATGCTGAAATTGCACCTTAATAATCCTAGCCTGCAGTACCAAGTGGTTTATTATAGCTGAACTGGAAAAAGAAAATCCTTTCCTGCACCAAGAAAGTTCTCAGAGAAAATACAAATAAAATCTTTCTGAAAAAAATTTCTTCTTGTCATTCAAGGAATTTCATACATAAATATAGCCTATCTCCTCTTACCAACGTTGTCCTGCTCCTCAGCTTCACATCTTCTTTCTTCTTTTGCTGTTCAAGATTTTGTTTGATGCTAAAATTGGACATTAAGATCTGATTTATCTGCTTTTGAACTTCCCTATTCGGCAAGTCCTGGGAGCATAAATTTCTGTGCCTGTAGAGATTCTATTACATTTTAAGCTGGCACTTGAGGGGATGGGAGAAAGAAGAAGTCTCACAAACTAATTTACACTGGACAGATTTTTTTGTTTAAAAAAGTGTATATATACACACACATATATATATATGTCTTCATCCTGGATAGATGGAAAATAAAAGGAAAAGTAAAGGAACTCAAGCTGTTTAGCAAGTTGAAAGTATTTAAATAATAAGCCCTTTGAAATGTCATTTCACCTACTTGTTTTATTGTGTTTATCTTTAAAAGAGAAGAGACAGTCTAGTCTTTGATATACACCTAAGAAATTTACCTGCATTATATAGTTAAAGGAAATTAATTAGTGCAACAAAGAAGACAATGCTTGATTTTCCTCAGAGTGCTATGGACCTCTTAGGAGCACAAACATACTAACACTTCTATTTGATGCAAGTATGGGCTGGCTAAATTGGACATTGAGACATTTAGGGCAGAGAGGAATGGATATGAGCAAAGCCACCGCGTACAGAATACAATTATGGTAAAGTACAGGCCAGCTGTAACTGCTTGAAGCAAATGTTCATAGCAGTGGTGCCTTTTTTCCTTGGGGAAAGGAGAAGGCAACAGCAGATTTAAGTCCAAGAATCCTTTTCCTTCCCCAGTTTCTGGAAGTCTCTTTTCTCTAAACTCATCTTAAAACAACCTTGGCGGGAGGCTTGTATTTTTCAGGTGCCGGCTCGCAGGCACGATTACCCGCACCCTTTCCAGCCCCAGCCCCAGCCCCGGAGCAGGAGAAAGCAGGATTTCCCAGCTGTAGGCAGCTGGCAGCTCCTGCAGAGCCCCAGTAGATGGCAACGTTGACCTGAGTGTCCTTGGGCACCGCAGTCCCTGCGGGGGCTTTGGGAGCCTCTTGTTTCCATGTGCTGTCCGAGCCCCCCGGAGGATGGATCAGCAGCTGCCTCACCGTGCAGAGAAGAGATTCCAGCTGCAGAATACGCCGAGCAGCGATGTATGGGCAGAGATACGGTAAAAGGAGGAAAACAAAAGCCACAGGAGCCAGCCTTCTGAAAGAAAAATACATTCAGACTACCGACGGAATTGTAGAATCACAGAATGGTCCGGATCGGGCGGGACCTTTAAAGGTCACTCCATCCAAACCCACTGCAACGAGGGACATCTTCAACTAGCCCGGATTGCCCTGTCCAGCAATGTTTCCAGGAGTGGGACATCTACCACTTCTCTGGCCAACATGTTCCAGTGTTTCACCACTGTCTTTGTAAAAAAAAGTCCTCCTACATCTAATCTAAATTGACCCTCCTTCAGTTTGCAACCACTAGCTCTTGTCTATCTCAACAGCCCTGCTCTACAAGTTTGGATACAAGGTGTCTTTTCAGCCGCATACAATCGCTGTCTCTGGCAGGGCAGAGTTACAGCTGTCACGCTGCTGCATGCGCTGCGCTGCAAGTGACGTGATGGCTCCTGAAGTAAAAACAAATCTCCTTCAGTTATCAGCAAGGCATGAGCTGAGACCCAGTCAAACTGCACCCTGATGGAGTAAACACTAGAGCTGTAAGAAAATACTGAGTATCTCACAACAGTCACTACAAAAGCTTTTTTCGGCAAGAGTCTCCTGACATAGCATGTATTTTCATATGCCATTATGCAAATACTGTTGAATACCATCTATACCATCCCTCCAATGTCCAGGTTAACCAGGGTGGACTCTCACTTGATGCACAAGGGAATACTCTTAAAAATGACCAAAGAACTCCTTTCCAGCCTTGCTCTGCAGACTCTCTGCCCTGCTAGCTGATGAAAATAATAGGCACTGCAGCACAGTAACAGCAAAGCACTACACCTAAAAATCTCATTTCCCTTAGTATATGGGAGGTTTTTTTAAGACTGCCTTCAGCATTTAAGGCTATATAGTCAATTTTTTCCTCTTGCTCACACAGACTTAAACAAAGAATAAAAATGAATTCATTAAAGATGCCAGTAGACTAACCACAACTGATGTCAGATTCCGTTCTCCTACCAGTTAAACCAAGGTGCTCCACCAATATAGAAACTGTCTTGGCACCTGGGTACTAAAAAGGGAGTATCAGCCCTTGGGCAACTGAATGATTTCGTTGTTAATTGATCAGAAGTCCTGAAATTCAGTGCTGTCTGTTACCAGAGAGCCTTCCACAGTGGCATTACCTGATCCATTAGGGTTTGTTACATCACACCTTCTTTATCTTCCTCACTAATTACTGATGTGACATTTATCCTCTCTGTTTTCCATCTTTGATAGTCACCTTCTGTGGTTCTTCTGTACTAAGATAAATTGGTGCCAAAAAGGAGAAGCTGTGCAATTGTGGCAATGGATACCTTTGGGTTGTCTTTGCCAACATATAATTCAAACCATGGAATATAGCTGGCCATAACACACTTATCCACACTATTTAAATATCAAGAACATGCATCTGTTTCTCAGACATCTCCAGTACACTGGAGTGGAAGTTGTGCATCCTTACTGACAACACTCAGCAGACACAATCTTCTGCTTCACAGAACAGAATTGGATGGCCCAAATCCTACAGGCTGCACCAGCAAACCACAAAGATGCCATAAACAACCTATAAATCCTGCTGAAAGGCAAGGTTTCTTGTTCCATGTGTGATGCAATTAGTGTATCAGGGACATCAGGTAGCTGTAGCTCATGACCTGCAGGTCATGGACAACAACTGGAGGTCTGGAGGGATGGCTCGAGGCAGAACAACAGCTCTGGTGGCTCACAGGTATGCAAGACTTGCTCAAAGTTCTGATACAAAAAAGTAAACTATGTCAATTGGTTGAGTGTCTGTCACACATTTAAAAACACACAGGATTTTATTGGGATATCAAAGAATCAAAGCAATTGTTATGAATATGGACCAAAAAGCCCACAAACAAAAAAACCAAAAAACTTCACAGAATTTTTAAAAATGTTTCATTAATGTCTCACTAAAATTAGACTACTCTAGAAGAGCTGTACTACCTGACAGAAGAGGGTATCTGTCAGACCCTCTCTAAGCTTTAGGAAATGGCAAGTATTCCAGGCAAGCAGGAGCATAAAACAGATCAGCTCTTTGTCCTGCACTGACCTGTGACCTCAGATCTGGCTTGAGGAACTGAAATCTTCATGTACCAGACACAGAAAAATCTTATGTTATTTAGCATATTCTGTGTGTGGCATGTTGGGGTTTTTTGGTTTATTCTAACTATCAAATGCCCAGCATCCAACTCGGACTAAGCCTAACACCTTTCTGAGCTCACCAAGTTTCTAAGTGCCATTCCAAGAAATACACCATACAGAAAGCATCCTCTCAATCCAAATCACAGAAGCCATAGCTCTTGTGGCAAAGCTTCTGAGGTGGCACAAGCTCCCTCACCAGAGGTCAAGAGGCAACACAGAACAGTTAACATGCACATTCAATCACCCCTACCAAGTGCTATTTGAGATGAAGTCTGACCACATCTTTCTTGTTTGCAGGAGACTGACAACTGCAAACAAAGTAGTTGCCATCTCACAGAAATACCTGGCATTACTGACATTATTCCTGCACAACATCGCTTCTCCCTCTCTCTCTCTCTGTAGTACAATTTGTTGCTATGAAATCTCAAGAATGCCAGTGATTGACTTTGAAAGTCAGTGAATATCTAATGTTTATCTAATAAGCAGCAAAATGGAGCTGATGTGACAACAAGCAAAACCACAGCCTAATAAAAATAACTGACATATAAAAAGAAGCTCGGTTTTGTTAAAAGAAAACAACAAAAACAAAACACAAAAACATAATCATAAAGTGCCACTACTTCCTCCTCCAGCTTATTTGCAAAATCCATCTTTCTGGTTAAACCCCAAAGCACTGCTCGGGAGGCACATTGCTCGCAGTGGGAAGAACTCCCCTTTCATTGCAAGTAATCCTTTGCTACCAAGGACACGAGCAAATGTGCATAATCCTGGTGGCTCCCACCCTGCAGGAAGGCCTGCAGGCACTGGCTGTGTGGGGAAGAGTAGAAGGCAGCCTTAGCACCCACCTCATAGCCCTCACCCTGCAAGTATGAGGCAGCAACATTTCCTGGGGTGAAGAGCCACAGCAATACCACCTCATGGCACTGACAGTGTTCTGTAAGTGAGAAGGCTAAAGAGAGAAACTTAAAATCTGCAGCAGTAATTCCATTCATGCCAGTTCTCATTTTCAAATCCAATCTTTGAAGGATCATGAGCAGAGTTCTGTCAAAAGCAGCAGGGGGAGAAAGCACAGATTATGCTGTGGTTTCAGATGAATGTGCTCCCGAGGTATCAGTGAACAGCACAGGGATCTCCTGCCTCAGAGAGGACAAGGCTGACAGATGGTGCAGGTGCTTGTGTTCTCCAGAGGCAAGATGATGCTACTGAGAATTGTGTCTGCAGTGCAAGATTTATAAGAGAGAAATGGAACCATGCCACAGACTGAAGTATGTTGTTGTGTTGCCATGTCCCTAAGCTCCTGTCTACTCCTCTTCACATCAACCTCATTTTTCCATCTCCCCCTCCCCCGCTCCATCTTGCAGCAGCTCCCTGGTGACATCCCATTTGCCTTTTTCCACAGAGAGCTCCCCAGCAGCACCACTCTGAGACAATTCAGTGAGTTCTCTGGAGCTGAGCTCACAGCTCTGTCTACAGTGAACACACAGAGCAGATAAGTACATAAACCAAGATGAAGAGGCATTGTTGTGGGTCAGTAGCTCTTCACTTCTCTCTACCAACACAGGTTTGAAGTTTATTTCTGATCCAACCTCAAATGGGCTTGAAGATAGCACAGCAAAAGTGCAGCAAGAAACAAAGAAATAATTAAACTACCATGAGAAAACTTTCTGATACAAGACAGTCTAGGACTCCTTCTAAGCTTATGCAACTCTCCACTTGCAAAGCTTAAGATTTTGTATGCAAGTATATCTTGTACCATGAATTTCCATCCCTCCTGCAGCACCTGTCAAGGGTAATTCAGCCTTGAGAAAGGCAAGGAATAAATCAACAGGTGCTTGTTGAAAGAAGAGGAAATGGCATGAGTAATACAAGGCTGGCCTCACACTAGAGTGAGTTACATGCGCAGCATTCTGGCACTGTACACAAGGAAAAGCAGAAAAAGTATTTAGCAGATGAATAATCAAAGACATATCACAGAATCACAGAATATGCAGAGTTGGAAGGGACCCACAAGGATCCATGTTGCTGAACCCGTGTTTCTTTTATTTGTGACCCAAATCTTACTCCAAGTGAACACAACTGCTGAGAAGTCATTGTAAATGTACTATTAAATCCAAGTTCAGATCTGCCTGTTTGTGTGCTAATGGTCTCAACTGGTCATTCACATGCTGGATTAATTGCTGGCTGTACATGAGATTTGTATTGAACACACACTTCCTTGTGTCAACGTTGCTTCATCCTTCTGTTAGATTATGCAGTGTCTACTTTTTCTAAAGAATTTAAACTAAGACACACAGAGAGCACACATTATAGTCCCAACATCAGTACTTTATCTTTTTCCCCACACAAAAAGGTTTTTGTTGTGCAAAAACACCTGCAGCACAACACATATAAATTAAGACAAGGGCCTGAATCCATAGCAGTCAGAGGAGGGATATAGTTGCAGTGAGGCAACACTTGGCACTGCCCCATCCTGCTGAGGTATTCAGCTCACACAACAGCATTCACAAGTCCAAGCCAGAAACCAAAATCTAACAGAGCCTGGGCCTTAAGGGGCTGAAGATCTGCCCTCTCACATGAGCACTGACTTTTTTCATACCTTGGCTTGCAGAAGTGGTGAGGAAATAATTTAAAAACCCCTAAAGTAACAAAGAAGTACCCAAGAAAAATGTTTCTCAAATCTGCACTCAGATGTTGCATTCAACATTTTTGTAGTGAATTAGCTATTAATTTGTTACTATCTGTAAGAGCTGGGCTCTTTTACAGGCAGAAACATTTCACTGTCATCTCTCTGATGGTGAATACTCTCCTACAAAGTGGCAAACTTTGTGTAGCATGCAAGTAGTGGTCACTGCACTCATGCCCTCTGCATGGAGGAGTTCACACCCACATCCCCCCACCTTCCAGGAGACCAATGTAAACCAGGCTGTCGGTGACACTGAGGGAGAATTTTTAACTTCTCCTCTGAGCCTACTAGACAAGGCAAAGAGGATGCCCACAATGCAATAACTCTTCCCTAAGACAAGGATATGAACCAGGCGGAGAGGAATCCTGCACTTTATTTGTGCCTAAAACTATCAGCTTTTTCTTTTAACTACAGTAGTCTGTCAAGAAACAGTAAGCCACAAACAAATTTTCCCTTTCCCAAATCCTTGTTTCCTACCTCCTCATGAACACACCGTTTCTCACACACACAAAGCTGTCCTTGAAACTCTAAGAGCTGTTCTTGAAACTGGAGCTCCACAAGTCAGATAGGACACAGTTTCACAGAAAAAATAAAAAAAGTGTTTACTACCCATGGCCAAGCAATAAAAATGCCATTCAGGCAACTGTTCAAACTGTGGAAAGAGACCAAGTTACATGATCTCTATTTGCTCCCTTCCCACATACAGGCTCCCTGGCAGATGAAACACAAGAAAGACCCCCATTAGTTTGCTCAGGAGGTGAAAGCTTGGGTTTACCAGCCTTTTACCAGGCAACATGGTCAACATCAACCAGAACATGCCAACGTGCAGCCCAACAGCCTGCACAATTAGGCAGGTTCTGGCATTTTCCAGTGGCCACTGCAGGGAGCGGTCATAAAACCCATCACAGTGCAGCACAACAAATTTCTAGAAATACAACCAGGCTACACAAGGAAGAGCAAAGTCTGAGCAGTAAGTGATGTTGAAATCACATTTAAAAAGGCTGTATGAGCATATAAATAAAGAGGGATGGATGAACTACTTCATATCTAACTTCAATGTGATTGGCCTCACAACCATGGTGTGCAGGTATGTGAGACATTCTCATGTGCTTTTTTTCAGAGGGAAAAGTGAATGCCAGCCTTCCTCCTGCCAGTACAGAGCTGAGTGAATAAAGTGGCTCTGTCTGTGGAGCTACTTGAGTAGCACCTGCTACCTGAGTCAGTCATGGGAAGAGTTGGGACATCCATTTTCTTTGGCAATTCACAGGGATTTGCCAGCATTCTCAGCTCAGTCTCCTCTTCCACGAGCTCCAACAGTGACAGCCTCCAGCTATATTGCTCCTCCTGGCTGAGCCTTTCCATCCCTTCAGCCTGGCTCTGACCTGAATCTTTATCATTTTCCTGGGCATCTGAGCACAGATCACTTTCCCCAGGGCTGTTGCCTCGAGCTCTTGTCCTTGTTGGAACTCTGACCAGAGGCATGAGAGGATGACAGAGAACATTGGTGGTGTAGGAAAATCTGTTCCTGCTGCCACTTCTGACCTCCTGATCCCAGAAGGCAGCCGTGGCTGCTCGCAAGGTTCTGCTCCACACTTCCAGCCCTCATTTTAAACATGCTTCAGACTGAAAAAAGCCTTCAGAAAAGAAAATCAGAACCTGCAACTTTCAATTTAATAAGACCTTTGAGAGTACACACAGAGTAAAACATCCTGTTTAATTTATCATTTGATCAAATACAAAAGACTTGGAAAAAAATGTTGCTATTGGACACAGAAATGCAAGAACTTAAATGTAAAATTCCTGCTGTAAAGGACACAATAGTGTTACAATAGTAACAGTAAGTTATGTTAGTAATTGTGCACCCAAATCAGTGCACATTTTTATCCTTCCCAAACTTTTCCCAAGAGCAATTGAACTATTCCTCTTTTCATTGAAATTTCAAAAATATAGATATTTTTGATGCACACACCTGGAACAGATTTAATTCACTCTTGAAGTGGCTTAATGGGTAAAAAACAGCACCAGGATCTAAGAGACATCACACAGCTCTAAATACATAAAATACTTTACCCACTTGTACTTTAATCTGGATTAGAGCATGGCCAGTCAATAATGCAGTACAAATATTTGGCAATTGCCACAGCCAACTGCCATGCCAGAAATGTATTAGGCAGAAGAAAAGAGAGAGCTGCTCATCTCACGCACATTTCATGTCAAAATAAATCATCTGTGACTGCACATCACACCTCAGCATGGCTTTGTGTGGAAGATAAAACACTCTGATTTACAGCATTATAGACGTTGCTAAATGCCTTAATTGCCCTGTCTTCTTTCAAAGTGGCACTTTATTATTAGCTTTCAGACTGTGCTATGTAAGGCAGATAATTTTTTCCTGATTCTTTATTGACACCCTAAGAATCTGTATTTTACTAATATTCCTTTGAATAAGAAGAGTGTCTGCTTTACCTCAGCATTCAGTGATGAACAGCCACAGTCAGCTCCTCGTTACTATGGCAATATTACATAGGAGGTACAGAAACAGACTGATGCTTTTATCTTCTCCCTTTGTACCTAGAATATGCTCACTTCCCCCGTCCCCTCCTTCATTTTTGAACAAAACAGCCACAAAGAATTGCGAACCATTCAGAGAATCAAAACATAGGTTATTTTATTAACTTTGTTGTTATATTAACTGAGGATAAATTACAGGTCTATGAATGAGATATAAACACCAAAGACCTTCAGATATGTTCTTGTAAACAAAGAGGTTTCTTTTTTCTCTTGAAAAAATAGAAAACAAGAAGCCTTAGTGGCCCACTCTGCTTGCTTCTCAAGCAAAGCTGAACCCCTTTGCTCTTTAGCTATACCCAGGCAACAGTGAGAGCAAGGATCACTCACACAACTGGCTGTTTCCCCTGAAAACAACCAAACCAGTCAATGTAGACACATTTGTCTGTGTCAGCTGCAATGAAATCCCATTTTTCATGTAACCCCATCCAAGAGGTGACAGAAATAGGCTCCTGCATGACTACTAACACCACCTCATCTCTATTCATTTGTTTCTAACCAGCGATGGTTTAAGCCCTCGGCTCTAACTCCCCTCAAGGTTTATAGCAAAACATCTCATTTGCATCCCTTGACTCCGCCCCTTGTGGAAGCTCTCCCTGGTTGTTTCAGTCAAAGCAAACCGGGTGAGGAAAGGTTTCCAGCTCACGGGGTGTGATGGTTTGGGAGGCAGGCATGTCAAGCAGCTCAGGCAGCTGAGCCAAGGCGGGAGCTTTGCCACAGCTGGGGATCAGCCAGTGGTGCCACAGGGTGGCTGCAACCAGTTTGCTGAGCTCCTTTTGTTCTGCTTACAATCTGTATTCCTCCACCAGAGGTTAGAGATGCAGCTATTTCCCCTCAAATTTCTTTTCATATTCAAAAACAAACAAACAAACAAACAATAGTATGTTTAGGATTTCTAACATGATACACTCGAGTTTCTCATTCTGGTGAAAGCACCATTTGGCAGATAACTTTTTGTAATCCATGGTTCTACTGACACTTCAGTACTGCCCTAGACAACCCATTTTTCTTTCTTCTTTGTCCCAGTCTATAGTTTTGACAGCTACACATTCTCAGTGTATGTTCCTCTGGCTTTCAGCATTTTTAAAATATCCTGCCACTGGAGGTAGAGATTCCTGATTACCACACTTAAGCCTATAATATGCCATTGGTTTACTCTTTCAGAAATTTCATTAAATTTAGCCATAACATGCATATTCCAAATAATCCACAAATTGCGACATTTTTATCTCAGCCATCTGAAAGAGGCAATAGCAGCACACACTCCATAAGAGCCCCAGAAAAAGAAAAAAGAAGACACCCCAGCAGTAAACTGTCAGTATGATCCATAACAAGGTTACCAATTGACATGTGAATAACACATCTTGCACAGTAAACCTTCCCAACATGCCAGGAACCAAAAATCAGTCCAAAAGGCATTGTAAGCATCAATACAAATTCAATATTTGCTGTTTCACAGTAATTGCACCCTGCAATTGCCAGTTTAAATTAAAGATATCATGGTGATCATTAAGAGTATCTGGGTCAGGTTATTTCCCACTTTGACAGAGCCTTTTTGTAGCCTCACTGGGAAAAAAATAAGAAGCCATGAGATTGAAAACAATAGATTAATGTTTTCCATGTAGTTGTAATTTAAAGGAATTGCTTGCTAATGACATCTTGTGCATTATCCTTCAGATACACTTGCCAAGCCAAATTTTTTCTACCCTAAAATGACCTAAGTGAAATCTACACACATTTTCCTCAAAGCTAAAGAAGCTCAGTGACGACTATGAATTGAAAACACTCCATTTTCCATAGGCAACATGGTTGAATGCAGTGAGTGGTACAAAATATCCTCATAAAAAGTACTTAACACCAGGGCATCAGCGGTCCTGTTCAATGATGGTTGTGCAGAGCATTTGTGCCTGTCCCAAGAAGAGACTCCAGGCACTGCAAACTGATATGGGGAAGGCACATGGATGTGTAAGACAGACCACTCGCTTAGAGGCTTTAAATTCGCTCTCCAGATCTGTTCAGCACTTCACATGGTGGTAAAAGAATAAATCCCAGTGACACAGCCCCACACAACAGCCTCACAAGAGCATTTATTTAACTGTTGGCTCTTTTTCTGTTTGCTTTGAAACTTGGCACTTCAGGGGTGAGTGTGAGAAGGGGAGAGAGGTTTAGCTCACTCTCAGGAACTATAAGGGAAGTTATAATAGTGGTTGCTGCAGGAATAAAACACAGGGAGGACTGTATTATATGAGCATCTATTAAAATGGCTGGACATTCTCCCCAAAGCTAAAGAAGCTCAGTGACCATTATGAATTGAAAAATCTCCATTTTCCATAGGCCACACGGTTGAATACAGCGAGCAGTACAAAATATCCTCACGTATCTTCACCTACTGGGCACTACGCAAATAAAATGCTTTCAGAGAACAGAGCTAATTACTACATAGATTATGTTAAAACAAACAAAAACTACTCACAAAAACAAAAACCCGGAGAGAAAATGAAAACCACAGGTCCTTGCTGAGGACTATCACCTGTTTGCCGGGCCGGGTGGCCCCAGGGCAGAGCAGCCCCCGCTCGGTGCCCGGGACAGCCCCGGGAGGTTTGCGGGATTCTCCGTCCCAGGGGAGCAGCACAGCCCCGCCCCGGGACACCCCTCACCCACCAGCTTTCCCCTTGACAATTGCTCTCAGGTGCTTCACGCACCTTTTCTGCAGAATTTTTTTCTTTTATTTGCTCCTATTTCTGTCCCAATCCTAAACAGCCTCTGTTAGTTTGAATTTAAAGCATTTAAAGTTCGGTCGCTTAGCGCTGTTCCCACTTGGGTTTTGCTGTTCTGAAAACTCCCTGGCAAAGCAAGAGCTGTGATTCATTTCCCAGCCCCTCACTGCGTGACACACCTGCCCGGTTGTTGGGACCATGCTGGTGGGTGAAAGTCTGGTAGCCAAGAGAATGTTAAAAAAAAATAAATTTGGAATACCAGAATTTACTACAATTTGCCCTCTCCTGTGCTAATTGATAAGAAGGCAACAGCTTCAGTGCCTTTTTTTTTAATGTTTAATTAGGAACCTTTTTTTCCTTTTCATTCAAAACTCAGTTTTTACCACCACTCAGAGCTGTGATGGCAACAGGAAAAATAATGGAGGCATTACATTCCTTTTAGTCAGAGTGCTGAGAGCTGAGCATCCCAGTTGATCCTCACTAAACAGGTCATTTAACCAAAAAGCAGAACTAATTTGGGGTGTAGAAATAATTCTTAGAGTTTTTATCACACCTAACACTTCCACCCAAAATGTGAGCCCTCGCAATAAGAATGACCTATTGTCACTATTGCAGCTGGCAATTAAACACCACAGCAGCCACTCACTCACCACCCTCCCTGCCCCCACCAGTGCAATGGGGAGGGCAATCAACTGTAGAACTTGTAGGTTGATATAGAAAGAGTTAACTAACTGAAAAAAAGAAAAAAAAGTAATAATGATAACCAAACCAAACAAGTGATGTACCAGTCAATTGCTCACACCCACTGACTGATGCCAGACTCCATCCCCAAACCCAGATCAACTCTCCTTCCACGTAACTCCCCTAGTTTAACTACTGGGCATGATGTTTTAGGGTATGAAAATATCCCTTTGACCAGTTCAGGTCACCTGTCCCAGTTTTCCTTTTGTACATCTCCTCACTGGCAGAGCATGAGACACAAAAAGAAGTTCTTGACTTAGGATGAACACAACTTAGCAAAAAACAAATGCTTTCAGTGTGTTATCAACATCATTCTCATGCTGAATCAAAACACAGTGCTGCACTGAGAAGAAAATAACTCTATCTCAACCAAAACCAGGACAGTCATTAACTCAAGACAGCTGACTGCAAAACACAGACTGCATTTTTTTAATATTTTCAATTTTATAAAAAAAATAAAATCAAGCCAAGAAATCTTTAAGCCATTCCAGAACTCTCAATCCCTCATTATATGCTGCAAAGAAGGGAAAAAAAATTGCTCAAAATAATGTTCTTCAAACATAACCTGTAACAGCTCTTTCAATAAAATTAAAAGGGACTAAAAACCTCATTGCATCATCTATATACTCAACTTACTGTTATCACTGGGAACCAGCTTCTTTCTCTGGAAGTGGCTCCTAACTCATAGCACATGCATTTGCTGGCTTGGTCCTGCAGCTGGGTGAGATCCAGGCTAGGGCCCATCAGCTGCAGGCATTCATTCAGTGAGGCTCATGCTCTCAGAAGCAAGAGCACCTGTGAGTAACAAATTACCAGCACTATTTCCAGAGACTGTTGCTGGAGGTCTTCCTCCCTGGGAAGGGAGAAGAAACATTGACATCTTTCTTGAAGGCCAAGAAGGGAAGTGCAGTAAATTTGGTTATGGCAGTGACTTGGCACTGCCTTCCTTGCAGCAGTGTCAGCTGTTAGCTTGCATATTGCCACACCTGGTCATTGCAAAACGGTGACTACTCTTCCAAGAAGTGCCAAAGACAAACCTTCTCAAAAATCTCTTTTTCTCTTCACAAAACCACCCATGGGAAGAGACTTTTCTTAACAGAGAAAACAGAATGTGCCTTTACCTCACAAAAACCACCCACAACACCAAAGAAAGAGTCCCCCCAAATGAGAGGCCACGTGTGGTCAAGACAGATGCTACCTCACTGGTCCTCTCAGGACAGCAGCCCCCAAACTGATGCCCTTACCCAGCTGTGTGTCAGATCCCTTAGGCTCAGCTGGGAAGGGTGTGAGATGGTGATGTTTGACAATAGCTCAGGGAATACTGTTTGTCAGGGCTTTTTACAAGCATTCTGGTGAGGAAGATCACAAAAGAAAATAAAAGCTGGGCAACAACATGCTCCCCCCTCAGGTTTGAAATAATAATAAAAAAAAGGTACTAACTGTGTCAGTGGAGTGAGAAAGCCAAGAGTAGGGCTAGAACCCAAGAGCAAACTCAGCAATGCACAGGGCTGAGGTTGTTGGGTTAGAAAAACATGGGCTTCACCTGTGTCTGGCCTCAGCCTTGCTCAGGAGGAGCAGGAAGGCAACACTATTTATTAGCTACCTTAAAAAAAATACCCAGAATATGTGTTCCTTTGGGGTGTTTTTCCACTGTAAATCATGCTGGTATGTTTGGAGGAAGAAGCTATCTACCCCAAAGGAATTATTGATTATTTTAAGCATTCACAGCACCAGCTGCTCCTAACTCTCAACAGCTAAAAGGGTTATGAGTGGGAGGCTTAGGCTGAGGCAATTTGAAGACGGCTGATATACTGTAAAAAGCAAATGTAGTGACTTTCAGGCTGCTTGTTGGTTTTTATGGCAAAATCAGATCTAATGCCACCTGAAAAGTGTTCCTGAAGACACCTGATCTGTTCACCAGTACAGAACCAGAGGGGTTCTTACTTACAGCAGTACTTACATAGGGGTGCAGCTCCACAGGCTGAGAACTGGGGGGAGATGGCAGTGTTCTCATCTGTCCAGGGAAAGCTCTCTCACCTTGACTGAGAAGAGTGCAGCAGAGGCACAGAAAAGATGCTGTTTCACAGCATCCCACTTGAACTTTCCAGTCATGCCAACCACAACCTGTCCTGAACCCGTGTGTGTGAGATTGAGGAAGGCTCAGGATGACTGGGCATCAGTGGGATAGGAGATTTTGGTTCTCAACACTTCATAAGGCTTTTGCCCTCTTATCACGGGAAGGAAGAGTGATTAGTTTATTACATGATGCCTACTGACATACAATTAAATAATGGTTCTTAGACAGCAATAGCCATTTTGCACTAAGACAATGCCATGACTTATTTTGAGGGTTTCCACCACTTTCTGAATTTCCAGAGGCAATTTTTTCTTGTGGAACCTGCTACTGGGCTCAATTGTGTATTATAATACATATTAATGAAAAATAAGCAGTTTTATTATGTTTAGCTACAATTTTTAGATACTGGAATCCAAGAGTTTTCTTTTAAACTGAAAAAGTACTGAGAGGTAAGCAACATANCTTCAGGGGAAATAAATAAGTTAATAAATAAATAAATTAATAAACCTATCCAAGCAATTCCCAAGTTCTCGAATTCTTCATTCTAGGAGCAGGTTCTTTCTTTTTCAGAGTTGGCAGCCCTTCAATTCCAGCCCCTCTTACCCCCACTTCACACTGCATTTGCTGCAGCTGTGCATTCAAATTTATTGAATTTTTTGCCACACTTCAGACTGTGAACAAAGCAGCTTTCAGCTTTACAAGTATGCTTTAACATACTTCAGCCCTTAATAAGTGAATCACATTTCATTGCAACTGGAGACACTGATTGTAGTTAATATGAAACCATGGAGCAGTTTAAGGAACAACCTTAGGAGTCCAGGATGCTCATTTATAAACTCACATTCCCAAAAGTAGAACAAAAGGAAAGCAGCTAACAGCTCAACTACGAGCATTTCCATCATTGTTAGAAGAGGCAAAAACAACAACAAAGAGTGGTTCTGACATCAGTCCAGCATATATTAAATTTGTCAGGAAATTTGCAATTGTTGAGGCAGATTTACTTGAAGATGTTTATGAAAACTGGTAATATGACAGAACTACATGCAAACTCAGCTAAAATGATACGAAAATGCATGTGTTTCATAGCTATCACTACAAATTACATTTGCTTAAGTGAAATAAAATTAGTCTTCATAAATTTTCATGCCTCATTCTTTTGTCTCTGGCCTTTGAGCATAGCTATTTCACAATTGTCTTATATTGGTTCCCTATTTTTTTTCCAATGGCAGTATCAATGCATTTAATAAATAAATATTTTCTCAAACCATCTCCCCAGTCATTCCTTAAGTTTCAGGTGAAAGAAAAAAAAGGAAAAGGTACTTGATCAAACATGGAACAAAACAAAATGCAGCACATGGCTACATCGTGCAACTAATATACAAAAAGGTTTATCTCCCATGATTTAATGGAAGTCAGCACAGACATCATTTGGTGTAAACAACTGACATCTTGATGAAATTTATAATACCCAATTTGTGGCACTAAACTTTCTTTTACTCCGCTAAATAAATTCAACTGAACGTGTTTCTACATGTTCAAACATTCATTTCTGAAATACTTATAGAATCACAGTAAATGCTCAGGTCTGGCTGTTGTTCTGGGAAGCTGGATAACAACAATACAAGAGCAACAGTAGGTGGCCGAGACACTGTAAGCCTGGTAAAGATTTACCCTTCCCTTTCCGCCCATAATTTCTGTATGCTTGGCCTCTCCAGCCCCTTCCTCGCCTCTCCCAACACACAGAGCTCGGAAGGGCACCAGGCATGGCCATAGCCCGGAGCGGGGAGGGCTGCAGCGAGCCCCGGGGATGGGAGGCTGGGGGACGCTGACAAAGGATGCTGCCTCTGTGCACCCTCCCTCCCTGCCATGCCACCTCGTACATTGGCAGCAGCTCGAAAGCTCGGATGTATCTACATTACTGCCTAGGAGAGGATGAAATCGCCAAGTCCATGCACAGACCCAGCCGCTCCTCTCCGGCGCAAGGAACCGGAGACCGGAGCAACCTCTGCCCACGCCGCGGCCGCCCGCACCGTCCCATCCTCCTCCCGCCGTCCCTGTCTCTCCCCGGGAGGACCGCTCCCCGCCGGCACTGCTGCCATCTGTCCCCAGCAGCGACGGGCTCGCCCCCGCCTGCTCGGTCCCCTGCCTCCGCCGCCTCGCCGAACCCGCAGTTCTGTGTTTTTCCTGGAGCCGAGGTGTCGGCGACTGTTCCAGGAGCGAACGTGCGACCGGCACAGGCTCTCCGCACGGTGACCCGCCCGCCATCCTTACCTTATGGACATCGAGACAGCGGACACCGCCAGCCCGGGACAGCCCAACGCGAAGCTACCAAGGCGCAAAGGCTACCG
Organism: Illadopsis cleaveri; assembly: GCA_013399915.1. Classification (NCBI taxonomy): domain Eukaryota; kingdom Metazoa; phylum Chordata; class Aves; order Passeriformes; family Timaliidae; genus Illadopsis; species Illadopsis cleaveri. Next base: position 60,011 of record VXBB01022998.1, read on the forward strand.
CAACACAAGAGTCCTTTATTCAAATAAATAAAAATGAACTTTTATGTACAAATATACAAAATCATTACGCACATTTTAAAAGTAGCCAGAAACCT
>VXBB01023019.1:0-12364 GCA_013399915.1 Illadopsis cleaveri
TCTACTAAGCAGAGTTTTTCAGCAAACTATAATTCAGCAGCACCTAAGCAAATTATGGCAGGAACAAATGAACACCTTGATAAGCATGCAAAATTTGATTCTGAAATGCATGCATGCATTAAAGCTTTTCAGTGAAGTAGGTGTGACAGCTCATCATGGATATGATGAGTTATGCTAATATTACTGTCAAAAACAAACCAAAAGTCCAACAATGGAACTATTCAGACAGCATGAAAAAAAAACCTCCTCACAACCTAATAGTTATTGTTTGATAAAATCACAGTGTTAAAAGTTTCCCTTTTTTTTCATGGACAACAACACACTTCACCTCATGTGCCATCTGCAATGATCTTGCTTTAGACTGTCACATCCATGAATGTGCATCGATGGCCCAGATCAATTATAGTGCACTAGAGCCTGATATATAAACTTGCTGACTGAAACATGGCCACTTCAACTGGCAACACTTGAAACATTTAGTTAATAAGCAGCATGAATCATATCAAAATTTATGCCATTCTCTCCAGCCCCCAGGAAGCATTCTCATGAAACTTGAGCTGGGCAATGTGTGTTACATGGTACTAAGAGTCCTCAGTGAGGGAGCTGGACCTCTTTACCCTGAGTACCCTGAAAAGAGTTGTGACAAAACATATTCTGAAAAAAAAATAAAAAAATCAGCATTTGTTTGGTAAATCATAGACAACTAATGCCTTGAAGCAATGCGTAGTAATATTTTTCCCCCTCTCTCCTGCCTTTCCTACAATGTATACTATAAGGACTATCTTTATTTGATTTAGATAAGTTACTACTTAGAAGCTGCTCTTCAGCCAACTAAGAAAAGGCTGTAACAGATTTTCCAGTTAGTTACATACACTTAGGTGAGTCACAGAGAAAGGCAGGCATTCATTTTCTTCTGCTTCCTTTAGATTTTCAGAACTATGTTGATTCCGTTCTCAGAAAAAGAAAATGAGGCCCATACAGAACGTTACTCACTGTTTTGTTCTGCTTGGGGGTCATCTTTGGTATCAAGGACACTAAGAAGGAGAAGGTAGTTTTGATATGGCACTATTATTTCATGGGCCATGGCACTATTAAAGCAGTAGTGTTTTCTAATTGATTACTGGTAGTACATCTTTCCAATTGCAGCGTTGGAAACAGGATTGATGACAGCAGGGATGATTTAAGTAAGCTTTTACCACAGCTTAGAGAGAAAAGGTTGACAAGAAATTATTTGAAGTGTAGAAGGCTGAACTCAATCAAACAGTTTCATTTTCTTGCTATTTGCTTTGACAGATGTAGTTCAGATTTCTGGTTTGTGTTGCTCATTAAGTTTGTTTGTCCTTCTAACTTTGCTGTCGTTAATACCTTTATGATCCAAAAATACTGACTTGGTTAATGGCATTTTTTCCATACATAAAAAAGTATTTTCTTTTTTGAAACAAATATTCAGACAGAATTTGATCCCACTTCTGTGGAAAGGTACATATGGAAATGGGTATTACTTTTCCATAAGTAATCTACTCTGCATCTATCATGATATATCTGAAATAAAACCAAACTATGCTCTTGCTGGAGGTCCAGTAGCCTGACTGCTGAAAATGCAAGTAGTGAGGAATATTTTTTTGTTTGGTTGGCTTTGTTTTTGTGTTTTGCTATAGGGTGTGGTTTTTTTAAACATTAACTGTGGTTACACAGCAAGGTAATTGAAATTCATTGACTTTGTCCCCAAATGAGTCCTGACACATCAAAATGAAATTCATATGTATGATCTTTCACAGAAAATCGTGACACATAGTAGCTGGTGTCCCAGTCTGAATGATTGGTGATCAGAAATACAGGATATGAAGATAAGTGAACCTGTCCTGTGAGTAAACATGAACACAAAGACTACCACTGCCAGCTTGCTCTGAAGTCAAAGGTACAGCTCAGTTACACAATCTCACTAAAGCTGCAGAAATCCCCTTGGTGGATGTTTTCTGAGTTTTTCTGAGATGCTCTGCTCAATAGGTCTTTCTGGTGTTTCCACAAGTAATTTTTAAGCTCTCAGTTGTAACTTCTCCTGCCACTGGTTGATTTTCCCATAAAATCAACTATCTGTCCTTGACTTCTTTTTTCTTCTAGCTCATTTCTGTTCCATTAGACCTTTGCTAAAGGCTGGACAAATACACAGCCCACATAATAAAATGACAAGGTGTCCAAGTCTGGGGGACCTGAACCTTCCAAGAATTGTTTTGGTTTTACTTACTTTTTACAAGGCACTGGGATTTCAGTGGGCCACCTGTTGTTTTTCTTGGTCTCAGTTCTCTTGTATTGGTTTGTCACTTAAACATTTTATGGAGTAGTTTATATACAATTTAAAGGTAAAATTTTTCCCTGCCCAGACTTACCTAATTTATAAAAAAACCACAAACAGTTGTGATGAAGAAATGCATGAAAGTCAAGTACAATGTCTCAGATTTGAACACAGGGTTTGGTCTTCCTCTCTCTCTTGCTTGCTGTCTTTCACATTAATGTAGGAAAAAATGGATATCCACAGCACAGAAAGGAATGGCAAAGAAATTAATTGAATATTGTGATTTTAATTCCATTTAAGTAAATTGCCATATGTTTGGCCTTTCTTTTATTCATGGAATAACAATTATACTCAAAATTTTTCAATTATTTTCACAACTTATAATAGTTTTGTTTTCAGATTTAATAAAATAAATTAGTTTCTTCTAAGAAAATACCCTGGGATGACCTAATGCTATAACTACACACAAAACAAGTACAATGCAAAATACTGCTAGAGTTTTATTAATTCAGCTATGAAAAGAATGAGAGATACATTAAAAGCTACTTTAAAAATTCATTGTAATCTTTCAATCTGTTACAATTTTGGCATCCTCTCTGCATGAAAATAACTCACCTTCACTACACGAGACAAAGATACAACTTCGTCTTGTTTTGGAGTTTTTGCTGAAGCCTCAAGTTGGAACCAGGGTCCCAAAGAGAAGCAATGGATGTTTTAAAAATTTCAGTCATAAGAAAGAGAGAGAGCATCTCATTTTAAACCTCCACAGGATATTGTGGCTTTGTAGGTCTGGCATGAACCCTACAGCTTACTTTGGGAAGGTTGGAAATGGAGACATAAGAGGGAGAGAGCCACATGTAATAGCCAAGACAAATTGTACATGTGTGCAGTGCCATGCAAACAGAGTGAGCACTGGCTAAGAGACTGACCAGCACTTCTGTACCTGTGGGAGAAAGGAATGATACAGTAGTCTGGTAGATGCAGAAGACTGTTTTCCTTTCTCATCAAAGTCACCAAAGGGGAAACAAATAATTTCAAACAGGACTTCAGGCATAAGTTAATACCACCTTGTTAAAAAGTTGTAGGAGAGATCTAGACAGATCCTAATCTCCTTTTTAAAATGAGGTGTCATAGATCTCAGTGTCAGACCTCCACCTCTGACATAAAAGACAACAGGCTTTTGCTTAAGAGAAAGTGAGATGGCAAGTATTAATTACCTTGGCCTACAGGGAACACAATAGGCAATAGCCTTGGAACAATAGACAATAGGGTATATCACTTCAAATGAATGGATATGAACACCTCTGCAGTGTCTTCTCCTAGTTCATAAACTTAGCATCAATCAGCTTGAATTTCAGTAGGTATCCTTCATCCAAGCTGTCACCTCCATTATGCACAGCCTAAAACTCCAAGCTGTGTAATGCAGACACCACAGCAATCTCTCTTCATTACCCCTTCTAAATGCACCTCACATTTGGCCAGGGCATGCCACAGGAGAAGATCCATCAGGATCCTATCTTAAGAGTCTCCTTGGAACAAAACAGCAGTCGCTGGCCATGACCCCAACAAGATCACTGTAATATTAATTATCTTGCCTAGTCTAATTAAATGTCAAAATATGGTCATGGTTTTTAAGAGAAATATGGCAGATTTTCCTCAATTAGGCTAATGAAATAATACACAACAATAAGTCTTCAATAGCCTTAGTCTCTAGCCATCCCAGCTTTGAATATAGAAATATTATCTTCTCTAGTGGGTTGATGTGGAAGCAAGAACTATCCCAATCCCCCAGAAATACCAACTCCTGCAAACCTAGGTCTCCTTTCAAGGGCAAGTCTGGATTTAACTGAAAGCATCTTCACTATCCATTTGGCTTCTTTCTCCTCCTGCAATCCTTCTAGCAGGTATGAAACACTGGAAAATTACAACAGCAACATTTTAAAGCCAATTTGCACAGATGGCTACCCCATGTTTAAAAGTCATTCATTTTAAACATCCAAGGTGATGCTGTCTGGGCTTGAGGAGAAAAAATTCTTTTTCCATGCAATTCAAAGTTAAAGAGAAAAAAAGGAACACATAAAATATCTGTTATTCCAGATGTGTAGTCTGCTTGCATTTTAAAATAAATAATTTGCTTTTTCAAAATTAAAATAAAGCTCTGTAGTCTATTACAAGTCATCTGCAAAATTCCTTGATTCCAGATGCTATTAACATAAGCAAACAAGTTTAAGAGGTTCATCTTTGCATGAAGGATGCACACTGCATGGTCCTCTATAACTCAGCTCATCCTTGGCACTACATTTGGGCTCTTGAGTCTCTAGTCAATGGGGCAAGGCTGGTGAAGAAAGCTTCATTAGCTGCTTTGACTCTATGACAGTTAATTACTCTGAAAGAGTTTGTGTGTAGAAGAACAGAACAGGGCAAGCAAAGCACTCACAGTGGAGATTTTCATTCTATTATTATGCTTTGCTGGTGTTTTGTTTTGCAAACCAGAATGACTGCAATATCACTTACGAGAAAGTCAAGGGCATATCAGGATGGAGTCAGTGAACATATGCATAATCAGAATCTGATCAATCTCACGGTGGTAAGTACATAAAAACTGTCAAAATTTGTCTCCAGACCATGAGATATAGTAAATTATTGCATTATTTTTCTTACAGAGAAAATTCACGGGAGAGGATCAGATGAAAAACATCTGATATGAATTTAAAAAGAAAATCTATGCAATGAGACAAGATCTCCAAGAAGTGACACAATTAATTGCAATGAAATGAATGTCACAGGGCAGCTTCTCACACTCTAAAGACATCGTGTAGAAGGGCTATGCTGAGCTTATGGTTTACTCATGGTCAAAGCGATATGCAACACATGCCTCTGGAGACAATATAACTTGTAGAAAGTACAGCTACAGGTAAAACTTGCCACATACATTATGTCTGAAGACCAAAATTAGTTGTGTCATTTACACTGTGTTACAGGCTGCCAATAGCCTTGTTATAATTACCCTGTACAGCATTTTACTTAATCTTCCTGTCACTTGTAAAAGGTGACATCCACACAGCAGCAGGAATCCTCCTTCAAGAAGTCATATAACAAAGCCACCAGAAGCATAAATTTAAATGCTCATACAATATAAGGGGAGTGGAGAAAAAGCTTGCTTGCTTCATGAATATCTATGATTTTTATATCACAAGAACTTACTTGAACATTTCAGTGGATTGAATGGGTTAAACAAGGAACAGCTTTCCTTGTTATTTATTATTAATGACATGCTGTACTGACTACATATCTTGGCTAGAGATCCCTTAGCTTTCCTCTGCAAAAAATCCCCATTAATTTCCAAAAAAAAAAGGAAAGCTCTCATTGGAAAGAAAAATCAGGACATGAAATTAGACGTTGTCATTCCAAATCATAAAAGTTCCAAGCTTTGCTTCCTCCCCATTTCCTAACACCAAGTCCAGTGCTGCCACTGCTAGAGTGTGGGACACATCTGTGCTTTACTAAAGAGCCTGCTCCCCAAGTGCAGTGATGAAGGTGAATAGAGCATCAGAGGTACAAAGAGACATGCTGGGGTCACCTAGTTATACAGTGCACCACTGACAATTATGGGTCATCTTTGCCTGCCCTGGAACCAGATGTGAATTATTCTTACTCTCCTAAAATATCCTGAACATCTCAGGTGCCTTTCACAGTAAACAGTCTCATACACACCTTGTCTTCTAAGAAAACATCTATCTGCATGTGGCAGACATTCTTGCCCAGTGCTGCAGCTGGTGTCAGCTTTCTTAATACATAATTTTCAACTTCTTCTAGATGCCCCCTGCCCCGGCAAAAAGAAAAAAAAAAAAAAAAAAAAGAGAGAGAGAGAGAAAAGACAAGGCTTGGAATAGAGGACTTGTTTATCTGTTCATCAGCTCCCAGTCCCTATACATTAGCCACTCTTCACCCAAGGATCTGTTTTATCTCAGAGCACCACAGTGAGGCAAAAAAGTGATTTGCTTAACATCAAAAAAGGTCTGCAAGAGAGTCAGGAACTGAACCTGTGTCCCCTGACTCCCAGTTTAGTTCCTTGCCTACAGACACCCTTCTTTCTCCGTAAAAGTAGAGGGACATGCTTGGTACTAAATTGTGATGTTGACTAAAAGCAACATGCCCTCCTGACTCCATGCAAAAGAGCCAGCTATTAGCAACTCCACAAGTGAGGCAGTAAATAACCTATTTTCCCATTGTTTCATATGCAACATATGAACTTATTTTACTATGTTCCCTGCATCTAAAAGTGAGCTGCTTAACTGGCTCTCTTGCCCACATTCAAGGCAATCTTTCATAATAAATTAAAGGAAATACAGCATGTTCACAGTGACTGGAAAAGAATTGTGTGGCAGCACATAAATCAGCAAAAAGACTCTCCCAGAACAACTTGTTAGCAACTGATGTGGCATTTGTAGGAAGTTTTCTGTGACAGTGCTCTTTCTGAAAGCAAAATAGCCACTAACTATTTGCTAGAGTTTTCTCCTCCCCTGCTAAGTAAAGCATCAATTAGATGAGCACCATTTAGAGTTACACAGTTCGACACTTCTAATCCCTTGAAGGCTGCTCTTGTGCCTTCCCTGCACGCTTGCATAAGAATTACAGGTTGCTTGTCAGGTTGAACATCATTTTTCTATTTAAAGAAAAAAAAACCAAAACCAAGAAACAAAACAACAAACCATACAGAGTAAGGAAGAAAAGAAAAGACAAAGAAAGGTTTCCCCATGCAATATAGAAAATTTTCTGGAGGAAGTGAAGAAGAAGTTTATCTGCCCAAATCGCCCTGACTCTAATTGTATTTGATCAGAAATAACACTCTGTGCAATGTGAAATGGCCTTTCTGTAGTTTTTCCGGTAGCCGATTCTGTTGGCTTATTTGATAAGTGACTAAAAAGTGGTGGCCCTGGGTCTCACAGGGAAGGTCTGACTCTTCGGAATAAATTGTTCCCAGAAAAAGAGCCACTGAGAGATGGTCAGTGAACTGTGTGAGAGTGAGCATGAAGGGAAAAATAAGATTCCCAGAAATTCCCAAGGCTCTGAGTTCTCTTATGTCTCTCCACCTCTGTTAGATCAGAACAATTAGATTTACAGGCACCTAGGAGATTATTGTAAAAATATTAGGTATTTTTTTAGTTTTATGGTTTATGGGCTCAACACATTTCTATCTTGTTCAGATACCTGTACATGTTCCCAGCTGTGCACTGGCCTCTACAGCTGTAACATCAGTTGCATGGCCTGTTACTCCCCCTCCAAGCCCTTTTCTCATCACACAACACTCTTGTTACAGACGGAGACAGTCAGAGAGATGGAAATTAATACGGAATTCTCAGTTGTGCCACAGCTGTTACTGGGCCCACAACACAGCATCCACTGATGCTTGATAAATTTTGGGTTTTGAGGGACACACCAAATTCCCTGCACATTCAGAATGCGCATTCACCCACTGAAAAAGGAAATTAATTTCCCTTGGAGACTGGCAACTCGCTTTTCTGCTCGCTTTCGAAAGGCTTGTACATTTGAGCAACATCTAAAGTCATCTGCTCTATCCAAGAGGCCAGAAAATCCCTATGGAAAGAACAAACATACAGGCTGCACAACTTGTCTATATTTGAATCAGAGTTCTGAGACAGAAAAAATACAAATTCATACACCTGTTTTAAAACACCTGCCTTAATGCAAAGCTGTAGTAAACCAGGTCATAGCAATGTGCATGCTAATAAGCATCCTGTTGTGCTATCAGAAGGTTCAGGAGGAATCATGAAATGCATTTAATGTTCTCTTTTCTATCCCTTCACAGCATGTGATTATAGTCAACCCCTCCCCGCTCCTCCTTTTTTTAATAGACTTAGAAGAATGCAAATGGTCTTTTTAATTGTTCATGAGATGTCATTAAATTTTTCTTTTTCGCTTAGAGTTCATTCTTTTAATCAGCTGTTTGGTCCCTTCCAGACAAATGTAAAAGGCTGCATAGTTTCCTTTATTTTTTTCTTTAATAGAAAATGTAACTTCAAAGTGAAATGATTAGAGATTTTATTTTTTTTAAAAAATGTACACTTGGGGGGTTAATTAGCATTTAAAAATGGACTTTTGTTATCAAAGCTAAACTATATGACCTCGGCTTTATGTATTCATTGTGAATTCAGATGCTCCTGAAAGAGCCTGATTTATGATAAATTATTAATTTTTTCCACCTTCATTTTGCTGCCTGCAAACCACAACCATGGATCAACACTTAAAAAAACCTAGGAGAATTAAGACCCTATTCCTAGAAGAAAAGGATACATTTCAATAGACAAAGTGCTACAAGCACCACTCTTTTTATTCCTTCTGTGGGTGAGAGAGCATTTCTCAAACTTCTTTTAGAATGGGAAAAAAGATTCTCAATATCAGCTTTAAAACAATAACTGTGCAAACATTCTGTTTAAGCACAAACTGTTGTAGGAACTAGAAGGAACACTACTGGCAAATGTAACAGAGTTTGTCCTCAGAAAATGAAATGCCAGCTTTATTAAGATCCCTCCTAAATATTCATCAGATCTGGGAATGACAGGAGAGGCATCATGCCCCCAAAGTCAGACAAAGGTTAAAACTACCTGTCAGTGTAAGTGACAAGGTCATGAATACTACAAAAAAGCCCCAAATATTTAACTCCAGTCAAACAAGCAAGGTTTGCATGTGTGTGTGTGTGTCTGTCTGTCTGTCTGTCTGTCTGTCTGTCTGTCTGTCTGTCTCCAGTGATTGGATTACACACTCAAGGGACTCCATTTTACATGAAGTTTCAATCTTGTAAATACAAATACAAGCTTTGGGATCTTTTCCCAGTTCTTGTGCCTTGTGATAAAGCCCAGCACAGTCAAAAACTGGGCCAAGAAAAGACTTGAATTGTGTTTTGGTGTTGCCCACATGCACAAGCCCAAGCAAAACAACTAGCCATGCACTATTTACGAAAACCAGTCTGGTTATCCTCAGAGATAAATAAAAGCCAAACTAGCTCAGCTACACACCACTGTCACTGTGATAAAACACATTTCTATATTTAAGCTTTCTTCTCTGCTTCTTATGGTGTTGTAGGGGGGTGGGACGGCACAGGTATTCTTTATTTGGGGCTTTGTTTGATTATGATTTTTTTGCTTGGTTTGTTGGTTAGCTTGTGGTTTGTGTTTTTTGGGGGTTTTTTAACTTGTTTTTTCCAAAACTATTTTGAAAAAATCCAGAAGTCTGGCAGTCTAGAGACTTTAAAGCCATTCTGCCTTTTAGGGGTTTATGAATGCTGGCAAGTTTGTCTGGTGCATTTTATCTTCTTCTTCAAAGGTAATTACATTTTTGTTTTGGTTTGGTTTTTTTGGCTTTGGTTTTTTTTTTTAAGACACTCAAATGTTCAGGTCTAAAAGGCTAGTGAAGAAATGAGTGGATTGAAGTAGGAAGCAGATCTGATACTGTAAAAATATCTCTACTGACTTTCTACTGTTAGATTATGCATTTGGCAGGTATCTTGTGGTTGCTTCCACAGAGCCAGGGCAGCAGAGAGGCAACAATAAAGGTCAAGCCCCCAAAACACTGAGGTGATCTGTGATTAGGCCATGTTCAGGAGCATAGACAGACACCTACAGATATGCCTCATGGAGTCCATGAAGGCATCGGGTGTGCAGGAACACATTGCTATCAGTGGATATCAACTACATCCCTTTAGCCTGAAACAGAAAGAGAACTTAATCACACAGGGATTATTCTAAAGATACTGTTTCTGCTGGGAGAAAAATTGATGAGGGTGCAAACTATAGACTATTGTAGATACATGTTTACCTGGCTGGCATTTCCAGTAATCATCCTGCAGGCAAATAAATCAGAGACGTATACTACATTTTTCTCTCCTAGATAGCATTTTTTTTCTATATAGAGAATTTCTCATTTTGACATATTTCTGTCATGTCACAAAGCAAATGCTGTTTCCAGGAATAGTACATTAATTTTGAAAATTCTTATCTATGGATTAAACTTGCTAGCCAACCCAGAAGCATTCATTTAGATTAGTTACATTGTCTGAAATACGAAAAAACATATCAGCATGTCTGTTTTTACAACCTTTTGTGCATAAACATTATGTTAATAGGGTCACCATAATGCAGGAAGGATCAGCAAGTTTCTACACGGTTTATAAGTACATATAAAATCTGTAATGGTCTATATGTTTCTGTGAAGAATATTAAAATCCCCTTATTTTTAGCACTGTAGAGTATTTGAGGTGTTTGCTCACTTGTGTTCTACCTGTGATTTCAGTCCTCTTAAATCCTGCTACCCAGGGGCAGCAGAAATGTATAAACTGCTCAGAGTGCCTATAAAGAAGCCTCTGCATTGCTTAAGAACAAAATTAATCTAAAACCATACTGAAAGGGCTAAGGCACACTCCATGGTACAGTCATGCTTTTTTAAGTTAAAAAAGACGAGTTTCCTTATTAACACTGCCAGTCACAAGTTTCTAAAACACCACTCCTCTCTCCAACAGGCCACAAATGCAAAACTGGGAGCACAAATTGTTTCCCACACTGAAATTCCACTCTCACTGCAAAGCCACAGGCTCCGAGTCAGCTTGGTCTATCCAGAGTCTGACTCAACTGTAGGACACAGGCCACATTCTGAGCTCGGCTGACCACAGCATTGTCCTGTCCAAGCCTTGCAAGGCAAGGGGGTGATGTACACTCCCTTCCTCCTCAAGCTGTGTCTGTGGCATAGGAAGGCAGCGGCATGTTTAAGAGCATTACATAACCAAGCAGGTCAGGAGACATTAAAATGCTGAATTTTCCATAGTATAATGAGGAACTTTTATCTTTCAACATCAGACAAACGAACAAACCTTTCATGATTTCATGTGATACTTCTCATGTGTCTATTACAGCATCCAAAGCGCATGCTGCAGGCAGCAAAACCAAGGCTCGACCCTTTAGACACTAATTTATGGAAGTGGTTTCTGAACTCCTGCCTTGGTAAAAGTAGGATGCACCTTCCTCAGCAGTTTTACTGAATTTGCTAAGATGAATGATAAGCTTTGCTGGGAGAGAGACACTTGTAGTGGCACTATCACCTAGGCTTTAGGTGACTGACAAAACATAGACCTCTTTTCATGTTGAGTACATCATTTGAAATCAGCCTCAAACTCCTTAATATTCACACTTTGAGATAGTCTGCTTTCAGTATCACAAAATCCAAAGATCAGTCCTTATGTGAAGAATATATCTTCTCAACAGAGAAATCACCTGTTTCAATGTCTGTAAGCTCACACAGCCATGAGCTTATTAGTCATTAACTGCATATTTTTTAATTAAATGGGACATATTGGCAGATAGTAAAATCTGAATTAAGACAGCCTATAATTACTATAACAACAAAACCACAGAACTCATCAGAAAACCAGGAAAAGACTCGGCCTATTCTAACTACTGGTCTATCTACTCAGTAATAACATGCAAGTATTTTCCTACAGAGATATGGTAATTCAGATAAGAAACAATGATTAGGGCTTTAGCAATTTTTTTTTTTCTTGGAGGGGAATGAAAATTTTGTGGTTCACCACGTTACTGTTAAATGAGAAAGTATAGATTTTTCTCCAAAAAAGTTAAAGTCATTTTTATTTTATGGATTATACACCAAATTATTTTGGAAAAAAAAAATCCCTTACATTATACCATTGTCTGCTAATACTCTTAAGAGATAAATAATATTTTCCAACTCAGTAACACCTCCTAATGCAACAGTATCACCTTCAAATCTTCCTGCCTCTTTATGGTCTCCACTTTTGTTTGCCCTAGTTCGATTTGAAGCTTCTTACTTTCTGCCACTAAATATTTGTATAATACTTACAGCACGAGGTTGCAGGCTTGACTGGGATTTCCAGATATTACCAAAATAATAGCAAAGCTTATTTGACCTTGTATTTCTACTCTTCCCAAGCTTACCTCCTACAATGGGCAGGTAAATATTCCCACTCATTTTATAGACAAAGCACTACAGCCTTATTTGAAAGAGCTCACAAAAAAAAAAAAA
>VXBB01023150.1:0-14399 GCA_013399915.1 Illadopsis cleaveri
CTATTTCCTAGAGACTTATCTGAGGAATTATATAATTTGGTGAAAATCTTCCTAAATCTATCTCCTTTTGTATTTTTTTTTTTTCCCAAATGAAAAAAAATCTCAGTTTTTTTTTTCTCATGACTGCAGAAGAAAGTTAAGAAACTTGACTGAGAGAAAGTGCTCAGCCAGAATCAAAAGAAACAGAGACAGAAGGTCCAGAGCTGCCCTGGTGGCCTGTAAGACTGCCAGGCAGTCTCCCAACCCCAGAGCTAGGCTGTTAGGTTTTTCTGCTCTGGTATTTCCACCCAGAAAAGCTCTTCAGAATTTTCTGCTTCTGCCAGGAATCTCTTCCTGATTGAAATGACAACCCAATAATAGTTGCTCCATGTTTTGTTGCCCTTCAGCTGTTTAACAGTGGCAGAAGCTGATTTATGTTTCTGCAGACAAGGAGGATCCTAAAATCTTTGTATTGATGCAATAATTCTTTGTAGACACTCAAAGAAAGGTCATGGTGGTCAGAGGATATTCCCAATATAAAAAAGACAAATTATGTATTCACCTTAAAGAAGGGTATCAAAAGACTCTTGAGAGTCAATCAAACTCCAGTCCCTGATTGGAGTACAGAACAAAGTCCAGTGGGCAGCTACATAGCAGGGCTATCCCTCGAAGAGTGATGACATGGTCAGTAGTGCTTGATGTCATTATTAATGACCAGGATGGAGGCAGAGGTCACTCTCAGCAAATAAGATACCAGATTGGAGTCACTCAGTACACTGGAGCAAGTTGCTACTTGCTTGAAAAGCTTGAAAAATAGGCTGCAAAGCTTGAAAAACAGGCTGGCAAGAAAGCTTGAGACATTCAATAGAGGCATGTATCAAACCCTGCACATGGGAGGAAATAACCCTACACAACAGTAGAGGCCAAGGACTGATAAGCTAGGGAGCAATCTATGCAGAGAAAGTCTGGGTGTGTTGATAGGCAGCATGTTAAAAACAGTCAGCAGTGTGCCCTTTTTTGCAGTGAAGAAAATCACCTACATGCCACAATGCTTGCTAGCAGGGTAATGGAATTGTTTATTCCCTTCAATTTGCTATTTGTAAGAGCACATCTAGAATAGTGTGTCCAGTTCTGTAGTAGGAAAGCAAACACGCAAACCTCCTCCCAGACCAATTAAAACCCAAACCAAACAAACACCACCCACAAAAATGACAAACTTTACTATCTAGTTACAAAGAATTTATCCTGATGTTCTGTTCATTCCTGCTTTTCAGATTTCATTTTCTTACTTTGTCATACTTAAGGAGATTTATCAAAGGGAAAGGGAATGCTTTCTACTCCCTAAAGTACACAAAATAAATGAGGAAAGAAAAACCTTCATTTTCCCTGGAGTCTCATACCTGCCATGGTAGTTGAGGACCACTCAAAAAGCTGTGATGAATTAGGAGCTTCCATTCCCCAGATACATCAGCACAGAGCCGTCACAAGTGTAGATAACATAAAATATATGTTTAAAATCTGATACATTTATGAAGTGATAAACAAATCTTGTCATTCCATCTGGATAACTGTCTGTATATATTACCCCCTGCTTTCCAGCTATGCTTCTACGGTTGCCTTTTACAACAGGAAAGTCATTCATTATACAGGAACATTCAAATAAGATTGAACTTTTACTTTTATAAAACAGTTGGTAGCTTCAAGGCTTTTTTCTCTAAGTCCATGCTTTTAATTAGCCTAATGTTTTACTTTTATTAAAATGTATTTTTCAACAATCATTAACAGCCCATCTCAGTTTCCTCTTGCAGAAAAAAGCCATTTGGTATGCTATTTATGGTGAAATTGAACGGCAATAACTGCTCTGAAAATAAAAATACGAAGGACTTAAACCCCCTTTTTTAACAAAACAGGAACATTTCAATTTCATCCCCTCACTTCCTGCAGTAATTTTAATGCACCTGCACTGGACAACAATCAGGAAAAAAAATTTAATTAGTTTCTCATAATACTGTCTATTTCTCTATGCAAGGACATTGTCCAATATTCAAAATAAAGATATACAGTAAATACAGAGATTTCTGTAACTTTCTCCCCAGTCTCCCAGTAACAGATTGTGTGAAAAAAACACTAGAGAGTTCCATCAGGGTTTTTTGTTCAGCCTCTTTGCTCCAATCACTTGAGCTAGTTCAGTGATACAGATGTTAAATCTCTGGGAATAATTTAATCAGCTCTACACTGAAATGTCAAACTTCTTTAACCGAGAAGAGGAAGTTCAGAGAGGAAAAGAAATATTCCTGTGCTGCTCTCCACCTTCTTCTTTCCCCTCAATGAGCTCTATCCCAACAGATGAATGGATTGAACTAAGTACAATAAATATTCTCTCCAGATGTTGTAAATAGCAATTTTGGCTTCATGTGCTTTTCCAAAAAACATAAATTAACATTTGAATTTCATGCAGATCATTTTGGTGGAATATGATCTCAGTCCTAAAAGGCTTGTACTGATAGACCAACCAATTTCTGTCATTGCACCATCATAAAACACTGTAAGCAAATTGCTACGAAAACAAACATATCTTTGAGCTGCTGAGAGGTCGGAACCTCTTCATATATCTTCCAAAATAACATCATAGATAAAAACTGAATTTTATTGCTGTGAGGAACTTCTCTATTTCAAAATTCACTTTGCAGAATAAGAGATGAGAAGCTTCAAACCAAGCCTGCAATACATAGCAACACCACATTCCCAAATGGTTATTTAAGGTCAACTACTTAAAGGATATCCTACTGTGCAGAATCCTTCTTTCCTTTCTCAGCTTCAACAAAGATTTCGTAATAGCCAATATCCACTAGCCCTGTACATAGCCACCAACATGTATTTTGACTGTGACCTCATTGCTGAAAGGAAGCTGTGACAGTGAACAGGATACTCCTGCCCTGTTCTTGTCTTTCCATGGGCTTTTTCCCTAAAGAGTCCTGACAGTTATCTGGCTCCAGTAGTTGAGGTCACAGTAACAAACACAGTGTCTGTATTTACTCTTTGCAGTTCAAATTTTACCATCTACAATCCTGACACATTCCAATTCCAGTAGAAGTGGTGAGTTTGAAGTAGTCCCTTCCATCAAGACTTCTCACACCAGCACACTAAAAATCAATTTTCATTATATTCCAAAAACTTAAACTGACACTGCTGCCTAAGGCTTATAACTGCAGAGCACGGCAAGCAAAAATAAATTATTTGCCTCAAACAAGCTGCTGCCTTTACCAAAGATCAATGTAACTATGGCTGATTGCTTCAGCTGTGTTGCAATTCATCCCAAGACTAAGAGACCTAAACAGGAAAAGACAGCAAGGATCATTAGCCCACACATAAAGGCAGGTTCACTCTCTGCTTGCTGTCATTACAAGAGGAATTTGCCAGGTTTGCACAAAAAAAAAAAAAAAAAAGCAGCTCAACATTCTGTCTGTGCCATTCCACAAGTTGCAGCACTTCTAGCAAACCACATTTTGTTCTGCCTTTCACATTATTAGACCAAAAGAGGAACTCCTATGCAATACCCATATTATTGAACTGAACAGCTTTCAAAATGCCACCAGTATGCACAGCAGCAAAAGAAATCGGACTACTTGCTTTCAGTGAAGAGTGCCACCACCTCCCACGAGAGAATTTTAATTTTTACCTCTTTGGAGTATGGTCTCCTTTTAAGAACATAATAAATATCACGTTACAAGTCCAGCTATGTAAAGCATACTCAGCCATATAAACTAAGAAGCACCATAGCACAGTTTCCCCTTAAATAAATGACCTCAACTGGTGACTGGGCCTGCAATTAATTTTTTTGCCTTCCAACAGTTTGAAAAATGTATCCAGTGTTGGGCTCCCTCTGTGTAGCCTCAGACATAATTAGTGGAGCTCTTACTTTAATTAAACAATTTCCTAAGCCTGCCTTTGGTTTGGTTTTTCTGATTTTTGAATATACCACACCCTGCCATCTACTTGACATAGTGAAAAGCAGCTTTACAGAGATTGGCACTGTCTCCCCTCTTTCAGACCACCAGAGTTAGTTAGTGGCAGAGGCATGCCTTTCCAAACTCACAATAAGATCCCATACTTAAGAAGGAAAAAAACAAAAGCTTTCCAACATAAGGCTTGCAATTTTTTCCATATGCTGGCTTTAGAAAGAGTTTGAAAATAGTTCATCACATTCAGTAGTGGCATCATTTTTGTCCAAGAGAGCTCTGCCAGTCATGTGCTGCCACAGTGCTCTACTTACATAGGGCTACTCGCACCTGTACATTGTGTCACCTCAGGTAAAGCACATACTCATGGGGCCAAGGCAAAAGTATTTTCCAGGGCTTTTGTTTGAGTATTTTGTTTTTAAATATTACCTGCAACTTTATAAAGCTAATAAAGCAGTTCATTGCTGCTACTATTCAGGGACTAATTTAACAGGCTGTCACTAAAGCAGGTCAGAGCTGGAAACTCAAAATTTCTGGTCACAGAGCAGTAGCTAAATAATACCTTTTCATGATGTGCTGGTAGCCTCATCTAGCTCAGTTGGTTAGTGCACAGTGCTAATAACACCAAGGTTGTGGATTTAATCCCTGTACAGGCCATTCACTTAAGAGTTGGATGTGGTGATCCTTGTGGGTCCCTTCCAATTTAGAGTACCATGTGATTCCATGAGTTCACCCTGCTCCAGGCAGGAGATTCGACCAGGTGACCTACAGAAATCTTTTTTAAGGCAACAAATGGTGTGATTCTATGTGAGAAAGAGAAGCCAGATGATATTGATTATTTGGTTAAATGTTAATTTTATAATAAATTTTGTAGCAAAAAATAATCACAGGTAATAACTTGTGGGTGAGCAAGTGACCGTCTTCCTCTAAAGTTTTCTGGCATAGTATCTGCTGTAGGCTGAAGCTTTCAAGAACACAGTTTAAGTCTATACACAGCAGCAAGTGCAAGAGATACTCAAGAGATTTAAAATATGCTTACTTCCACCATAGTTTATTAGAAAGTTGCAGTGGTACCGAGTTGAGTGTGGACTACATCAGCTCTTGTTGGATGGCAGACTACAGTAATGAACATGAGCAAAGAAATACCACCATCCACCTGTGAAATCTAGTGAGTTCTTGCAGAGAGCAAATAGATTATATTTCTGTTTAAAGACAGTCAGGGTTTGATTTTCCAGTTTAACTTCTCACAGCATGGCATGTCCCATCAGTTCTTCCACACAAACACAGATTTCTCTACACGTAATTGTTGCCAGCTCTCCTGCTTATGGAGTTGCACAGTCCTGCTGGATCCATGTTTGTAGGTAAACCTTTAAACTGGAAAAGAATTATAGCAAGAAGTGATGGGAAGACAGAAAGCTTATAGTTCCAAGTGGTTTCAGTGTTTTACGATGCAAGTCAATATGTTTGCTCTCTCTCGCTACCTTTTTATTTTCCTATTTCCTGAACAGACAAGACAAAAAAACCCTCCCTTATTTCTTACTGCTTATTTGATCAAAATAATGTTCTAGCAATGAAATGCTGTCAAGATCTCAAAACCCTGCTTTTTACTGATCAAATTTTGAAAGGAAAAATAAGCATTTTTTGTTCACTTGTTCTTGATACTAAAGGAGACTTTCTGTTCTGCTGCTCAGCAGCCCTGAAGCATCTTCCATAGCTGCCTCAGAGGCCAAGAATTACCTCTTCAAAGCCTTTACTGGGGAAGGCTGACCTTCAAGTCATTCTTTCAGCAAAGGCTCTTCCTGCAGCAGTTCGAGACCCCTAGAGGTAGGATCTGTTGGAGGATAGTTAAAAGCAGGAACCTCTCCATTATTCTATCAAGATTTCTTCTGTAGTTATGTTTTTAAGCCTAAATTAACCCCAGGGGGTAACCTGCATCCTACTGTCCTCCCATAGCTTACACTCATGCCATAGCACAAACACCACTCCATTTGCAGCATTGTTACCTTTAATTCCTACTTAGAGGAAGATACATATACTTAATGACAATAACAATAAAATGGACCAAAAAGGACCACACAAAACTACTCCCCACCAGAGTTTCCACACTTGGCAATACATTGCAACATATTGGGATTTACCTTCACCTGGCAGGTTCAGGTTTTAATGCAGGCTCCCTGCACTGTCTTACACTACCAGTTTTACTGCTATTGCACCTGAGCCAGCACAACCATGCTAAGATATGAGGTCAAACATAGCAATGACAGCTTGAGCCCCTCTAATCCCACTGGTTCTTGGTTCTCCACTGGTGCAAGTCCAGTGGGGAGGGCAAGAATGGAATGAGTGTTGCTAAAGTTGCAAGCAATCACTATTCTCAAGTTTTACAAATCATAACAGATCAAGATGAATATTTTTCAAACCATGTCTTTGCAGCTGCCCAGCTGTTCCACAGATCATCTTTTACTTCTCAGGACAGATGGAATGCCCTGCTGATGGAAATGTCACAGCAGTGTGGCTGGTCCTCTTGGTGTTACAGAGTTAGCAAATTAGGAATGTTTGTTTAATTCACACTCCATTTGGTTGCTAAACAAGAGACTCCTGCAATTCAACTGTATGGTAGTGACCAGAACAAGACATTGACCCACAGGCTACCTTGCCAGGCACTCAAACCAACACCTCTGATACAG
Organism: Illadopsis cleaveri; assembly: GCA_013399915.1. Classification (NCBI taxonomy): domain Eukaryota; kingdom Metazoa; phylum Chordata; class Aves; order Passeriformes; family Timaliidae; genus Illadopsis; species Illadopsis cleaveri. The sequence continues at coordinate 6,623 of VXBB01023150.1, forward strand.
CAAAAAGGACTTCTGAGATTCAAGTTAGATGCAAACTTGTCCCGACAGCAGAAGCTCAGTTTAGAGCATTTAACAAACTATAATCTGGGAAGTTTATTTCTATGAAGATTTTTTTTCCCTTGAAATGCAAAATTTAAAGAAATAGCCAAGACGACAGTACTATGACTCATCAAATACAGCAATGTTTATAAAAATAGGAAACATTACCCTCTAAGAGCTAAGGCTATCATAGAGGAAAGAGAAGAAAAAGCAGAGAAGCAAAGAGAGATTCCCAAACTACATGAGCACTTCAGATCATCTTTTGATAAGACTGACATAGTATAATAAATACAAAATGTGTATGAGGAACAATTAGATACTATAAAAGTAGTTTATTACCAGGTGGACAAAGAAAGGAGGAAGGAAGGAGGAGATTCGTGTTTAAAGATGAGACCAAGCTAAATTTCAGACACATTTAGGCACTGCCTGCTGGGACATCTCAAGTACCCACAGAACACTGCACTAAATAAATAGCACTAAAACATTCAATTAGCTCTCTTCAAATCACTATTCTGAATAAGTAGAGAAAAGTATTGAAATGACAATACTAGAAAAGAGATCAGTTACACATAGGTTTTTCAACTCTGAGGTTTCCATGTGAAATTTCACTCAGCTCAGTCACTAAGCTCTACAGAATAAGATGACAGAAGATGGCCTGAATCCATTCCTTAGGTTTGTGTCTGTCCAAGGCGCTTATTGCAGAATTAATCCCACTCAGACATGTGCTCATTAATCAGATGCCCTACGTAAACAGCATCTGATCAGATACAGTGTTTGAACCACCCACACTGCACTTTCCACAGAAGGCTCAGTCACAAAAAATTGTATAGCAGAACAAAAGCTTTTTTGGAAGAAAAGCAAAGAGCTGAATGAGACATCAGAGTCTTGCCACACCAATATCCAGCTTATGTTACATTAGCAAGACTACCATGAAGGCAATGCAGGGGGAAAAAAATTAAACATTTCTACAGGATATGAAAACACTTGTCTAACATCAAATTCAGCAAAAGCAAGTTCATCAGCCAATTTCAGTTGTCAATAACATAAAACCATTCTGTGTGGTCTAACCCCATGAACAGAGAGTGAAAAAATTCCAGGGAGACCAGATCTAATTTTTTGGCAAGAAAAATTACCTTTTCCTAAAGGTCCTGTGTTAGAGTTCCATTTCTCAAACTACCTCTACAGTCAGAAATCAGATCATATATTTAGAAACACATATATACTTGAATAATTGAAAAGTATCATATCACTGTGGAAGAGATTTTACTAGTCTTATAGTCCTGAGATTATTAGGGCAATTAATTACATGATGCTCCTGAGAGCAAAGAGATAAGACCTCAATCTGCTAACCCCTATGTTTATTGTGTAGAGTCATTTTTCAGCATCAAAACACACTCCATCTACAATATGGAACTCTATAGAAAAAATTACTTTAGAAAAATTAATTGACTGATATGTGAGATGGTGCTTTAATCTCAACAAGGATTTTAGCTCCTTTTAGGTCCTTAGCTCCTGTTTTGCTATCTCAAAAATATTTTTTGAGAATCAAATTAACTGTTTAATAGCCATGCCCTTTTTTTTTTTTTTTTTTTTTTTTTTGAAGTAGGGCTTGTTCTTTGGCCAGCAGTAGTCTTTAATCATTGGCACATTGGTAAGGAAAAAAAAATTGTTAACAAGGTTCAGAAGTAGGCATCTGCAGCATAAAGCAAACTAAGAATTGTGGCCAGGAACCCTTGGCAGCAAAACTGCTGAGACTATTAATTATAACTTATGTTTTCGTTGGCAGAAGCTACTAAAAAGTTAATATATGGTGCACTTTGATATCATGGGGAGCAGAGGGAATAATGCCAACTTCAACTCAGTCCAGTCTAAAATTATGTTTCAGAAGAAAGAAAAGCACTTACCCACAGATAATGCAGAGGCTTCATTTAGTTTAAGAATGATCATTAAAAAATTTGCTAGTATTACAGATTTAGGCTAGCCAAACTGGAAGGTTAATCTTGATTTCCATCAAGTTCTGCTTTCAACTTTTAATATTCTTCAAGGCTAAACCACTTCTAGATTATCAGCCGAAAGTTTCACAACCCAGCAGTTTCAAGAAAACTGCATCTACTTTTCTATTTTTCATAATTTTTGAGAAATACTGGAGGCCAGAGAAGACAATTATTGTCACTTGTACATAATAATTTCCCATTTTTAAAATGTAATTTCTTAAAAATCCCCATCCATCATTATCATAACAGGGATATCTGTTGTAGTAAAGAAAGACTGAAAACAGTTTTCAAAAATACAATTGATAGCAGCCATACCTTCAGCTACCTTCTGCGAGAAGTGCTTGTGTGCAGTATTACACAAACTGGCTACTAGATAAATACCAGTAAAACTAAGCAAAGGTGTGTGTGAGTTGGAAGAGTGGGAGGGAAATGGAAAAGAAGGTGAGATCTCCAATAGGGACAAAGAAACCATCCTGTCAGCTGCAAAAATCAAATGCTAACCCCTTGTATAAGTTTTTTTCCAGAGATAGTTTGTTTTAAATCACTAGTCTTCCTAAAAAATTTCTTTCACCAGACAAACGTTCTCTTTTTAGACCATTGTAACCATTTTTCTAATTATAGGTCTTTAAAAAACATGTGATATCCAGATCTCAGCCCCTAAGACTGTCATAATTTTCCTCATCAAAAATACAACAAGTAAGCTTTGGCTTCAGTAGTTAGCCTGCAATTATGTTTGAAGCCAACAAATATAGAATCTACGTCGTACAAAAAAAAGTACACCTTTCCAAATTTCACTTTTGGAATGTCAAATGTCAGTTCAAAATTCAACCAGTACCATAAATTTTAGAAATGGTAGGCCAATTTTCTCCATCATCAGCACCATGCTCAGGGGCCATGAGCAACATTAGCAGAATCAAAAGCAGAACTGAAGCTGATGTACAGAGCAGAGACTTGAGACATTAGTGTTCATGTATTAAGCCCACAGAAGGCCAGTCCAACAAAATGTCTAAATATGGGTCATAAGGCTTATTCTTGAAAATCAGAAAAAACCTGTCTGAAAGACGAGCAGCCTTGAATGAGCAGCTCTGTTGGTATGGAAGTCACCAGTACCCTTTCATCACTTTTTCCAAAGGTTAATTTCTTCCACTACTAAAGACAGTCTTTTTAGTCTGCAGTGGTATGGCTTTAGTTTCCAGTTGCTGCACCATACTGTATCTTTTTTCTACTATGTATGTATACTTACTTTTTGGCTAACACATCACCTTTAATTGATCTTGAAAGCCTAAAAGTAACAGAAGCTCTTCAGGACCTCCACTGGATCACCATGTCTGTTTAGACTGACTCCCAGCCCAGTGGGGCAGCATCCCACCACGCGTTGTACAAGCCAACAAGAACATCTGTTCTCTGTTCTGTTCAGGGGCTTTAAGCAGATCCTCACCAGCTAATAATGATCAGGACCAGACTCATTCCCTCATCATTAAAGATCTAACAAATTCTTGTTAAAAGTCACTTGTGCCAGCCACTTTGCCTCTTCAAACACAACTGGTTACCAGCCAGTAATTACTTGGGGTGGTCTGCTTTAGAAGATTCAGAAGTTTCAGAGATATTTTCTAAATCTAGGAGCTCTACATGAGAATTTTATGGTCCAGTTCTCTTGGACAAGGGAAGTTTCCAGACTTCTAGGGAAGTCTGGTATTCAGAAGAATAGGGAAGGGGGTATTTAGGAGAAGAGAAGCAAAAAGTGAGACTTCATCAAAGGAGGCTGTGTTACAGTCAAAAAGCAAGGAATATACAAGCCACATCTGTGAATAACCAAAAGGCTTCCATGGACCTAGACAGGATAATGTACTGCAGCATTGCTGTCCCAAACCATCAGGCAGGTATCTAAGCAAGAAGTTATGCAGTTAAGCTCACAGCAGTGTCTCATCAGACTATGGTGTTGGGGTTTTGGGATTTTCTTAGCAGAGTGGGTTGGGTTATTTGGGGCAGGGGGTAAAAAGTTGAGAAGTTTTTTTAATATTACGGCAAAATACTCCATGTCCAAGTTGCATCAACAAGTTGTCTGCACCAGCCTACCACGGTTCTCATTTTTTCATTTCAAGAGAAAAATAGGAGGTTGACGGCTACTACAGAATGTCCTTCTGTTCCACGCTTTTCAAACATATTGAGTGCTTCTGTCATTCCTACTGTATCAGCAGTCTTCCAGCTTTTACCACTGCTAGCTTCTTCACTTTTAGGTCAGTTAGAAAAGATTTTGCACAGAGCACTAACAGTGCTTTTATCTGAGCGCTCTCTTGCCTTAACTTTTCTACAATGGGACTTGGCAGATATTTTGGGAGATATCATACCAGATTGCCTTCACTGCAATGTACTTGTCTGAATTCTTAGGCAAGTAAAATTCTCTTCCCAATGAAGAGGCCATCACATATTTAGCAAGAACTTCAGCATAGCGCTCATCATCACTCTTTCCCTTTCTTCTGCAAAGTCACTCCCACACCACACTGGAGGAAGTATAGCTGGAAACAGTAAAAAAGTATCACTCAAAACTGCTTGCAAATACAAATTTTAAGCTAACTGCTGCTGTCGTAACAGTTTTTCTCTTCTTTTTTCCGGGATAAATGAGGAAGACTTGAAGAGAGGAAGAAGTGAGAGGATTGTACTAGCACAAGTGAAGAGTCTCCTATATGCACACTTCCATCCCAATAGTGCATACATTACAATTCTCTGTAATTCAGTAGTAATGCTCTGACTGAAAGATTGACAAATTTAGTTCAACATGCAGTACACACACAACATCTCATAATGATACACTGAGAAAACTACACTTGCTAAGGGCAGAGATATGACTCGGAGGAAAAAATAGTTAAAATGCCATTTTATTTAAAAGAATATATTCAAAAGTATTCTGTACCTTCTAGAGCATGACTCCAGGGAATGCTCTAGGAATGTGCAAGGATGACTACAAATACAATTGAGCTTCCCCAGTCTGGTCAAAGAAACTGGTGCTTTGTAAAGGTCATAGGTGGCACATTAAGAGATGAGGCAGAATTATCAAAATTCAGTCTGAAATTGGACTGGGGAGGAGGGGTGTGTGCACTTCTCGGTACACTCATGGATGAGAGAGTAAGCACCTGCTGGCCACTGAAAATACCCACTCATCATCTTTAAGTCAGTTCCTTGGGAGGAATGTTTTGTTTTCATTGCAGATACAGGCAGAGTTTCAGAGTTTCAGAGGTTCTGATCCTTGTAGCACAAAGGATATAAAACAAAACACTTCATCAATCATTTGGCCTTCTTTCTACTTTCACGCAGCAATGGCATTTTAGTGGCAGTAGCTACTGATGATCAACCTACATGCTAATACATCATACTTTGAAAAACCAGGAGTAAACCAGCTACTCTTAAATGAGAAAATAATGAAGTTAATTATAAAGTGTTCGTCTGTTTGAACAAGGATGTACTACACTTGCACTCTGAGTTGAAAATCCACTTGCCCAAGGCAATCTTTCATACATTTTTGTTTTAACTTCAAATTTTTGACACTGCAGCTTTAAAGAGAGGCCTTAACAAAGAAACCATGCAGCAAAACTGACTTACGTGGGGATTTATGTGGTGATGAGACCACACTTGCTGGGTTTCCTTGAGTATTTGACAATAATTTTCCTCCCCCTCTAGGTCTGGCATTCATGGGGTCCCTGTGGTGGGTCCAAAGAAACGGTCTCACACTGAGACCTCTAGTAGTTTACAATGAAAAAACATCTTCAGCCTGGAGACTGTCCAAAGATAACTGCATAGCCAGTAATATTTTAGTTCCTTTATTCAGCCTTGGAACTTCTGCATTAGTCTTTGGCAAGGTGACATCACAGCTAATTTTGCAACATGCAGTCAAAAACTGCACTACTAAAAAAAATTATGAACAGTTCACAGGTTATGACTCTTGCACCCAGTAGTCATAAAAATTTTTGGAAGTCACACTCTAGTGTCGAGTGCCAACCCTGACAACCAGACAAATGCTTAGACTGAGGGTAGGAGAAATGGATATTTAATTCAAAACTGAAGTTATATTTGTGAAATATGGACTGAACTGTGAGAGTGGTTTGGTTTTTCATTTATTGGGCCCATGCCTCATATTATGCTATTATAAAGGTATAATATTACTATAGAAAGGATACCAAATCAACCCAAACTTGTCATGGTATCACCTGACACCATACATTTATTTCAACATCAAAATCAGTTAAAAGGTAATTTCCAGAGGTTTTTTTTTAATTTAAATTTAATTGCTCGTATAAGATATGTGAGCCGAAGACATACCAGCCTTTACCAAGAAGGAAGTCAATTCCATTAGCCTTTCCTTTAATACAAGGCTGATACTTTGCTAAAGATCAATTCCGGCCTCATTAAGCACAGAAACAACACTGCTATCTGGTGGTAGTCTCTGGGCAATACACAATTTGGCAGCTTTCCTCCGCTTAAAAGTCCAAAAGGAGAAAAAAACCAAACCACCACAACAAAAACCAAAAAACCTCATCAATAACAACAACTATACACCACAAACCAAACCCAAAAGAAGATTGCATGGCAGTTTTATTTCAGGGACATAGAGATAGGCTTCAGTCCTCAGACATCAGACTGTTCAGATTCGTTGAACACAGTAGAAGATATTTGAAAAGCATCTTATTCCTTCACCCATGAGATTTCTCTCTCTCTCATCCCCCTCCCCAGACAGAGGAGACTTCACCTTAATCATTGCTGCTATCCACCTTGGCTGCTTACTATTAAAGTTGACGTCCCTGAAAGGTCATCCTCGAATTTCCTCTAAGTGTTCCTTTCTGAGATAACAATTGGCTGCACCACTCAGTCTTCTGATGTTTCAATAGCCTCATTTCAGAGTCCACAGGATAAAAATAGCTCAGCTTCCCTACACTTTTTACTCGTTTTTTTTACTCTTTACCACCACCAGGAAGAATCTGTTGGTTCTATCAGATTGCATACTTGCAAAGAGACAAAATTAAATAATGGATGTTTGGCTTGCTTAGCCCCTCAGTGCCTTGGTAAACAAGCTTCCTACAAGTCCATGTCTGAACAAACATTCAGGAAAATATACTGAACAGTAAATCACATTACTGTGTGGTCTGGATTATCAACTACAGTCATGTACAAAATAATACTTATGCCTAAAATTACGATTATACATATAAAGTCAACTATACATATTTACTACCAATATTCACGCCCTCTAAAATAAAATGTAAGCTCCAGTTGTGGTGATTACAGAAGTTATAGAAATATGCAACCTACAACATAAATTACAGAGTTGCCAAGTATGCATACAATCAACGGTGCAGATTTGTTTATAGTTTGCTAAAGTTCTGTTTAAGGCAAGTAATGAATGGAAGTCATATGGCAGCAATTGTGGTCTGCAGTTTTTAAATTACTTTATCATTACTGTAAGGAAACAGTCTTCAGTTTTACAATGCTTTTAGCTCTTTACTGTTAGACCAGTAAAACCTTGGCATCATTTTTTAGCAGTCTTTTCTCACATCTTTTGTGGGAGAATTGTCCTACGATATACTTGGAATCATATTTGTGCCTTTTAAGAAGTAGACTTACAAGTCTTGTGACTTACAAAGAAAGTAAACTTCTGGACTTTTGCTTCATACCAAAATGTTTCAGGAAAAAAAAAAAGCCATTGAAAAAGTTTTCTTGCAAGTCTTTCACTGGTAAAATAAATTTCTGTGAAA